>CM076570.1:905469382-905544009 GCA_034641835.2 Pinus albicaulis
CAATACCTCTATATCCTCAACATTCTTACATTTATTGTTGGAGATGTGTATTGTAAATAATGCACACCCTCTCCTGCAACGACGATTTTCCTGCATATTTGTCACCATTCTAAATGATGTTTCCTTCTTCTTACCCTGCAAGATTTTTTGTTCTCCATTGTCATCCAAGCACTCAATAGACTTGGCATAATAATCCACCTTGGTCCTGTGAAGATATATCTAATCCATACCCAAAATAATACTATATGATCCCAATGCAAGTACATTCAAATGTGCTGATGTAGGCATACCATTAAATTAAAATTCACAAGCTCTTACCCAATTATGAACTCTTTTCTTTTTACCAATAGCCAACTACACTAACCAAGATTGCAATTATTTATTCAAACCACAATTATCTAACAATTCAGGGTTAACATAACTATAATTAGATCCAGGTTCAATCAAAATAAAAACAACTTGATCAAAAAAATTACCATACATCTCGATAATAGATTCCTAATGATCAACCTACCTATTATCCAACACTGCATAAATATGAGTAATACTCTATCCAAAATCCCCCACTGTCTATGCCTCGTGAGCACTGTAAATCTACAGTCTACCACCCTGATTCTATGGAAATCCCTTTTGAGATGCTCTTTAACACATGTCCAACACTCCAACTGTCCCTTACCATCATCTCTATTTTTCTGCCCTCCAAGTCATGACCTATGTCCATTTCCAACTACATTGAACTTCTTGTAAGGCGAAAAATTCTCTTTCTCACTTGCATCCTGGGGTCTTGCCCTTTTCGGTTTCCACTTACCTTTAACTTTTTATTTCCATTTCTAAACTTGTTGAGACTATGTCTCGCGCTTTGATTTCTCATAATAATGCTTCAAATTACCAATGACTTCTTCAAGTGACTGAGGCTCATCATACTCAACCTGATGTCTAAATGCTAATGGTAATACACTGAAAAAATATATGAACTTTGGCCTTCTCATCCTTAAGATACGATAGATACCTCAATAACTCTAAGAACTTAGTCATGTACTCCCCATATGTCATCAATCCCATCTTTAGCTTAGAGAAATCCTTAGCTTTACTGTCATAGTACCTCTATGACAAATATATCTTCCTGAAAAGTGTCTTGAATTCATGCCAAATCAGCTCTTATGTCATTATGTCTCTAAACTTCTTAACATCTTCCCACCGGATGTTTGCCTTCCCATTGAGGTTGAAGATATCTATTTTTTCCTTCATGTTCTCTGTATAACCATTCAACTCAAATAATTTCTTCATTCCAAGTAACCATGCCTTTGCATCTTCCAGTGTCTTCAAATCTCCATCAAATGTAGGTGGATTTTATTTATTGAACTCATCTGGAAAATATCCCCTATTACTCGTCGAATAAGCGTGATAGAGATGATGATCATGATACATGTCAGAACCAGAACTAGAATAGAACATGTGTGCATCACCTCACCTATCTGGTGTGTCCAGTAACCTTCCATCCTTGATCATGTCATCTATATATGACATGTGACCACCATGAGACTGACTTCCATATGCTCCATTAGTCCTGTTGTCTTTCCCATGATTGATCCTAAGTGGTCCATGCCTCTACAAATATGAAAAACTCTGAAAGGATGACTGCATTAAACTCTACTTGTTTCTCCTATGCCTGAATGATCCTTTCATTATCTGCCTTACAAATTCTTATTTTTTCCTTCAAACTTCTCAAAGTGTTTGCTATATCAAGAGAGTACCTATCACCATGCTTCTCATCGGATCTATAGGGAGAATCTCGTGAATTGTATTCTACCATATTTCTAGTCAGCTTTGATCTTCTTCTTGGAAGTATACCATGTTAGCTAAACCAAAATATAAACATAACCAACATACCTCAGTATAGTTCAGGGGAGTCTAATCTGCAAGATCAACTAGATTAGTTTAATACATGTATAGACATAATCATAATAATATATCAACATCATGAATTAAAACACCAATTGCATACCATGGCCTTATGCAATACAGTCATAACCCAAACACAACATACATATATCCACATAGACAACATCATGCATAATAATGCATATTCAACCAACATACATTCATGACGAAGACATATTGATGACAAAATCATCAACTCCTACATAAAAACACAAATGTAATAGTGACTACCGTCATTCACACATGAAAAACACATAGAACACAATTATAATGAACACATACGAAACTGACATGTATGCATGACAAACACATTCCACCCATCTAGTCTAAGGGGTGAACCATTCTTGAATAACACTCTCTAACACCCTCCTCCCACATTTACCCAAGCTAACCAGCCCACCGGGGTAAACATGTGATGAAGAGTTACTATGATATGATTCAACATCCTAGATCACCTATAGGAAGTGCAATTGAAAAAAAAAACAAACTGACCTTCCTCATAAGCTATAGGACACCCAGGGGCTAACGAACCACTCTAGGTATCAACCCCTGAGTTAACTTTCTTTCTGACTGAATTAGAGCCCCAGTCACAGTGATGACAATCCCTCCATGCAGAAAAACTGACTAGTCACATGAAAAAGCCTGCATCCATGCGACTGCAAACTTTTCCAGGAAATTTTGTGCTAATGACCCCAGATTCTGAGCCACTTTTCAGGGCCATGACTTTGGCGTCTACCTAGAACTGGATCAAACTCTAAGGAATGATAAATAATAATATGACAAAGCCTCTAATGAAAAAACTTGAACAAGGACCTGACATGGAAAGGCCTATCCATGAAAGACATTCCTTCAAACACATCACGAACATGTAATCTATAGGAAATTTAAACACATCTGAGCATACAAACTTCATACTTATCTATGAATTGTTAAGAAGGTCTGATTCCCTCTCATAATGGTCGCAACATCATCTATTAGGTCATGCATTCATTTTTTATTCATTTAATAATAAAATCACAATGAGAGTAATAATTCAAGTCTTCCATAAACCATTCTTATAACCAATATATAACGAATAGAATAACAATGATAGAACAACCATTAAAATCACATAATAATAATCACACTTACACATAATACACAAGAGTAAAGGAGCTCTTATTAACATATGCAGAATGCATCCAAGTTAGGTACTTCCATGTACCACCCTAACCATATATTGGGTTGCACCAAATATTTCTTTCAGCTAATCGCCCCCATATCATATTCCAAGCATGAATGTGGGACACACAACAAAACCAACTAGGGCTTCCTTAAGATTTACCACAATCCATCAAGGGATTCCTAGGCCCAAGCCCTCATCTATGCAACCAGGCTTTAATAAAATCTTGTCAAGGGTTTCCTAGGACCAAAAAAGAAACATACACTACCAGTATTTACCACAATCCCACCACATACCAATCCAACGATCAATAGGCCTATAAGCATGGATGCCTCTATATATCTCCACCTAAACTGTGAGGAATTTTTCCGTCTCTAACCTTTATGATTTACCATATATCCCTAAATTCACCGGTCGAGGATTCCTAAGCCCAACTAGGGTACACAACTATAGGATTTATTGTATATCCCTCCATTCACCAGTTAAGGATTCCTATGCCCAACGAGGTATACATAATCAAGCTTTACCTCAATCCCACCTTCACTGGTCCAGGGATTCCTAGGCCTTGTGTTCTTTTCCTACGACCACCCCACTCAGTTTCAAAACCATCCAATCAACCAAGTAAGATAAACCCCATCACACCATAGTTATCCGCAAATGGAAAGGAAAGGCTAAAATACACTATGAGACCTGGAAAAAACCATGCCAATGATAACAAGAGAACCAAAAATAGGCATGCATGTACCATGCATGCATGCCAAAACTAGCAAGGAAATTATAATTGCAACTTGATATATGCATGTAATGCCACTGTAGAAGCTTAATATAAATCTTTCTTGCTTGATCCTTGCTTCCCTTTTCCTTCTTTTTCATTCCTTTTCTTTCCTTGATACAATGCTATATTTATCAAAGAAAACTCTAAGTATGCAAGAGTATGAGAGAGTAGAGAGAATTGAGAGAGAGAGAGAGCTCAAAGTTTAACTGAAAAAAGTTGTGAACTGATCCTCAGAAGCCTTTTAATCATCAATACCTTTAATTTATTCAATTTTCCATTATTTTCCTTCAATTTCCTTTTCCTTTTCATGCAAATATGTGACCTTTCACCTTCCTTTTCTCCTATTTCCTTTATTTTCATCAATAAAATTCTAATTAATGCCTCTTTCCTTTTCAAAGCCTTTGCCAATTTCTCGTAGCCATAATAAGCCAAATGAACACCTGCACTAGGATTTTTTTTCCCAACATTCACCTTGGAATACGTGTCCCATGACCTTGGTCTTATTTTTCCTTTATTAACTTTATTACATGGATTTTTTATGAAGGTTGTTACATTTCACTCACTATAGCTATTATACTCCATATGTTCACCATTATATTGACTTAGGTAATATACTTCTTTTCTTAGGAATATTAAAACTCCATCTTGCACTTAAGAATTTTGGTTCATATAGAGATGGTTTTGATTCATTGTTAACATCATGATTTTTCATTGGCTAATGATACCATTCTAATTATAACAAAGGATAAATACTTCATTAGGCGGGAGTAAACTTCTAAGTTGTGTGAGAATAAGACTAGAACCTATTTTATTATTATTATTATAAATAATAAAACCTTCTCACTAGTGAATATAGAAATTTAATCCATATTTAGTGATTAATAAAGTAAGAGTTCTCTAGATCCTCCAATACATCTCTAAGATAATTTCATAGAAAAGAGAACAAAAGTAAGAAGACGAAGAAGAACATGATGTCCATATCTAATGGGAAGAAAATGGAGCTTCAGGAAGCGAAGCATTAAAATTTCTAACTTTCACTCATTTTAAAAATATCTTCCCAAATAATAAGCTAAAGAATATTATTGAGAGTCTACACTAATATATCTATCCTAGTAATGATTTGGAAAATGGCCTTTAAACATTAACTTATCTAAAATATTGTGTGGACTAGGATATTGTTGAAAATTCACATATATTTTGGGTATAGCGCTAACAACTTTCTCAACACCTGGTTAATAATATCCAACCTCTACAATGTCACTAAAAATAGCACATAAAGATATTTTTATAAAACAACATGTTTCCCTCATTTATTACAGCTATAACATAAAATTTTGTGCTAGTATTTTTGCAAGGAATTTGCAATGTAACTTGGGACAATAATATGGGGTGCCTAAGGGGATAAGGGGTTCTCTTCTATTGTGCCTATCATTGTGTGGATGCATTCTATTATTTTGATTTTAATTCTTAACTTTTATCTTTTATCCTCTAAGCTTCAGTACAATTATTAGCAAAGCTATTTTTTGGATAAGAACATGGAAGAAAATTTTTCTTTCTTTACCTCTATAGTTCTTTCTCGGGGTAATATAATGGAGATATTTATATTGATTTCTAACATATTTTATGTAGAGTTTGAGGAAACTAGCTATAGATCTAAGTTGTTCTCAAATAAATAATTAGGTTCTAAAAATGAGTCTTCCAAATTGGAGTTAAAAAAGTGAAGATGTCGTTTATTTAAAATGAGTCATTTTAGGATTTTCTAATGATGTACACACACCTCATAAAAAAACGTTTATTTTTATAAATTTCTCATATTTTCACTAATAACCATTTCCACTATATGCAAATTGGGTATGGAATTTTCTAATTATGGAAATAATATAAGTTCCAATTAATATTGAGGAAGTTATGATCATTTCTAATTTTCCATCTCAAAGTTATATCTAGATAAAGGAGTTACAATAAAAGGTAAGATGTTTTCTAAAAACCCTAGCTTTATATGTGGGTTTATATTTCAAGAACAAGTATTTTATGAGAAATGTGTATGGTCATTGCAGTAACAACACATAAAATGGATAAACTATTTTACCTGAAGACATCGAGAGCTTGGTTGTACATGAATTAAAAATTTTAAGATTTCATAAGGTGGAGGTACTTAAACTTTGAAAAGATGATGGAGCTATCAAATGAAAAGCATGTGTAGATGTTATTTTTATGGCTGGTCCTGTGCCAATAACAAGGATAAGGACAAAAATAAGGGTTTATTTTTATTTCAAACCCCTATACTATAGGTTCATAGATACCTTCAGTAGGACAAGGTCGTTATTTCCATATACTTCATTAGAAAACATAATTTCATCAAAGTTAACTTGGCTAAGGTATTGCAAGTCCTTGAATAGTATATTTAAAGCATAAAAGTGAAGGGCAAGAATATTCAACTTTTTAAATATTCAAAGGTTACTATAGGTAAATATTACTTTCATTCGAAGTTCCATGCAATAGATATGGATGATGACATATTATTCTCAAGTATCCTTGGATGGAATAAATGGGTAACATAAGTATTAATGTGTAAAATGCATTTATAAATATATGATATAAGAAAAAAAATTACATTGTAGTATATTTCTCTTATTAAATAGAAATTAATGAAGGAATAACATGAAGAATACCTTATACAAAAATTAGTTGTAGTACTTACAAACAAGTCATATGAAGAGATCAAGGTTGGATTAGAAATGATTCTACAAAATCACCAATATAAAATCCTTAAGAAGGGTTTAGAAATGAAGAATCTATAAAAAAAGGGTCGAAGGAAGAATATGAAGAATATATAGTATAAATATTAATTGTAGTTCTTATAGACAAATCAAACAAAGAGATCAAGGATGAAATAGAAAAATAGTTTACAAAATAACAAGATATCCATAGGAAGGGAACTAAAATGCTGAAGTATATAAAGAGGTACATTCCTTAAAGCAACCATTAGTTGAATATTCAAATAAAGCAAAACAAATAGCTAACTTTGTTGCATATTACTACCCACATTACCTAAAGAAATGATAGCCATCAAGGAAAGGTTATGAGTCTCATCAAACATACTATAAAAAGATATGGGAAAGGTAAGGTACCCAATCTGGAGGAACATAGAAGACTAAAAGGGAATCCATAGAGATATTAGAGTAGCTAAATATAAATATGACATCAAAGGACAAACCATAATCAAGATCAAGAAGGAAAGGATGTAGTTGGATCCATGTATACATTTCACTAGGATAGAAAAATGTTTATGATTATTCCCATATGACTACATTTCTTAATAGATCCTATTTGATATGACTTCTACTCATGTTTCAAATATGAAACATGCTAAGGTGATATAATTTAGTTTAGTTAGGGAGGATAACATGGGGAACCTATGGAAATACCTGTATAATGAATGTAAAATGTTCATAATCTTGGAATAGGCCCAACTTGTAGTTTTTTGTAACAAATAATCCAACTAAATATCTATATTAACTACTACAATGATGAGAATTAGTTGGCATAGACTCTGACGTATACTTATGAAAAAAGTATTTATAAACATGAGGATCATTGTATTGAATATATTGAGTATTTTTTTATTGAATATATTGAGTATTTTTTTATAGCAAGAATTGCTTGTGGGGTGATTCCTTCCAAAAGTAGTATTTGATTATGTTACCATAAATTAAGAGCTATCTCTATAATCCTATCTCTATTATTGTGTGGATACATTTTAACATCCTAAATTAAGGTTTATATTTTATCTTTTATTTTCTAAGATTAAGGAGAGAACAATATTACTTCAAATATAAATAGAATTTATGATATATTACAATTATGTGCTATTAAATTAAACTTGTAAGTAATTTGATTCAAGATGATGATGTCATCACTAGGGGTAAATTTTTTGGATGGAAAAGGAAATATATATTCACAAAACATCTCCTTACAGGTTTAATCAAATGTGAAGTGTAAACACTCCTTAAATGTGGAATTGGCTTCCACATCCAAAAAGTACCCACACTGCATATTTTTGAGTAGACCCACATAAAAAATAATTGAAAATACATGAAAAACACATGTCAACACAATTTTTTCATGTATTTTCAATTACTTTTAATGTGGGTCTACTCAAAAGTATGCATTGTGGATACTCATTCCACATTCAATGAGTATTTAGAATTGACATTTATATAAACTTGTAAAGAGATAAGCAAAAAATACAATAAAAAATGTAGCTTTCTTTATTTGTTTTTTTCAAATTTCATAACTCTTATTTTATTATTTTAATTATTATTTTGATTATTTTTCTTGATTCTAGACCTAAAAATTCAGGTAATCCATTCAGTGAAATAGTTCAAAAACGTAATACTCACTTCTTGTCTATTAAGAGAAATGATGACATCCATGAACTGTAGGTGAAATTCACGGGAAGGTGATCCTAAGGCTTTCCCTAGGTACACAACACTTGACTCTATAATGCTAGATCTCATATTATAGATCTCATGAATGGAGAGCCCACGTTGGTTGGTGACTTTTCATACTTTTGAACTATAAATTTCGTATATATAAATTTTTTCATTCTGAAGGAATATATTTCGCATGGGCTAAGCATCACGATCACTTTTATGTCTATGAATTCTTGCGATTCCCAAAAAATAGATATTGCATAAGATAAACATCACGTTTTTTTTTCCAGAGGAAAAAAAACACTGTATATTAAATAGCAATATATTTGTTCAAATACATTACGTTCACAGCTATAGTAAGCAAGTAAACTTCATGACATCATTGCCACATGAAACTGGTACACCATTCCTGATTGAGGAATAGGTACCCAGTAGAGTAGCAAGTACAATTTTAGAGAGCATGGATCTCTTATCAAATTTAATCACCAGATGTTGTGTGGCTTCCATCCCTGTAACATCCAAAAACAGAAACAGATCACAAAAAGAGGGCCTAATGTATATAAAATGGTATGCAAACCTGTAATCATTGATGAGCTAACTTTGATGAGCATCTAGGCATTCTGACTGGGTTGACAATCTTCAGGCTCATCAGAATGAGTGGAATTATGTAGGTCGGCTCGCTTGCAGGTTGAGAATAGATGACATAGATAAGGGATAACATAAATCTTGTGCCATAACCATAGCAAAAACATCGATGAGCCATTTTGACTGGGAGTTGATCTTTAGGCTCATTTGAAAAATTATTAGTAACACAGGCTCGCTTGAAGTTTTAGGAAAATAAAAAAAGAAGATAGGATCCATAAATTCTCTATAGGAACGTATAAAAATATTGATGTGCCTCATCGCTTTCAAACAGGCTCGCTTGAGAGTCTTGTAAATTTAAAAAAACTATAACTATATATCATCTGAATGCACATTACAATAGGATAGTCGATATCATGGCAGGGGGACAAAATTTTTCCATATAAGAGAACCATTCCTGTAATGAAGAATGTGAATGATGCCAAAATATGCTTGTATGCCTCTCTTTGATAGTCCATCCACCCTCGAATTATTTTCTCTGTAAATATGTGTGATGGGCAGTTGATTTAGCCTTGTCCATAATTTTTTAGCCCACTTTAACCAACCCTGTAGACCTGGATTAGACAGTGTAATATTGCCCATGATGCCATCCACCACCATTTTGGAGTCACCATAGAAAGATAGATGTGGTAAATTTAAATGGATAGCAGCGAAAAGAGCACCCCATAATGCCATAATCTCAGCAATGTTATTTGACCCTACACCGCCATTCCAATAATAATGAATCCTTTCAGTCTGTGAGATCTTGACCCATGCCCCACATCCGATGACCCCATCCAAACAAGCCCCATCGAAAAAGAAAGCAGGGATGGAAATTTCATGTGGTCTAATCCGGTGAGAGCCATCCACCAATTTTCCTTCGACCATAGGCCTTTCGTCAATCCATTTGATGATTTCTGAGTAAATCTGAGGAATGTTAATAGGCAGATTATCAAAAATTAACCTATTCCTAGCCAACCACACCTCCCAGATGAAGAAAAAAGGAAGGTGTTTTAATTTTCCCTTCAGCCTTCCCCATTCCTCTGCCACAGATATGAAATCCCTCGGCATCCACGTCAGATTCATAAGAAAATGACTGAAACACTTCCATAGCCTATTGATACTAGGACAGTTGAAAAATAAGTGGTTGATGTATTCCTCCCCCTGACAACATATTGCGCATCTGTTAGGTCCATAGTGTCCTCTTTTGATAAGGTTATCCCACATTAAAATCTTTCCTTTCCACACCAGCCATGCAAACAAAATAATCTTGGTAGGAATATTGTGTCCCCAGAATTGATAGAAAGTTGAGGACAGTTGACCCACATAATTGGAAAGATTTATGCGCTGATATATGTCTTTCACAATCACTGATCCCTCCTTAGTTGGACCATCCCAAGTAATGTTGTCTCCTCCCACATCATAACATAGGCCAACTCCCCGAAGAAGATTAATATATTGATTCCATACCACAGCCTCATTATTATCCAGGTTTAATTGATTGGCTGATTTAAACACTGGAGCACTGAATGACCAATAAGCAATAGCTTGTGAAATGTAAAAAATACCCTTATGTGCCAGGCGATGGATGAGATAGGGTGGGATACCCATATTGTTAATGATGCCAAATATGAGTCTGGAGCCAATAGGAATATTCCATCCATCACCTAATTTCCAAGTTAGATGGGTAGCAACATGCCCCAAAACCTTTCCAAAAATCCTCCATATGGCAGAGATGTTTGCTGGGGTGTGAAACTCCTGATTAAGAAGCTGATGCAGAGGATCACCAGTAATGTATTTGCATTTTATAATTCCATTCCATATACCTGCCCCCTTTAATGCCTGCCAGAAATATTTGACTAGTAGAGCTTTGTCAAAGGTTCTCAAATCGAATATACCCCATCCATCGTGATTGTTAGGGCGGCACAAGGACTCTAGTTTTACTAAATGATATTTATGATCCGAGTCGATTCCTCCCCATAAAAAGTGAGCAGTGATCTTGTTGATCTCGTCAATAGTCTGTTGTGGTAAAAAAAGAGATGTGCCTAGAAGACCATCAATTGTGATAGAACAACCTGAACCATAATAAGACGATCACCCAAGGATAACCATCGCTGAGTCCATTTGAAAATTCTTTCTCTGTATCTATCAATCAGCCATCTCCAATCTCGGTTTTTGTAATTACAGGGCTTGATAATATATCCGAGATATTTAAACCCATCAGTTGCCATCCTGTGACTGACCCCCAGAAACTCTGCAATAAATAAAATTTCTTCCATGTCACCATACTCATATATGAGAATAGATTTGTGTTTGTTGATGCAAAGTCCAGACGCTGAGCCAAATCTAATTAACATATAATGGATATAGAACCAATGGTTCCTGATAAGAGAGCCAAAAAGCAGCATATCATCCACAAACAGTGAGTGTGTGGTCGTGATTGTCGCTGAAAAAGCAAATCCTTTAATATACCCTTTCTGCTCGGCCTTGTGCATTATCCTACTGAACCCATCCATGATTAATATGAAAATCATAGGTGATAGAGCACATCCCTGGCGCAAACCCCTTCCCGCCACAAAAAAATTTATGGGGAGCCCATTTATAATTACAGCATATCTGACAGAAGTGATACAAGACATAATACAATGAATGATGGGGATTGACAGACCAATTTTAAGAAGAACAAGGCAAATGTATGACCAGTCAATAGAATCATAAGCCTTGAATAAATCAATCTTCATAACAAGTGCCTCCCTTTTGTCATAGTGCATGGAGTGTAGGACCTCCTGTGCAACTGCTATTGCATCGTGTATAGACCGCCCTTTTAAAAACCCATACTGCTCCATCAATATATGTTGTTCTAGAGTCACCTTTAGTCGATTATCAATGATCTTCGAGGAGATTTTGTATATCAGGTTACATAGGGCAATTTGTCTAAAGTCCACTAAACATCACGTTTGTGAATGCAGGTTGGCTCATAACACGACCATACTGGTTATTATTCTATAATTTTTGGATGTAAAAATAAGTTATTTAATATGTAATTTTATCTATATATATTGGGAAATTATTTAAAGGAATTTCTGAACATTAAATGAATTTTTTGAGTTAAAAAAGCTTATTCTACAATTCAATAGGAAAGGAAATATAGGTTTATTTGTAGTTTTTTTTCTTTCTAAAATAAAAATCAAATTAAAATTATGTTCTAAATAGAAAATTAATGTGCACTATAATTAAAAAAAATGAATATATTCTAAAGTAATTAAAAGTAAAAAAAATGTGTGAATGAGATGTTTAAATCTTTTATTTTTCAAAAATATTTCAACAAAATATTTAAATAAAGTATTTCAAGATTTATGTTAACTAATTTATGTGGATATCAACTTCATATATATCTATATAAAGAAAAAAATTAATGTTAAAATAAAATAATTTATTGTTATTTATAAAAAAATATTCAATGTATCCTTTGTTAAGCCACCATGGAGTGAAAACACGTGAGTGATTAGGTTACTCTAAACTACCATATATATATATATATATATATATATATATATATATATATATATATATATTCAATATGGGTTATCAATAAAATATTTTAATACAAATTAATTTTCACATATACTTAAAAATATATTAATAATAAAAAATCATTTTAATTTGAGTGATAAAATGTTTTAATATTCAGTTATACTTAAAAATATAATAATAATAATAATAACCATTTTAATATGAGTGATAAAATATTTTGATATTCACATACACTTAAAACTATATTAATAATAAAAAATTATTTTAATTTGAATGATAAAATGTGTCTATGCACATTTTATGTAAAAAATAATTTGATGTCAATTACTAATTTGTTTTTGTATATATCATGAAAAAATTAAATATTTATTATTAAAACTTTTATTTGGTCTTATATATACTCTATTTACCATTCCCAGATTTATGGTGAAAACTTTTATTTGATCTTATATATACTTTATTTATCATTCTCAATGTGACGAAATTTGATCCAAATTTGATCCTCGTTAGATCCTTACTTAAAATGGATCTATCGTGGTATATTTAAAATTGTGATATAATAAATGCATAATAGTGATTTGGTTAATAATTATATAATCAAATTTGATTTCATAAATAATTCTATTATTTTGCTTTGTAAATTTCTAAATTATTTAATATAAATTCAATAATTTACAAATAACATATATGAGTAATTTATAACATTATAAAAACTAAAATATTTTAAAATAAATATAAATATATGAAACACGATGTTGGGTGTGGATAGTGACTATCTTCTTTATTTAGATGTATCACCGCGTTGGACCGCTATTCTTAATGGGGCAGCAACGCTACCCATCATTTGATTGCTGTCATGGGGGTCCAAGGGGGGTCGATGACGATTTTATGAGTCCTACCTCGCGGGGGTTCAACAACAATGCCCTCGAAGCTAAAAATAGACGTAAAATTTCCTTGTAAAATACTGCAATTTCATAGTCAATCTGGGCGGTTCATTAGGCAAATTATCTGACAATAGAAGTTATGTTTAATTTAGGGTATTCTTCGCCTAGAAAGAAACCTCTCGGTTCACATGAGGGTATGGTATTGTGACTATTTGTAGTATGTGTATTCTAAGCGAGAAAGAGAAATAGGGATTGTGTGAGAGAGTAGAGGATATTACAACGAATCTACTATAGGTTGTGTCTCTTCATTTTACTAAATAATATAAAGGAAAGATTGATTGTTTCTCCGTAAAGATAGCTTAAGTTGAGTGAACTACATATATCTGTGTCTCTCTTATTTTGTATGTTTTCTATATTTGTATTTCTGCATATTTTATGTATTCCATTACTCTATAATATATAATTTTATAATACAAAAATATACATAATATCATCCTAAGTACAATTTTTTTATTTATAATTAATCAACTATTACTTATCATTACTCATCATAAATTTAAAGCCAAAGGACGCCTACCTCTTCAAATTTTTAAATTATTATTCCTTGACTATATAAATCTACAATATTATCCACTTTCTATATAAAAAAAGTAATCCCACACTTAAAAAGGAAAGAAATATGTTCCAACCTATGTCACACTCCCGCAATTAAAAAAAGGAAATACGGTCCAACCTATGGCACACTAATATAGAGTCTATTGGTCCAACATCCACAAAAAAACTCCTAAGACAACATCCACAATGCACGAGGTTGGCACCCGAGTAACAACTATTTTCCATCTTCCCTCTGATCTTTTCTAATTTATTTTTATTTTTTTATTTTATTTTTATTTTTTATATAAACACTTTTATGAAATGTTTATCACTGGTTGTTTATAAACCACAAAGTTTGACATTGAATGTATCCTTCTTCAAAAGATGGATGTGGGTGTTTATTCACCATAAAAATCATATTAAGATGGAAATTGTTATGAGAACAAAGAATGGTGGTAAACTAACAAAATAATAATTATGGCTATCTTCAATATAGCCACCTCTCCTAGTACACAACTTAGTTGAGAGCAAAGTTTGCCATCATTTGAACGTTGAATACGTTGACGCAAAATGTAAAATATTATTATTTTACTGCATTTTTTACCAATAAAAGTCGTTTCTTTCGGGGTAAGAAATAAAATGTAATATAGTTTTAATTTATTATGGGATAATAATGAAGTGAAAAATATTTTATATAGAAGAGGATAAAATAGAGTTATATTTTGGTTGTTGTGGATATTCTATTGAATAGTTTGTTATAATAAATTTGATAAAATTTATATTAAAAATTTGAAATCTGTATCATTAGGGTTATTTTTTTCAAACGTGTAAAGTAATTAATGTATAATTTTTATGTATGTAACATAAAAAATTGGAAAATAGAGAATAAACAAAAATACAATCACTCACAACCTACGTGGTGTAGAGCAGTCGGTGATGGGGGTGCACTGTTAAGGCACTTCGTCTGCAAGGTCCCCTGTTTGAAACCCGTGGGTTTAGGATTAGTCTAAACTACCATATATATATATATATAAAACAAAAAAAAATACAATTACTCACAACTATAATAACACAAGGTATGATCTCAGAAACTTTTTCGAGAGGGGGAAGGTGAGGTTGCTTTGCTCTCTCATTTTTTGAATGAAAATGGATACAAGTAGAAAGAAGTGAGAAATGTGGTCATGGGTTACTATAGTTCAAAAATTCTCTTTTCATCTAAGGAACAAAATACCCTCGAATAGAATGTAACTCCTTTTCTTTCTAGTGACCAAATTATAACACAATCTGATAACCTACTATTTGTTAAGTTTGTCTCCTTCAAGTCTTACCTAGAGTTATAATATTAACTCTTCTAGAGTCTTTTACATTATGATTACATAACTAACTCTTTTTTTTCATGAATAATTGAGGTTAATGTGACATACTCTAGAACAATGGTGGTCAAAGCAAGAAGGTTAACTTCTAGGTGGTATAAATTTTTCATATAGACTTCAATTGAGGTAATTCTTGCATTGTTGGAAAGTTATCTAGGCTTATAATAATGATAAGGAGTGTCATGCTTATAAAATAACTTTTTACCCAAAAAATAATCATTTTGTTTCATTAAACTACATTTGGAAGTTTTCAAACCCTTATTTCCCAAATTGGCACATGGCAGTGAAAATGGTCTTGTGAGCTAATTCCTCTACTTTTTCCAGTCCAAAAGCTTCAATATGGAAGAAAAAAAATATAATGATTCACTTTGAATCATTCCTCCCCATTTTAGGAGCGTTTTGGTCCCCAAAATCGTCTACTGAATGATGTGAGGAAACTTTTCCTCCACCTTCTCTTTGCTGTACCATTTAGATTTTCTTGGAACCTATCCTCTCAATCCAATTTTCCAAAGCTCATGCTACCTCTACCTTGTATTTTTCGACCTCTTATGCAAAATTGTATCCTCTATCAACCTTTTCTAAGCCTCTAGGGTCAAATCCTATATAAAAGGTAGGGTGTGTTCCTCTTCCTAATCTAACATGGTAAACTCATAGAATATAAAACTCTCCACATTCACCACCAAGTAAATGAAAATGTACAAGGCTAGACTAAGCCTATGGGTGTTATCTTCTATATTCTCTAATACTTCAAAGGGATTATATCAGATATCCTTGTATTTTTTAGTAGGACCCTATAGCCTCTCCTTTTTAAGCTATAACCATACTATGTCTCCCACTTTGAAGGACTTATTTTTATACTCTGATCATGCTCGACCTTGTGTTTTTCCTCTCAAATTCTAAATGTATCTTGTACCTGTAAATGGATTTTCTTGATATTCCACACATTTTTTTCTACCTTTTAGGCATCCACTGTATGATCCTCTCTCACTCCTAATTATTTTCCATATGCAATA
Organism: Pinus albicaulis; assembly: GCA_034641835.2. Classification (NCBI taxonomy): domain Eukaryota; kingdom Viridiplantae; phylum Streptophyta; class Pinopsida; order Pinales; family Pinaceae; genus Pinus; species Pinus albicaulis. Next base: position 905,485,716 of record CM076570.1, read on the forward strand.
TCCAAAGGTGAAGGTAGAAAATATCCAAAGAAAGTTTAACATGGAAACTTACTTGTAGAATGTAGAATAATTTGTTTTATTAGTGTTGTAATGATCAGGTGCTCAAAATTATGCTCAAAAATGAAATTTTTCGAAATGGTGTGGAACTTGAATGACCGTGTATATCTCGTAATTCTAAATCTGGTGCAACTCGTTTCATGGAAACCCGACACTGTATGCTCCTAGAAACGCACTATGTCCACTTTGTCAAACAAGCAAATTTTAAAAAAAAATTGCAGGACAACTGAGTCAGTAGTCCGTACAGCTGACTTGGCATGCCCATTTTCTAGGTTGACTGGTAAAGGGGAATATTCCTCGTTGAATGAAACTTTGTCAAGTGGCACTGCTTGGTTGGTTTCAAATGGTTAATTTTGATTGGTTTTTTGAAGGCCAATCACAAGCTACCACCTAGCCCAACCAAGGGCTACCACCTGGCATCCCGAGGGCCACCAAAATTGGGTCAAGGTTCGAGCGGAGTAGGCGGGGGTTGAACTTGTGACCTCCAAGCATTCAACACAAGTCTTTACCACTACACCATGACAATGAGTCCTAATAGACTAAGGTTTCAACATATATTTATGTTTTAATGTTTTGGCATATGGGGGTGTGGGTCGGGGTCTAGCCCTAGCCTTGGTCACCATGCCGGGGGTGGGACCATGGGTGAGAGGCTAGCCCCCCGCCCCCCACTAACCATAACCATAACAATTAACGGTTTGCTGAAACCGATGCTAATGTGCCCAACTTAAATATTAAGGCCGACAGTTAGCAAATAGTGCGAGTTTTTTATTATATATATATTTTTATTAAACCATATACATATGGTTTGGAATTATGCATTAAGGCATTAGAGGAAAATTTAATACACTAACAACTTCGCCCAAAATTTGGGCAATATGGCACTCAGTTATCGGATTTGGCAACGAAATTGTAGGATGGTGCCATATTTGGAGAAATTTGTGGAGCGGTTAGTTCAAAAACTTGGGGAAGTCATAACTTACTCATTTTTTTATCAAATTTGAAGCAAAAGGAGGCTACACAGACATTTTTGGGCGTTCTGGAGCCATTGGAATAGGTTTTAGAGATTTTTGAGCACTATAAACACCTGTAGTCACACTTTTTAGCATAATAGAAGAGGGAAAAGCCATTGGAAGTTGGAGACGTAGCCCAGATGGGGTGAACTCCTTTATCATGTGTTGTTGTGTTACTGTTTATGGTGATGTTCATGTATGTTAGATGTTGTTATTCAATGTTTTTTTTTATGTTAATTTTCTCAATAAATTCACGTAAAAACCCATAAAAACTCATGGATAACTTGCAATTTACCTCATAATCCTCAAACACTTTTTTATATTCTAAATTGGAATTTAGCACATCAAACAATAATTTTTCCCATTCAGATCAAGTTGGTATCAAAGCACTAGGTTTAGTTGTACAAGGAGGATTTAATTATTTTTAAAGTGTTTAATTTCTTACAAGGTTGAATATGAAGAGACGAGAAGGAAATATTTTGGGTGTTGGTTCTCAAGTTGGAGCGTTGAGAAGGAGGGCACAATTGCCACATTCTCCACCACAAGATCGACCTCCTATTACACCTGAGGCTTCAATAAGCATGTATAATGAAGGAGGAAATGACAACATGAAAGAGGATGAGAAAGGCTTTTAGGAAGCCTTTCTTTGACATGAGAGAGATGGTGAAGGTCCTCTATGAAGAGAGGAATACAAGGTTGGAGGGTGAAATCTCGACGCCTCCAAAAGGAGAGGGTTCTCCAGGAGGAATAGGTAATGGGAATGGTGATAAGCTACCATCTTCCCCACCATCATCCTCACCACCATATTCACCTTAATATTCATCCTCTTCCACTATTACAACCCTTACTCATACTCGTCAACATACCTAAAAAGAAATTGGTAAAACCCATGTTAAAACTTGATATTAAATTTGAGTTGCCTATGTACAATGGTGAAGTGAATGTAGAGAATCTTGAAAATTGGGTTCGTTAGTTGGAGGTATAATATAGGATTCAAAACCTTCAAGATGATGGCACAAAGATTCAACTAGCTTCCTTGAGACTGGAGGGTGCAACACTAATATTGTGGGAATCCAAGACACAAGAAGAGATCGAAAACCATGGTAATATTTCAATCTCTTGGTCTGATTTTATTTATGCAATTATAAAACATTTTTACCCTCTATATTATATACAGAAATTTATTATGGACTGGCAGAATTTTAGACAACTAAAGGGACAAATTGTTCAAAATTATAATCAAGAGTTTAGGAGAAGAGCACTAGTTTTGGGTGCCAATTTATCTTATCAAGACACTTTGTTAAAGTATATTGGGGGTTTGTACAAATATATTAGACCTACTATTATCATGTTCAATCCCACAAACTTATATGAGGGTTGTTTTCATGCAACACGTGTAGAAGCAAGAGGAAAACATAAAACAGATGAGAAAAATGATAGTTCCCTTGAGTATGGAGGTAAAGGAAAGGGTAAGTTTAATGGAAAAGGAAAGAAAAATGGTTCTATTAAATTAGAGAAATAAAAAATCACATGCAAACATTTTTTGAAAAATGGCCATGATGAAGACCATTGTTGGCAACTCCATCCAGAGTTGAAGCCCAACAAAGTTAAAACCAAAGAGAAGGAGAAAACAACTGCAATCATTCAACATAACTTAGGTTCATATTCAAGAGATTAAACCAAGATTAAAACAATGGATTTGTAAGGTAATAACATAGAAAACACTAGTTCTTCAAGTTTTTCTAATGTAGCTCAAGATGATGATACAATAATTGAGCTATTTCATATTAGATTTGTTTCAAAGAATACCAAAATAGACACACTATTTGATAGTGGTTCTCAAGCCAATTTTATTTATGAAGACTTAGTTAAAAGCTCAAATATAGAAAATGTTTCCCATCCAAGACCTTAACCTTTAGGCTGGATGTGAAAGAATGCAAACTTTCAGGTAACAAGAAAGTGCATCCTAAGGTTTGCAATCAATTCAAACTTTTTTGACGAAGTTGAACTTGATGTAATGCTGCTTGAGATTTCAGGTATTGTTTTGGGAAGTCCTTATCTTTATGATAGGGTGGAAGTATTTCATCGCCATGAGAATAAGTACCACTTGTTCAAGAATGGAATTAACTACATAGTTAGAGCGCATAAGAATAATATGAGTTTGTCTCTTATGCGTGCAGGAAAAATGAAGAGAATAGTGAATGCAAGTCAAAATTTTTCTTTTATAATGTTCAAGCATAATGATGTTTTGAATGAGACCTTAAAAGAATATGAATAAGATGAATAAGATGATTTCATTGAAGTTTCTAATGGTTGTAGTAAGATTTTTTAGGGCTATACCATGTTTCCTTTGAAAAGAGGTAAACAAGATGTGGAAGATTTCTAACAGTCCACATCATTGTTGAACAGTGATGGGAACAAGATGCCGATGTTGAATGGTGAAAAATCAAATAGCAAGCGCCAAATAAATATGAAAAATAAGGCATAGGTTCCACAAGTACTTATTTTTTGTTTCAAAATAGTACATGGAAATGGTGAAAACACTTGGTCAAAAGTCAGCGCAGGTACAAGGCAAGATAAGGTAAACATCACCATGATGACAATGTTGGAGGTGAGAAAATTTTCAAGTTATTCAAGTTTCCTTTGATTGATGACCAAGGAAGGAACCTTTTTTTTTCTTCAAGGATAGTTTTTTGTTCTACAAAATCCGGGAAATTGTAGCAATATGGTATCTACAACACCAAGACAGGGTCTCTAGAATCAAAGAAAAATATCAGTTTTCAGGGAAATCTCAATTTGTTGAATTCAAGAAAATTCCAGTGGATTGAGACTAGAAGGGTGAGGGGGTTGTTCGATCATCCACATGTTTAGTAATGAAAGATATTTTGGGGTCCAAAAGCTTCCAGTGGGGAGCAGTGATCAGGTGCTCAAAATTATGCTTAAAAATGAAAGTTGTCAGAATGGTGTGGAACCTGAACGACCATGTATACCTCGTCAATATGAATCTGTTGCAACTTGTTTTGCAGAAAACCAACATTGTATGCTCCCAGAAACATGTTCTATCCACTTTGTCAAATAGGAAAATTTAAAAAACAAATGTAGGACATCCCAGTCAGCAGCCCGTACAATTGACTAGGCATGCCCATGTGACAGGTTGACTGGTCAAAGGGAACATTCATCGTCAAATGAAACTATGCCAAGTGGCACTGCTTAATTTTTTTGAAATGGAGATTTTTGATTTTTTTATGGAGGCCAATCACAGGCTGCCATGTGACTCAACTAGGGGCTGCCACGTGGTATACCAAGGGACACAAAAATTGGGTCAAGGTCCAAGTGGAGTGGGCGGGGGTTGAAGTTACGACCTCCAAGTATCCAACACAAGCCTTTGCCACTGCACCATCATATTGAGTCATAATAGACTAATGGTTCGACATATATTTATGTTTTCATGTTTTGGCGTTTGGGGTGGGGTCCGAGGTCTAGCCCCAACCCTGGTTACCATGCCGGGGGAGGGACCATGGGTATGAGGGTAGCCCTACGCTCTTCCCACTAACCATAACTATAACAATTAACAGTCTGCCGAAACAAACGCCAATGTGTCCACCTTAAATTTTAATGCTGACAGTTAGAAAACTGTGCGGGTTGTTTTATTATAATTTTTTTTTATTAAACCATATACATATGGTTTGGGAAATTTGGCGCTTAGTTACCGGATTTGTGAGCAAAATTGTAGGATGGTGTCGAATTTGGACAAATTTGTGCAGCAATTAGTGCAAAAACTTGGGGAAGTCACAACTTACTCAATGTTTTACCAAATTCAAAGTAAAAAGTGGCTACACAGACATTTTTGGGCATTATGGAGGCATTGGAATATGTTTCAGAGATGTTTTAGCATTGTAAACACATGTAATCACACTTTTGAGCATAATTGTAGAGATCCAAGCCATTGGAAGATGGACTAAAGAGACGTAGCCTAGGTGGGGTGAACTCCTTCATCATGTGCTATTGTGTTATTTTTTATGGTGATGTTCATGTCCATTATATGTTGTTGTTCATTTTTTTTTTTTATGTTAATCTGCTCAAGAAATTCACATAAAACACATAAAAATCCTGGTTAACTTGCATTTACCTCATAATCCTCAAACACTTTGTTTATATTCTGAATTTGAATTTAGAACAAAAAACATTATTTTTTCCCATTCAGATCAAGTAAATATACTAGCTTTCCATCCCAAGCCTTTGGATGCTCCTCTTTGTAACCTATCAAAATATACACCAAAGTTATATTGAATACTTTTAATTTTCCATATGTATGTGGATGAAATGTTGTAAACCTATTCAACTTCATGTCCATCTTCTCCCACAATGTAATCCAAAATTCACTAAAAACTCTCATGTCGATAGTTAAAAATTCTCCTAACAATCCCAAAATGTACCCAAACCTATCCAAATAACAAGTTTGATTCTTCTTTCTCATTCATGGTCTCTTCATAGGGAATTAGAACACACATATTGTTGATTCTATCAACTACCATGAATAGGTAGTCATGTTCAATCTTGGTTGTTGATAAAACTCCTATATAGTCCATGGAAATTATTTTGCAAGGATTACAAGGTACAAGAAAGGGATTATATAGACCTTGTTTCATGTTACTAGGATTTCCAGTGCAACAAAGCATGCACCCCCTTATTAACCTAGCTATCTCTTCTTTCATCCTAGGTAAATACACATATCTTTCTAAGTTGGCCAATGTATTCCCTACACCAAATTTCCCTGCAATGTTGTAGGTGTAAGCCTCTCTAGTTAGCTACAGTTTCTCACCTTTATGAACACATAATTTATCCAACCTATAGAGTATCCCATCCTTGATATGGTAGTCAACCATGTCGGCTCCATCATGCACATGACTCTAGCTCTCCAACTTCTAAAATACCTCCTTGAACTCCTCATCCTCTGAATATACCAACCTATATGCACCATGGATGAATGAATCCATGTGCACAAGAGTTACCAAAGCTATAATATTTGATGTGGGTGGCATTGAAATCATTTCAAACAAATTATTTGTACCTACCTTCATTTAATTTATCACTAAATGAAACTGGTATAGAAACCCCATTCACTTGTAATGGACAAACAAATTTCCCACTATCCATCTCATTAAGTGATTTTTCCCACCACACCAAATCAAACAAACCAAAACCAAATTGCACATTAATAACTAGCCTAATATCTTATAATAATAAAAATTTAAATCTTATACAGAGAGCCCTCTCTGAACCCTAGGAAGGCTAGATCCTAGAGTTTAAAAGTTGGTCTGTGGTTACCTCTAGTATTCTTATAAACTTAAAATAAAATCTCACAACCTAGAGAATTACTGGAGTGATAACATATTTTAGACCATACTGGGGACTTAAACAATCCTCAGTTTAAAGAAAATAGTTCTTGAATGAAAATACTTTTATCATCCTTTTACCTTTAAGACTATTTTGTTGGTTCTGAGTATTTAAGAAAACTCTAATTCTGGCTTCTAGGAAAATTTACTATACTAGGTCCAACCCGGATCCTAAACCTGTTGTTATAGTTGACAATCCGGATAGAATTGGGAAAAAAAAAAAAACATATAGAAGATTTAGATGCTAAATTTTATTTAATAAGAGTTAATTCATTACCACAAGAATTAGTAAGTTTACAAGATATAGAGTTTGATCTGAAATTTGAAAATTCTTTATTTAAGAGAAAATATGAAAGTAATTTAAGTACTATTGTTTTAGAACCTATTTTTGTTTCATTTTTGGAAACAAAACAGAAAAATATTGTAGTAGATTGTGAATTAAAGAAAGTTATAAATCAGGATAAACTTGAAGAGATGAATGCTACTATTCTTAAAGAAATTGATGAAGCCATTGAATTAGATCAATTGTTAGCCTACACATCTAAGCCTTATATTCCTCATTTAGATACTACTATACCACCTATAGTTTCCACTACCATTCAATCCACAGATTCATTTATCCCTAGACTACCTTTACAGCTTAGAATATTATTTCCTTCATCCCCTACATCCATTTCATCCACTAGTTTAACTTCTACAAGCACATCATTCTCATTTCCTAGTAGTTCCTTATATATTCCAATTTCATCAGCTAGTAATTCCAGCTCAGCCCCAAGCACTTCTAATTTACCTCCTAGCCAAGCAAGAATTCAAGCTATGGCTACTCAGTATGTTCCCCTAGTTCTTCCAGGACAACTACATGATATTCCTCAGGATTACCAAAGTAATATACCACAATTTGATGCTACTACCCATTACACAGCTCAGAAACACATTAATAAAATGACATATTACTTTTAACTCCATGAGATAGATGATTTAGATGTCCAAATGAGGCTTTTTTCACAAACACTAGCTAGGGCAGTTAAAAGATGGTTTAAAGATCTTAATCCTGGTAGTATAACTAATTTAGCAATGTTTCATAGAGTATTTTTGAATAAATGGGAAAAGAAGAAAAATCCACTCCAAATATTTTCTGAATTTGAAGCCATGAAAATAGCTCCTAATGAGTCAGTCCAAGACTACTGCACTAGACATAACAATGTTTACAATTCAATTCCTGCAAATCTTAAACCCACTCCTTACTCTGTCCTACTCAAATTCCAAGATGGATTTGACACAGACATGGCATACCAATTAAGAGAGAGAAATGAAGAAACTTTAGAAAGAATGCAAACAGATGTTGTAGGTGTAGAAGTAAACATTTTAGCTAAAAAGGCTAGATTAATGAATGAGAGGAGAGTAACTATGAAAGAAGAAACTTCTAGTTCAGACACAAAAATAGATATGCTAGCTAAGACTTTAGAGAGGATGATGGATAGATTAGACAATATAGAAAGACGACCTCAATGGGATAATCAAAAGCAAATCAGAAATCCCAACTTTAGGAAAAATAAAAATTCAGGAATAGCAAAAGAGCCAGTCCCTGATCAGACAATAAGACCCCCATTTCAAGAGAACCATGCTCAAATTTCTCAAAATGATGATGATGATGATGATACCATAAATCTAATGGGAATAGATGATAATAAGACTATCTTTCTCACACAGCAAGATCAAGAGTTATTTGAAATGCAACATATCCAATTAGATTCAGGTGAATCATTTGATTATAAACAAGGTTATGATTTTGCCATCAATGAATTATGTAGTCAATATAACCTAAGGAGCAAGAAAAACAATGAACCTTCTACTAAGAAAACTTCTCAAACACAGAATAAGAAAATAGTAGAAGCTCCCCCAACAAATGTTTTGCAAATTCTCCCTAGGGAAAATAAGAAAAACTCTAGTTCTTCCCAAAACATTTCTAGCCCTAAAATTTCACCAAGTCCTAAGATTGTTGATATAACAGATGAAGTTGCTCAAGCTAACAAAGATTCACAAAAAAATTTTGCTTCAAAAGAATCAAATTATGCTAAAACAACAAACTTAGATCCTAAAACACCCAATGCTAATCCAAAATCAGCAGATCCAAAGGCTGCCATTGCAAAAACAACTTCTGATAATTCAAAATCTGAAAAAACATCTACTTCTCCACAAACCATTCCTGAAAAGAAAACAAAGAGCAGTAAAACACAAGAAACTCAAATAGAAAGTGAAAAGATAATCGTATAAAAACAAGATAAACGAACCAAAACTACAGTTACTAAAGAAGAATTGATTCAAATTAGTAAATCACAACCTTCATTCAACATACAATCTAAAATTCCAAAGCTAAAAATACCAATTCCTCTAACAGAATTGCTAAAACATGACTTGTATAAATCAACTATCAGTGAAACATTAAACATGAATGATGGAGAAGACTTTGTGAACTTAAATGATGATCAAACATAGTTGATTTTTGGCCCAGATGTCAATGGAAAGCATCAAGATGGAGCAGTCCATCCATTTTACATTAGTTTATCTATTCATGATCAAATTTTACACAATGCAATGTTAGATTCAGGAGCTTCACATAATTTAATGCCCAAATCTATAATCGAAACCCTGAACGTAGACATCACAAGGCCCTACAAAGATTTATTTTCATTTGATTCAAGCAAGGTAAAATTCCTAGGTTTAATTAAAGATTTGTGTGTAACATTAGTTCAATATCATGGTAAAAGTATACTCATGGACATTGTAGTAGCCGATATCCCTCCTAAACATGGAATGTTATTATCTCGCTCATGGGGAGAAAAGTTACATGGATATCTACAATTGGACATGTCTTATGCTACTATATCAGTTTTTGGTCAACCAAAGAAATTATATAGGGAAAATTTGATGAAATATATGGTGAGTAGTGCAGAAAGGTCAATAAATTATCCAATTTACACTACATCTACTGACCTAGATTCATTCATCCTATGTAGTACTAAAACTGATAATGAAATCAAGACTAAACTAAGAGCAACAAAGAAACCACAAAACAATGATAATATCTTTCATGAATCTTTATGCCATTTAGATTTTGATGGATCAGTTAATAAGTTAGGAGCAGTAGTAGGAGTTTGGATAACTAGTATAGAGATGAATCATGTAGAAGACCATGCTTTGAGACTGAATTTCAAATGCACCAATAATATGGCTGAGTATGAAGCCCTCATTTTAGGACTCCAAATAATCAGAAACTTTGGAGGCAAAAGAATAGAAATAATGGGAGACTCCGAGTTGATTGTAAAAAAGATTAATGGAGAGTATTCAGTTTACAATCCTAAGCTAGGACGATATAGAGAGACTGTATTAGATTCGATTGATGATTTGTTGGAATGTAATTTCTCTGCAATACCAAGAAAGCAAAATTTACAAGCACACTCCTTAGCAACTTTTGCTAGTACTTGTAATTTACCTTTTTAGCCTAATCATATGTATACTGCAGAAGTAAAACACAAACCAATAATTCCAGACAACCTCAAATATTGGCAAATTTTCTCACAAGATCAACAAATTTACCATTTTATGAATAATGAAGGTGAATTTCAAAATTGTAAAATAGACATTGATTGTACCACAGATCAAGATTTAGATAGTGAAATTGATTTGAATAATGTAGATGTAAATAAGGTAAAGTTTGATAAACCAACTTAATTTAGTCAATAAGATATAGATAACTTAGAGAGAGTAGAAATTGATGAGATAATTGATGATGAATCTGATGTATTAAATCTCAAAGATAATTTCTTACCAAAAGGTTTAACTCCCTTAGAAGATTTATTTGACTCAAATGATGTAGCTAGAAAACCCAAAATGGAGCCACTTAGATTTGATATTGAGGAATGTAACATTGGGATAGAGTTAAAACCAAAAATGATCAAACTTTCCAAACCTTTACCTCAACAGGAAAAAGAAAAATACATAGAAATTTTAAAGGAATTTCAGGATGTTTTTACCTAGAGTTATGAGGACCTAAAATCCTATGACACCAGTATAATTTAGCATAAAATCCCTATAAAAGAAGATCAAAAGCCTTTTAAACAAAAGTTGAGAAGAATTAACCCTGTTTTGTAGCCTTTGATAGAAAAATAAGTGAAAAGAATGTATGATGCACAGATAATTACACCAATCAGATATTCTGATTAGGTTTCCAACCTAGTTCCAAACAGAAAAAAGGCAGAAGAAATTAGGTTATGTGTTGACTTTAGGAATCTAAAAAAAGTATCATTGAAAGATAATTATCCTTTACCAAAGATGGATCACATTTTACAAAGGGTAGTTGGTTCTTCAAGGATTTCACTGTTAGATGGATTTTCAGGATACCACTAGATTTTAGTCGAAAAAGAAGATCAAGCCAAAACAACTTTTACTACTCCTTAGGCACTTTTATGTATATAAAAATGCCTTTTGGTTTAATGAATGCAAGGGAAACCTTTCAAAGAGCTATGGATATAGCCTTTGCAAAGGAAATTCATGATTTCTTAGTAATTTACTTAGATGACATTATTGTATTTTCTAAAATTGATAATGAACACTTGGATGATCTGAGACAAGTTTTTATTAAATGCAGGAATATTGGCATCTATTTAAACCCTAAGAAAACCTTATTTGTATTAGAAGAAGACAAGTTACTTGGACACATAATATCTAAGGAAGGAATTAAAATAGACCCTGCTAGAATAGGAGCAATTCTTAACATCAGTCGACCAAGAAACATAAAAGAGTTACAAGCCTTTCTAGGTAAAATTAACTTTTTAAGAAGATTCATATCCAATTTAGCTGAGATAATTAGAGAACTAAATAATATGCTTAAAAAATATTCAGTTCTTAAATGGACTTTTGAGGCCAAATAGTCATTTGAATCCATCAAACAGGCCTTAACCAAAACTCCAGTCTTTATAAGTCCTGACTTTAAAAATGGTTTCATCATTTTTTACATTTTCTTCTGAACACATCATTGCTGCAGTTTTACTACAGAAAAATGACGAGGGTTATGAATAGCCGATAGCTTTCTTTAGCAAGATACTTAGAGATGCTACTTTGAAGTACAATATCATGGAGAAACAAGCCTTAGCTTTGGTAAAGGCCATTAAAGACTTCAGAGTTTACATTACCTATTCTCACATAATTTCCTATGTCCCAAATGCTGTAGTAAAAGACATTATTACTCAGGATGGTCGTGATGGAATAAGAGGCAAGTGGATTGCCACAATTTTAGAATATCACATAGAGATAAAACCCACAAAACTGATAAAAGGTCAAGGTTTGGCCAAACTTATGGCTGAATCAAATTGTCATGCCCTAGACATAAATTTTATTTCCCAAGTAGATGATCAGGAAGAGATGGCAACTCCAGAGATCAATGAAGCTTTTGCAGACTCACCTAGTATGTAGATATCATATTTGTATTACTAAACATACAAGCTCCTCTTGGATTATCAAGAACAAAAGCTAGATTCTTAAAGCCAAAGACAGTAAGATTTTGTATTTTAGACAATGTACTTTTTTGGAAAGATCAAAGTGGGATTTTATTAAATTTTTTGTTAAAAGAAGATTTTGAAAAAATCTTAGAATAATTTCATGCAGGTGGCTGTGGAGGACATCTCTACTGGAAGACTACTGCAGACAAAATTCTAAGAGCTATTTTTTATTGGCCTATTTTGTTTGCATATGTAAAAAGGTATGTGACCTCCTGTCACAAGTGTCAAATATTTGAGGGTAAAAGAAAGTTGTTACCCCTGCCCTTAAAACCCATCTCAATAGAAACACCATTTCAATAGTGGGGTCTTGACTTCATTAGAGAAATTCACCCCCCATCATCAACCTAACACAAGTGGATTCTGACAGCCACTGACTATTTTACCAAGTGGATTGAAGCCATACCCTCTAGGCAAGCCACAGATACTGTCATTTTCTCCTTCTTAGAAAGTAAAATTATTTCAAGATTTGGATGTCACCAAAAGATAATTACTGAGAATGCAACAACATTCAAATCTAAAAATATGATTGACTTGTGCCATAAATACCATATTACTCTAGGTCACTCTACTGTATATTACCCTCAAGGTAATGGTCTAGCTGAATTTTCAAATAAGAGCCTTGTAAATATCATCAAAAATTTACTGAAAGATAATAAAAAGACTTGGAATAAGAAGTTAGTCAATTCCTTATGGGCAGATAGACTTACTACCAAAAAATCCATTTGTACCTCCCCTTACCAGCTTGTCTATGGAATGGATGTTATTTTTCCATCTTCCTTAGGAGTACCCGTTATGAAGATTATCCAAGAGTTACAAGTTGAAAAAAATGACATTCAAAGAAGGATCAGTCAAGCTATTCACTTGCGACAAACAAGATAAGAATTTTATATCAAGTCTCAAGTTATCCAGGATAAGATAAAGAAAATTTTTGACAGAAAAAAGTAAAGAAGATGATTTCTACATTGGAGACAAAGTGTTAAAATGGGATTCAAGAAGAGAAGACAAAGGTAAACATGGAAAATTTGATTTTCTCTGGAAATGAACTTATGTTATTTATGGTTATAGAGGTAATAATGCTTTCTTTCTGAGATAAATAGATGGGTCAGAGATGTTATATGGACCAGTAATGGCAGAATACTGAAGCACTACTACTCCTCTAAGATAACAAAGAGTTAGTTTCATTTACTTTGATCATTGTACATATACATTGAAGATTTTAGATTGGATTGGATGTTATCTTAACAAAGTTGAAGCCCAGAGGGAAGGCCCTAAGCTTTGAGAGGTAAAATATCATAAGTATGAATAACTGCAGATATCAGGAGATACTTACAGGGTCATCACAGTCAAAATTCAAAGGCTAATATTCTTAAAGTTATTGACATTTCACCAAGAGCCATCCCCAAGTGGAGCCACTGTTAGGGTCCTATAATAATAGGGTTCATAATTTTGAATTGACTTTGATAGTCTTGTAAATATGTACATACCTTGCTTTCTGCAAGTTGTTTTCCCATATTTGAAAATAATAAAAAATAAAAAAATGAAAAGAAGGTAAAAGTCCTAAAATAAATATCAAAGGACTTAGAAAAAATATAGACCCCAAAAGAAAAAAGAGAAAAAATAAGACATGAAAGTGAGCAAGTCAAAATGCCACTCCTATTTACTTTTACTGCAAGAATAATGATTATGTGCAGATTGTCAATAAATGCCATAATCCATGATCAGTTAAAAAGTTTAATCTTAACTTTTCATGCTTTGAATTTCATGTTTTAGTTATAGAATAAAGATATGTCAAACAGTTTAAACTTGAAAAATCAGTGGATTAGATAGAGAATAAATTAGGAGCTCAATAGTTTAATCTATGCTCTCAGATGAAATAAGGTTAGACTTAGATAGTTTTTATGTTTTGAAAGAAAAATTGATTTAGGGTTGCAAGCCTAAATGCACCCTTTGAAAATGAAGTAAAAAATGTTAGAAATAAATATGGGTAGGTAGAAAGCAGTTGTGCAAGAAATGTAATAAAGCATCATCAGGAAAAAATTACTAATTTCCCCTCCCCCACAATGATTCAGTATTCTAGTCCTTCAGTTAAAAAGGCTTAGAGTATTTCTCTGACTTCTGTTGGGACTAGATCCAAGGCTTGAAAACTGATTGGTTAAAAATATTGAATTCCTTACATAAAACCCATTTTCATTAGCATTTTCACCCTCATCCAAAATCATGATCCCTTTTCCTAAGAAAAATACCCTTTTTGCTTAGTAAAAGTAAAATCCCTACATAAATTAATCTCATCTTCATTCAGAAACACTCAAAAAACTTACAAAATACATTTATCCTATGTTTAAGTGTGAAAAACAATAATGGGACAAACTATGCTTATTTGTCTATCTTTAAACTTTAATTAGTTTTAAATTTTGTATTTTTTATTCATTACATACATTACCCCTTTATTTCATATTAATTTCTAACTTATGTTATTAATTCCCTAAACTATACCTTCCTGTATATTATTAAATCCTTTGTATTTAAATAACCCCAAAACCCTTCTATTTAAATTTAAACCTATGTTATTATATCCCATGTGATGGAATAAATCCCCGCCCTATCCCATAGGTTTAAACATATCCAAATACAAAATATACCTCGCCCCTATGGTTTTAAACATTTGTCAAAACGTTTAAAAAACTATATAATAAACCTGCGCCCATGTTGAAACATTGGTTAAATGTTTTAATTAAAACATATATAAAGATTACCCCTCACCATCGTGAAACCCAAGGTTTTAACTTTAATAAATATTTATTTATAAGGGTAAAAACGTGTCCCGCCACATATATGAAAAACCCCGGCCCCACTTCCAAACCCTGAACATCTTCCAGATCAAATCCTGACCGTTCGCATAAGCCTTCCCCGATCCAATGGTAGAAAATTGATATCACAAAAAAAGTCACGCACTCCTAACCATTCCATTTCTACGCGAAATAGGTTGCTTCAGCCTTTCTGCCATCCGCAACGTGGCATATTTCCATTGGATCACATTCGATTCATTCAAAACCACTTACCACCTTAGACCCGCGTGATAACCACTTGTGGTTTCTTCCCTTTGAAGCCAAAAAACCATCTATTTTCCTGATTTGACCGCCATTTATTGCAGCCTAAATTAACCCTAATTTTCCCAATAAACCTTGAAAACGCACTATTATCCCTTTCTTCTGCGCTTATTGACAGCGTCTGCCTTTCTAACTCATAGAACGAAGCATTTTTTAATGTTTTCATGCCCAGAATCAGTGTAAACCCCGCTAATTACTGTTAAAGATTGCCAAGAAGCCCTGAATTGCTTTAGAGATCAGAAATATACCACATAACCTGTTATAAAGCCTCAGAGCCACTTTTAATGATCTGTACATGCATAAAACAGGTATTTCTAGAGAAATTGAGCCTATTATCGATTTGAAAGGACCTTGATAAAGAATAAATACATTCAAAGTTCAAAATTCGTCCAAGAAAGCCTATTAAAAGATCCAAAAAAATAGCCAAACCCTATAAAATTTTTTAGAAACCCTGTTCTATACTGCACACTATTTTAAATGAAAAATATTGAGTTTATATAGTATTTATAAATTGTTTAAAACTCCAACTATAGCCCAAAAATCCTTTGAAGGTAGCCTAACCTCTGTGCCTAATTTGAAATAAGTTTTGGCCCAATTATCATTTTAAAAAGATCAAGAAAACCCTGTTTTTTGTTTTCCAACTAGTGAAGGCCTGTAAATCATTCGAAGATTGAAATTAAAAGAATAAATCCAAGAAAATACCATATTTTGCCTGCTTTAATCCAAGAACACCTGCTAAAGTAAAAACATACTTCTTTAAACTGTTTAGTCTTACAGAAGTAGCCAGAAAATTCTAAAAACAGAGTTTTGGTAGTCCAAAAAGCCTCAAAATGCCTAAACCTACTCCACCTGCATCTTCTAAGACTGCCATAATTATAAATCCTCCACAAAATCCTATTGTAGACATTGAGCACAGTCCATTAGCAGATGTTGACTATAAGATAGCAGACCCTATTGTAGAATTCAATTTGTTAGAGCTTCATAACTGGAGCTATGAAAAATCTTTAGATAATGTGGAAGAAGTCCAAATTTGGGAATCAAACTTGCCCAAATATATTGTTCTAGTCACTTATCCATGTCAATAGGTCATTAGGTTATGCCATCATTATTATGTGCCTGAGCAGAGAGCCATAGTCAATGCCAACAAAGAAGTATCTTTTACCATTACTGCTGAGTCTATTAACCAAATGTTACAGCTTATGCTTGATCCTCAAGCAGTCCCTTTGTCCATAGAAACACTTACCAAGTTGTACATTGGCCTAGATTTTCCTAAAAGATTTAAAATATTCCAAGTATTCATGCCCTTACATGTGGAAATTCCTCAAATCAATCCTCCATATTCCACTTCAAGATTTCCAGAATGTTCAAGGCATGTTATTTCCATGTTGTCATTCATCTTAGGGTATTTCACTGACGAACATATAAATGAATCCATTTTAGGTTTCCTATCTACTTTTACACCTCGACAACCTCCATCTGTTATCTTCAATTATGCTGAGTACATTGTAGACAATATCCATGACCAATTGATTAAATTGCCAACTGAAGGAGTTTTTAGATACACATCTTTCCTCTTCCACATGTTCTTGTATTTTCAAGCGGATAATTTTCCAGTAACCCTTCAGAAGTTTGACATAGAAGGAAATCCTCTTTTAGTAATTTTCTGGACCTCTTTGATTGGAAAAGAGTCCACAGAGTTTACCTATGCAGAGTTTTTAGACTTATTCATCCATCCATTGATAAAAATGTTAAAAAATGTTGAACATCCAAGGATAAATAATGAGATGAAGAAGATTTTACAGCTATCAGAATAGACCAAGACTAGAGATTGGTATTGGTATGAAAAGCATACAGAGATTAGAGTTTTTGGATCCAATTTTTTTCCCTACAAACTGCCCAAACATATCAATGATGCTTTTTTCCTTGGAGTATATCAGGCAAATAATAAACTCTAATTATATCAATTTCCTAGTAGCAAATATGAAAACACAGTTTAAATTGAAGAATCAAGTGGGACCCTTCATTTGCAATAATAGAGATGCATAAGCAGAAGCAGCTAAGAAGTTACTAGATTACAGATTTGAAGAGATTTTTTCATGGAACTAGGATCCACAAGGCATATTAAGTAAAATGAGGGTTAAGTGTAAACTAACACCCTACATTCATGAGAAAAAACCAGAAATTGAGAAATATTCCAATAAGATTGAGTGGACAGAAAACACTTTAGTAGATGCAGTAAAGAAAAGTGATACTAGTCACACTCTACAAACTGCAGATAAAACAGAGAAAGCCACCAAAAGAGTCAGAGAATAAGATACTTATGATGTTGACACAAAAAATGAAACTAAATTGAAGTTAAGATACAATAAAAATCCTAAGTTAAACTCAGTTGACAAAGGAAAATTAACTATTGAAGTTGAAGACACAGATTTCCCAGAGACAAATGTTGAAGGTGCTACAGTCATTACTAATGAACTAGTTACAGAGAATCAGAATGAAGAACAACTTGATAATTCAAATGCACAAATGGTAGAAAAACAACAGAACATGGAAGCATCATCCGCATGGACAACAGAGAAAAAGGATCTAGATATCAGGGAAAAGTACAAACAGATTAAGTTAAATAATGAAGAGATTAAAAATGAAATTTACTCTCAATATCTCAAGCAAACACCTAGTATTCAAAACAGACTTGTATCTAACTTTGATTACTCAAATAAAAATTTGATCATGTCATTGTTACAACCTATAATGAAGACTCCAAAGACAGTTGTAGACTACAAAACGATTGATATAGAAGTGCCAACAGAAAGCATTCGTGCACTTGATCAAATAGAATTTCATAGACATAGTTTAGAGATTTTGTATTCTACTGTTACAACCAAAGCTATGAGTGTTCAAAAACTTCAAAACACTATCACAAACATGAAAGGTCAAATTAAACTTGACAAAACCTCATTATATGCTAAAGATATCAGAATTAAATCTTTAGAAAAGTTGGTAATTCAAGTAGGATATGACCCTGCAAATGTCAAAGCAGCAGACCAATTAGTGAAGAAAAAGAATGAGGACATTGTAGCATTGAGGAAACAACTCAAATTACCTTCAAATGAACATCCTCAGGCCAAAGAAATTATACAGGAATAGACTCATAAGGATTATATGATGAAATTAATATTTCAGCTTACAGCACAGATAAGCAAAATGAAGATTCAAATGGACAAGTTTGTCCATGAAAGAGAAATAATAAAAACACACGAACCACCTACAATAATCTCTATGGTTACTACAGTTGTGCCTTAAACTATAGCAGAAGAGTTGGCACCCAAAGTACCACTGGCTACTACAGTGCCAGTGACATTATCTATAACATCAGCTACATAGTCATCTACTACAACAGATCACCCTATAGATGAGGCTAGAAAACTAGTAAAATCCATGGAAGAAATGTCACTTCAGACAAGTGAGATTAATAGATTGAAACAAGTGATTTAAATTCTTGAAGCTCAAAAGAAATTAGCCCAAATCAATGCTAAAATTCATGAGCAAAGGAATAATAGACTAAATGAAGAAATGAAGAAACTTCAAAAGGATTTGACTTTAAAGGAGCCCATGTCATATGTAAAAAGCCAATAACGGAACAAGATCATTGAAGCCATCAATGATGTGTGGCCCTCAATTCAGGTAATATTTGAATAGAGAGATTTACTAATAGCAGCACAAGAAGAGATCCAGAAGACTAAAGAAGAGCTAGGCAACAAACCTGAGCAAGAATTAGAATTGATAAAGTTTCTGAACAGTAAAAATAGGCAAGAGTTAGAAGAAATTGAAATTACTGACAGGACTGAAACAATCCTTGAAATAAGGAATTTTATCACCAAGAAGAACCTAATGAAGCAGCTTGAGGATAAATGTGAGAATATGAACATAGCCATAACCAGGTTTATGGTCAAATTTGAGAATTTGAGACAAAGAAGTCTGCCTAATATTTTGGTCATAAATGACAAACTTATGCCTCAAGAGGACTACAATAAGAAGATCAGAGAATATGCAAAGGAACAGGTCAACAAAATAGATGGACAAGGAATCCCCACTGGAAATGTTTTACATAGAAGCTTTGAAGATTTATTCTACTTGCAGCATGAGATAAGACATTTATTTTTCATAAAGCCAACTTTTTTCAGATATATTGAGGCAAATGAAAACTTCAGAAAGCTAAAGAAGATACAAATTCCAAAAAATGAAGATTGGCGGTCACTTAAAGATTTACTGTGAAAGGTAAAAAGACAGAAATATAAAAAGAGAAAAAAAAAATCTGATTTTTAGTCAAAACATATCTTTATTACAATAGTAAACAGTTTTACAACGGTTAAAGAGTATCTGAGTTTAAAAGAGTATCAAAGATTAAAGAGAATCAGTGAAAGAGTAAAAGATAAAGCGTATCAGATTTCAAAACCAACTTGAAATATCTAAGCCAGCAAAGAGGACACCAAGGCAGCCAGCTGCACCTAATCCACAATTAGTCTCTATTTTATTTGGATAGATATGACAACTAGATGATTTGTTAAGCAGTTGTCACTATTTTTTTGTAAAGATATTTCTATTTTCCTTAGATAATTCCTAGAAGCATTCTAGGATATTTTGTAAAAAATTATGTATAAATACTTCACTCTTTGAATTATTAGTGGAATAAATTGCTAAATATTTCTATAGTCATTTTTGTTGGACTTGAAGGCTTTTGTGTTTCAAATTTCGAGTAGCAGACA
This sequence comes from Pinus albicaulis, assembly GCA_034641835.2. NCBI lineage: Eukaryota > Viridiplantae > Streptophyta > Pinopsida > Pinales > Pinaceae > Pinus > Pinus albicaulis. The sequence goes on from CM076570.1 coordinate 905,505,610, forward strand.
GGATCGAATCAATTAGCATCATATTTCAGGATTCATGTGATGAGAGATTGAAGTGAATTATTTTCTACTTGTCATTGTTTATCTTTCTTTGTTAAATGCATCCATTATGTGTTCTAAATTTGAATGAATAAACAGGAGTATTACTTCAGGATTTGTTAAAAGAACCCTGTCTTTACTGTTTGTCATTTCTATGTTTTCTGCTGATTTCCATAGTAGGGAACCCTTAATTGTTCCCTCTTTTGTTTGACCTCTGCCTACTACTTCTCTTTTTCGGATCAAAGAACCCTTCATTTCTCTTTATCCCAATCAAATCACCTCACCAAACAACCTACCAATATCTTCAAAGGGTTATCTATCTTGCCTTGAAAAAATTTGACTTCTTGACCCTAATCCTAGTCCTTCCTGATTGACTTTTGACTCCTTAGCCCAATGGATAGACAGATTTCCCACTATCAACCTCATTAAGTGATTTTTCCCACCACACCAAATCAAACAAACCAAAACCAAATTGCACATTCATAACTAGCCTAATATCTTATAATCAAAGAAAAGTTAAATCTTATAGAAAGAGCCCTCTCTGAACCTTAGGAAGGCTAGATCCTAGAGTTTAAAAGTTGGTCTCTGGTTACCTCTATTATTCTTATAAACTTTAAAAAAAATCTCACAACCTAGAGAATTACTAGAGTAATAACAATACTCACTCATGTTTGTCTCCATGTTCAAGGGTTGTTGCAAGTTTAGTAATTCTAGAACATGTTCTTGATTGATCTTATTCCTTCACTCCTTAAAGGTCTTGTACTAGCCCTTATCCCACTAAAAGCTATTTCCACTCACTATTATGGCACGAAATTGTGCTACTACAACTAAAAATGAGGATACAAGTTTCCTCAAGCACTATGATTCCCTAACAAAACTCCTAATCTTCGTAACATAGTATTCACTGACCACTTTATGATGGCCTCCATCTTGGAAGGATCAATATCAACTCTCCCCCATCAATCACATATGCAATATGTACTAAAGAATACTATGAAAACCCACACTTCTTGAGATTTTCTAAAAAATGGTGCTTTTGTAATGTTTCTAGCACCTTCATAAAATGTGAGATATGATCCTCACATGCGGAAGTGCATACCACATCCAAATAGAGGATAATAAATGAATTTATAAAACGTCATAGTATATCATTCATTAACCTCATAAACATATATGGTGCATTACATAGGCCAAATGACATGACCAACCACTCGTACAAACTTTCCTAGTTTTGAAGCCACTATTCCATGTATCTTCTTCTCTGACTCGGACATGGTGATATCTTGAATTTAATTCCAATTTGGTGAAGTATTAGGTTTGTTGCAAGTGATATATTTGATCATCTATCATGTTCACCAAGTACTTATTCTTGATTGTAATTTTTTAACGCTTTGTAATCAATACACATTTTCTAAGTCCCATCCTTATTTGGCACAATGATGATAAGAGAGCCACATGGGGAGGTACTTGGTTGCATGCCACCTTATTCGAGTAGTTGTTGCAACTTCTTCTTCACCTCACTTACTTCTATAGTGGAAAACCTATACCACCCAATATTTGACAACAAGGTATAGCCATTTAGGCCCCTAGAACACACCCTTGTATGCTTGTAATAACTCTCCCAAATTTTATGTTAAGACCTATATAAGCCCATGTTAACCCTAAAACCCCTTATTAAACCCTAGATATTGATTGGTTAAATTTCTATTATTGTATTTTTATATAGGCTAGAACTCTCTCATGGTACCATTTTATTATAATTTTACCCTTTGCCTCCTCTATATATACTAAGGATACCTAGTCTTAAGATGATAAAATATTGTCTTGTACATTCTATTCATTATAAAAGGGGGTTTTCCCCTTAAATAGGATTGTAATTATTGGTTTTTGTTCTAGCTACTGCAACCCCTTCAAAAAAATTTCCTATATTCAAATTTTAGATCCTCGTACTCATCATGTGAACTGTCATCTTCAGTTATTAAAATCATCCTTGGTTTTACTTTTCTAAGTGTTCAAGTATTTTATATAAATCCTAATTGTCGTATTCCATGCATTCACAAGACTAATTATCATTCCATTCACATGAAAACTTTCAAAGATAGGGTAAGTTCACTTAATAATGGTAGTTGTGTGCACTCTCGCTCAGCAGGGATTACACACTATTTGCTAAAAATCATTGTACACTCTTAACTGATGGCCATTGCACACTCCTTGTCAACAGTGATTTCACAACTCTTAGTGCTACTGATTGCGCAACTATGAGTTCCAGTGATTTTGCAACTATCAGTGTCAGTGATTGTGCAGCTCTCAATGATAGTGACTGCAGAATTACTAGATACAATGACTGGATATTTCCCAGAGGCAGTCATTACACACTCCTTATGAACATTTGAAAGACAATTTTTGTGGGAAGTGAATGTGCACTTTCTTACATTATCTCTGTCACAAGTTGTAGCTAACTTGTCCTTATCTCCTAGTTTTTCACCATATGTTGATCAAATTTGTAAACCCTAACCCTGATTATATGTGTGTTGTTTTTATATAAGGAGTATGGACTAGAGATCATTCTCACATTCACAATTTGATTTTAGTTATGTGAATTCCTTGAGAACTATGAGCATTCTCAGTTGCATTAGAGAACTTTTGACGTCTAAAATGGGCCTCCTAAGAAAAATTTACAACTAAAGTATGATTTATAAGAACCAATAGGATTCAATATGATCATGTAAACCATGGGGGATGATTCACCATTTTTGGGGTTAAAATGTAAAAAGATTAAAAAATAATAAAATAATAAAACTACTTTTTCAACTTGTATTTTCAACTTATCTCCCTAAGGTTTTACTCAAATTTTGATTGGAAGTATTCATTGGATGCAGAATTTAATTCCTCATCCAAGGATTACTCATTTTGCATACTTTTGATGGACCCTGCTATACGAAAAACAAGAAATACATTAAAAATGTGATTGCATTCACATTTTTCATGTATTTCTCATTTTTCATATAGCAGGGTCCATTAAAAGTATGAAACATGGGTAATCCTTGGATGAGGAATCAAGTTTTGCATCTAATGAGTGTTCCCGCTCAAAATTTGAGTAAAGCCATAGGGAAGTAAGTTGAAATAACGAGTTGAAAAAGTAGTTTTTTCTTTTCTCCCTCTAAAATTTGATGATAGAATCTAATTTAATTTTATTATCTCCACTATTATTTTATAATTTCCTTAGGAGGCCCATTTTAGACCTCAAATTTCCCCTAATGCGGGTATGTCAATTTCTGAGTAATTTTATCTATTGTCACTTTTTATTTTTCATGTGTCATTTTTTCCTGCTTTTTCGATTGCAAGTGTCGCTTTTTCTTGTTTTAGCTCTTTCATATGTTGTTTCTAGTGTATCTTTACATTCCATGACCTTTCACATTGTGGTTATTATTGATATTGTATACATGAAATAATGCATGGTTCTTTTCCTTTTTCTCGTCTAACACTTAGTCATTTTCAAAACTCCATTCTCTCAATCGCTCATTGATCTCTTCCAAGTAGAAATACCTCACATCTTGCTCACTATTATGTTGAGCATGGAGCCTAATTACCTTCCTGATTCAGAGGTCTTGTTTAAGCCATATGTATACCCTAGGAAGACTGTACACCCCTATACGTGGGGGTTGCGGGGGAAGCACCCCTGAAGCTAAAAATAGATGAAATTCTACCTTGTAAAATATTGTAATTTCTTTTTCAATATAGGTCATCCATTATGCGGATGATCTCACGGTAAAATTTATGTAAATTTAGGGGTTTTTTCCTTGGAAGGCAACCCTCAGTTTATATGAGGGAATTGTATTTCTTATTTGGATGATTTTTCTGAGCGAGAAAGAGAGAGGACACTATGTGAGAGAGAAGAGGAAATTACAATGGATCTGTTGTAGGCAGCATCTATTCATTTTGATGGATAATATAAATGGAAGGACTGGTTGTTTCTCTCTCGACGTAGCCCAAATTAGGTGAACCACGTATATTTGTGTCTCTCTTGTTTTATGCATTTCTATGTTTTTGTTTCCACAATATTTTATGTGTTTCATTGCTACATTAATTAATTTCTAACAACTCATATCATAGTCGAAGTTATATTTGGCTTATAAACGGGCAGGAGAGAGGCATTCCTAGTTCGAGTGGGAGCAATGGTAGAATATTGTAGCTTTAAAGTCGAGAAATTTAACGACCAAAACTACTATTTGTGGAAGATAAAGATGGAATATTATATGTACTAGAAATACCTGTACCTAACATTGAGAGGAAAATAAAAGAATCCAACGAGTATGATTGATGAAGAATGGGATCTTCTCTATAGAAATGCATTAGGAACAATAGGGTTGTGTCTAGCAGTGTCAATAGCATTCATCATTTCAAAGGAAACGACAATAGAAGGTTTAATGATGAAATTTTCCAAACTATATGAAATACCCTCAACCTAAAATAAGGTATTTCTTATGAAGTGTATATTTAATATGAAGATGTCAAAAGGTGGATCTATTGTGGATTATTTAAATGAATTTAACACGACTACAAGTTAGTTAAGTTTTTTAGGGGTAAATTTTGATGATGAAGTTAGGTCTGTTATTTTTGTGCTCATTGCTAGAAATTTGGAGTGGATTATTTATGGATATTAGTAACACCATCTCTGGATCTAGTACTTAAGTTTTATGATGTTGTTGGTTCTATCCTTAGCTATTAAATGTGATAGAAAATATTGGTTGAGACATCAGGTAATGCATTGGCTGGAGAGACTAGGGGAAGAAAAATTGAAAGAGGAAGGAGCCCAGGAAATCGCAATAAGTCAAGAAAAGGCAGATCCAAATCCACGTTAGGGATAGTGTGCTAGAAATGTGGGAATAAAAGACACCTGAAGAAAGATTGCAAATCTCGAAAGGGAAAAGAAGGAGATGGACAACAAGAGAAAATTTAGGAATCGAATGTGACAGGTGATGTGTTGCAATATGCTTTGATTATTTCTTTAGGCAATATTATTGATGCTTGGGTGGTAGATTCAAGGGCTTCATTCCATTCCACACCTGATAGGAAACATTTTCATGACTATATTTAAGGAGATTTTGGACAATTTTGTTTGGGTGATAATAAACCCTGTAAAATCATTGGAATGGGTAATATTTTTATAAAGAAACAAAATGGAAAAATGATGGAAGTTATATTATATTCCTCTTGTATCTAGATGAAATGCTTGTTGCAGGGTCTAACATGCAGGAAATAAATGTGCTCAAAGGAAAATTGGTAAATTCATTTGCAATGAAGTATTTGGGTGTTGCAAAACAAATGATTGGTATGATAATAACTAAAGACATGAAAAATAAAAAAATTAACATTGTCTCATAATGGGTACATAGAAAAGGTGTTGGAACGATTTAATATAAAAAATGAAAAATTAGTTAGTACACCTTTGGATATCCATTTTAAACTAAGTAAGGAGATGTTTCCTACGACTCCAGAAGAGATGGATTATATGTATAAAGTGCCATATGCATCAGTAGTTGGAAGCTTAATGTAGGAAATGGTCTGAAAAAGGCTTGATATTGAACATGCAGTGGGATTTGTAAACATGTATATGAAAAATCCAAGAAAATCACATCCGATGTCAGTGAAGTGGATTCTTAGGTATTTGAGAGGTACCAAAAATCAAGCATTATGCTTTGGTAGTTCAAACATTTCTCCACATGGATATGTTGATACAGATATGGTATTTTATAGAGATAATAGGAGGAGAACCACAAGGTATGTGTTTAGTATAGATGGAACAATTGTTAGTTGGGTTTCAAAATTGCAAAAAAATGTTTCACTTTCAACAACAAAAGCATAGTATGTTGTTTCTATAGAGACTTGTAAAGAAATGATTTGGTAACAAAGGTTTATGAATGAATTGGGAAAGAAGAAGGATATGGGTAGGTTATATAGGGAAAACTAGAGTGCCATTAATCTTGAAAATAAATCAACATTTCATTCCAATACTGAACATATACAACTCAAGTACCATTTCATATGATCGGTTTTGGAAAATGTATAGTTGAAGCTGGAAAGGATACACAATAGCGAGAATCTTGCAGATATGTTAACAAGGTTATAACCAAGGATAAATTGATTTTATGCTTAGTTCCAATTGGTCTTCAAGTATGATGATGAATATGATAAATAGGCAGGTCCAAAGTGGAAGCATTTTCCAGCAAGTGAAGCAATGGTGGAGTTTTTATAATCAATCTCCATGTGGGAGATTGTTGGGTGTGGTGCATGATTATATTCCTGATTCAGAGGTCTTATTTCACTCAGGCATATACCATAGTAATATACACCCATACATTAGAGGGGTACCATCCCCCCCTATTTGGGGGTTCGGGGGCCAGCAGGGGTTCGAGGGAAACACCCGCAAAGCTAAAAATATATGAAAATTTGACTTGTAAAATATCGTAATTTTGTATGCAATATGGATCGTTCATTAGGAAGATGATCTGATAATAGGCATTATGTTAATTTATGGTTTTTTTTTCCCTAGAAGGAAACCCTCGGTTTATATGATGGAATTGTATTGCATTTTTGGATTATTTTTCTATGTGAAAAAGAGAAAGGAGAGTGTGTGAGAGTGAAGAGGAAATTACAACAAATCTGTTGTAGGTTGTATCTCTTCATTTTGTTGGATAATATAAAAGGAAGTAGTGGTTGTTTCTCCATGGAAGTAGCCCAAATTGGGTGAACCACATATATCTTTGTCTCTCTTGTTTTATGTGTTTCTATGTTTCTGTTTCCACAATATTTTATCTTTTTCATTGCTTTGTTAATTAATTTCTAACATATTGATCTGACATGAGCATATCAAAGGAACTTTCCTCTCCTAGACTACACATTACCCACTCCTAGGGAGAAGTGTTGACCTCCTTGCTCACTTTTCTTTCCCACTGCGCCCAACCTAGCCTTCTATTGCTCATTGTGCACTTCTAGTCAACAAAATGAAACCCACTATCAACTGCTATTTTTTTTTGGATAAATCCCTCTTGTGGACAAGGACAGTCTCCCTAATATCCCAATAGATAACTAGAAACAAACAACCATCTAAATATCTCTTTCCATAAATTATTAGCTTTCAGATTATCAAAACTTATAAAAAATAGGATAATACTCTTACCTTTAAATGAGATGTTTGACGTAGACCCTCCCTTTTGTCTCAAAGAAGTCCTTCAATGCTTAGAAGAACCTGCAATAAAAAACATGCAAAGAATCAAAAGCACCTACAGTATATGAAAATCCAAATATCAATTTAACTTAATGATCAAGGAGATTAAGAATTCTCATTGTTTTAATGAATCTAAAAACAACACAATGAGAAAGAGTATCCATGTGTATTATCAAGAATATAAATAGAAATCTTAAAACTGAGCCTTGATGTCGTACATATTTCTCCCATATTCCTTTACAATCTTCCTCCCTAGTTTGACAAGCTTTCTACTCTAGAATGACTAGCATAAGATTATCTTCAGTGAACACTTATGAACCCCTTAACCTTGAAGTTTCAGCTCAATTTATAAGAGAAATTGAGGAGGTTTCAGATACACCAATAGAAGGATGAGATCCTCAAATGAAGGGATTAGGTTTCCTTTATCGAAGGGGATAAGTTCCATGATTGGAGGGTTATCTCGAATTCGAGCGACTCAATAGGCTTTTAGTTGGAATAATATGCACCCAACTATGCTCTTAGAGGTTACTTTTCTCTTTCACTTTATTTTAAATGGGGTGCATAGGTTTTATTGGAAAACAAAGCATAAATGTTCGCAGGTAAGGTTAGGAATATTCGCACATGTGTAGGAAGTGACTGCAAAAAGCACGCAAGCAATACTTAAGAGAATTTAAGAGTTTTTTTTCCCAGTTCCCAAGACTTGGTTAAGGAATATAAGTGTTTTAATTATAGGGAATTATTAGTATGGATGGTGATCGATCCATATTGACGGTGAAATGTCATGGTGACAAATTGATGTGTAATAGATTTCCCCCTAAAGTGCGAAATCTGAGAATATTTTTCAAGAGAGTGAAGTGTTTTATCATCCCAAGGATTGAATCAGAGACATCGGTGGAAATATTGTAGGGAAAATTCAATGCAAATATATAATCATCACTGAGGTAGGCATTCCCCTACTCAGAGCAAAACTAACTATATGTCCTAGTACATAATCGACCTAGAATTACATCAATTGTAGACATATAGTATGGACGCAACCATCTATTATGAATTAGTATACTAAAACATGAATACATAACTCCTCGTGGCTGGATGGTTGAAACTAGATCCAGGGTCTTGATTTCTACTTGTTGAACTAGTACGAATCTAACCATGTGATTGATTGTTTCGAAGTTGAATATGGTAGAAACCACTTGATTACCGGTCAATGATGAAAACCATTAACAAGTGTGAGAGAAACAACCATTGATGAAGATGACTCTCAAAGTACTTCAGTATAATCTATGAAATGTAAATGAATTATTTGCAGTCGAGAACTCATTGAGTCATTCGATCGAAGGCCAATGATGAAAACCTGTCGTCGAAGGTGAGAAAACTACCATTAAGGCATGCATATTTCAAAGTATCGATAGAATTTCTAGATCAACTTCCTATATAATGAGCTAAAGTAGATAGGAATTGATCCGTTACAGGAGGGCCTACGACACGAAACCATTATGTCAAGTTTTGAAGAAATATTTTGCAAGGATTGACTCAGGTATGGTCAATGCGAATGGAGAAAAATATTTGCAATGAATAATGAATTGAATTTGAACTTTCTCTTGAACACATAATGACAATGTAAATGACTTGGTAGCATTTGAATTAAATATAATACCCAAAACTAGATAAAGAATTTCAATGAGGTTTAATTAATTGTAAGATAAAAGGATTAACCAACCCAGGCACGAGTGTGAAAAAGTGTTGTGTTCAAGAGTGACATGCTACTTTTAAAACAAGTATAAAAGATGGATTATTTTTATCAATCCCCCCCCCCACCATTATTGGAAAGTACCTATTTATTTTTTTCATGCTCGAGGAGGATAACATTTGCTTGTTGTGTAATCTCATCCTTCATATGAGTCCATCTCAGCAATTTTAATGAACCCTAAGAAGGAGTGGTTCGGTCTTGTTGTAATAGACAGGTTGTGTACTGTTTAATTTTAACGAGCCTAGCATAGGATTTAATTGGTGTTTTTCAGTTTTAGGGAGTCAGAAGAAAAATATAAGTAAACTCCATAGTGTTATTTTTCATAATTTTATTCTCTCAAACCCGGAAAATGATAAAATAATGTAGGAGATAACTCTATTGACCATGCTTAGTCAACGTATACCTTTTTCATAATTAGTCTAGTTCAGTCAGGAAAAGGGGTAAAATTATGTTGAGTAGACGACTGTTCATTTATTTTAACGAGTTCAAATAGTCAAGAGCTCGAAAATATTTTCATGTTTAGAGAGTCTAAAAAGGGCTTAAAATAGGACTCCATGGTTTCTCTTTTTCATATTTTTTGAGATTCCAAAAGAGTGATAAAAGTTTATTCTATTGTCAAAATGATTCATTTTGAAACACAACATTTTCTCTGCACAGAAAACTCAAAAATTATAATAATTTGTTCTCAATTATGGTAAAAATATTTAAAATTTGAACTTATAAAGTTCAAGATAAATAAAATAATATTATTTTATTCATAAAAACCTATAAAAAGTGGAAAGAACAAGTCATTTTTACCATTTGATTTCCAGAGCAGTAAAAAGGAGTTTTTACCGTAGATCTTCTGAAGCTAATATCGAGAGGACCGAAAAACCATTTCACAAACCATTTGTTCCAGGTATTTAATTACTACATTATCTTGCATTCTATTCATTTTCTTTTTCATTTTAGGCTTCTATATTATTTTTTAGGAGAAAATTTGTTTTTAGAAACTGCCCACGAGAGTGTGTAGGTTTTCCTGATCGAACCTGCTCACCCCTGTAATTTTTAACACAAAAAAACCGTGTCACCACAGTTTTTATATCCAGCCCATGCAAAAAAACACACTGTCTACAAACAAAAACCACAGAGGCATCGTGGGGTTTTCAAAAAATAGTTTTCTTTCCATCAAAATTTCTCTAAGTTATTCCAAAAGATTCCTAATGCTTTTTAATGATTGTTTGCAAGAAATTTGAAACAACCATGCTTGAGTGGAGAGAACACGAGCATGAATCACAAGATAATGAGGCCATTGATAGCCCAACAATGCTTCGGGTTTTGAAGAATTGTGGTCTATACCAATTTTTGTCTTTACAATGAATGAAGGCCCAAATAAAGCTAATGACCTAGTTGGTAAATGCATGGGATGTCGACGAACAATGTTTTATCATTGGGGATCATAGGCTCATTATTGATTCAGAGGATATTTATTTCCTCACGATTTTTCCCTGAAGGGGAAGAGATATTTCTTTGTTTGGCACACGACCAAGATGATTACCCACTACTTCCTATATGTTGCAATATCACACTCAATATTCATAATTGAAAGATGGTTGAATCGATATAAATAATATCGAACAACTTGACCTCAAAATTATTTCTTTCACAGTCACTAGATTATGTGGTAGAACAACTCCTCATGTGGCCACCAAAGTATAGATGAAAACAATTTTTGAGTGTTCCAAGGGAACAATATTCAACTAGTGCGAAGGAGTACTAGTCAATATGAAAGGACAACTCATTCAAGCAAATAATGGTAAGCTGAAGAATTTATGTTATGGTGTCATTCTCATATCTTTTTCCTTAGATAGAATCCCATTTCTTGTACCAAAACAAAAGTTAGTGGATCCTACGGGACCGAGAGATCCTTACATGTTGTGATGGGTTTTGTTGATGGTTCGCAATGGTGACGATGGTAGTCTTGTTGTTCAGTATACACCTCAGCTTTCCGTATGGATGAGAAGTTAGATCATCATGATTGAGGACTTCCCCTATGTAGTGGTGGATTTCAAGGGTGACACTGACACAACACTCCCACCTGCAGCACAGTGGGACGCGTCATATCAAAAGTCTCATTTTGAGTTTTTATGTTTTATAATTTTTATTTGATTTTTTATCATCGAATACCGATACTAATAAAAAAAATTAACACAAATGTTGGCCCAGTACGACCAACGATGCTTCTTTGTTTTGATAGACGAGGAGCACAACCTATATCAGCAGCTCCACCATAGAATGATGAATTTAAGGCCCTCATAGAGTTGCAACAAAATATAGAGAAGTTGACCATAGATATCCTAGAGACTGGGACAAATGATTTTCCTCTCCAATACCAGAGGCATGTGACTGGGGTTCCTGGTCCATTTAGGTGATACCCGTTGTTGGGTCATAAAGGTGACTATTACAGAAAACTTCAATGCTTCTCATTCAATTGTCAACCCAGGGCAAGTCTTCTTATTTCAAGAATGTGAGCACAATATATGAAAGTGATATCAAATAAAAACTACTCTACATTATCATAAAAAGGACTATCTAATTATCGAATTTCAATCAATTCAACGGGAAATGGAATTACAAAACTTTGTTAACTATTCTATCTAAGTAAGGGCAGAAAAGGGTAACCTACGATTGAACAACACACTCATGATTTGAACAACAGTCTGACTGAATTGAACAAGAGCTTCAATAAATTGAACAACAGTATGACTGAATTGAACAACACCTTCAATAAATTTAACAACAATTGTTTATCTAATTTTGCAATGGAATTCTCTTTTAAATTAAATAAATGACATCTTTCCGAATCATTTAACAACTAGATACCTTGCAGTGATGATGAAAGGATCCAACTTCAACTATATACAGAATTGAACAGCAGTCATGCTAAAACTAATGAAACACACATAAAGGATTTGGGAATGATGGAAGCATATAAATAATTATGAAATTACTGACTGCAAGTAAGAATGTATGAATGACGAACTATTCTAATGGAAGAGAAAGCTGAAGCATCTTATGTTCACCATTCGACCAATTAAATGATATCTCACGAAATGTATTAGACGACTAAAATGTAAATTTTGTAATTGAACGTATAGCACAGATATTAACGCAGAAAGTCTCAGGGTTGGGCCCAAACCACCAGAATTCTACCACTACGGAAAAATCAGAGATTGACTATCCAAATATGCCAAAACCTTTATTAAGATGAAGTTTAATACATTGATAGAACTGGAGAATTATGTCCTAATACGTCTATTACAGAAGAAATTATTTATTCTGATCTGACTATCTTGTTCATTTTCAGCCTTTTAAAGGTGATTACAATAGTAGTAATGGTCTTTTCCATGCGGTATTCTTCTACTTGTGGATGTAATTTGAGTTCTTCAGACGTGGAGGTGCCTTTCCGTCTTCCGCCTGCCGATGGGAGTCATCATGATCCCGTTAGTCTCTGTCTGTAAGATCTCTTCCGGTTATTATTGATTCAGCTGCTTTGTTTCCCTGTAAATAATGATACAACAAGTCAATTTCCCATTGTTAAACATCTATTTTACCGTTAGTTCATTTTGTCCTGATTTTACAGTAATATTCCTTTCCTTTATTGTTAAGATGATGAAAAATTCATAAAGGTACATAAAAATTCGTGGTAAAGGTAGGGTGAAAACGCACTTTATTCTTGGCCCAACATACTCCCCTGCTTACCTGTTTGCAATTCCTTGTGCAAACAGATGATTGAGGTGTAACTCGGTCAGATAATAGGTAGGGTAGACTTCTTCTTTATAGGCTCTGAAGCCATGTTTCTTCCTAATTTTTGCAAAGGCAGCGTTTGTGTGCCCCTCTGGAAGCTCATAATCACGATCATAACCGTCAGGGTTGTACGAGATGAGAGGGAATTTGTACCTGCATCCTATCCATGTAGGGCCCATTTTGAAGACCAAATTGCAATATAAAAGGAATTTGGATGCAGTCGATTTGAAGTTTCTGTAGCCAAATGGCTCTTTTTTTTTCACATTATTCGCGAAGGCCATCCACCTCTATTTTGCTGCTGCCAGAGCTGCTTCCTAAATGTCTTCGAAATACTCCCGCCCATGCTGTATAATGTCTTTATGGATAGGTCCCAGTTTATTCCTTACTCCTTTTATTTGCATGAAATTTTTGTGTTGGGTGAACAAATGCAGGGGTGTAATAGGCTCCCCTCTAACCCACAGGTCTAGGCCATGCTTCCTCTTCTACAAATGTTGTAGGCTTTAGCCCACCAAATATGGTTCTTAACAAAAGAGAGGAAAGTCTGGAACTGAATGTCTCCTATAAAGGGGCTAGGATTACTATCCTTGTCCTCCTTTAGGAATAATTTGTGTATGTATAATTCACACAAAAGGTATTGGACCTGCTCATTTTGTTCATTTCAGCAATGGACGAATTCCTCTATGGTTTTAAAATTCATGGGCTTCCCTACTCTAACAGCCTTGATATTAAGTAATAGATACCGTTCTACTAAAAACAGGGCATAGTTGGTGGCTGGTCCCCTACATATTAGCACATTAGAGTACAGAGAGCAAACCATACTGGTTTTCTTCTTGACTTGTTCCACTTGATTCTGTGAATTCTTTGCATTCGCCTTCTCTTCTCTGAGCTGAGCAAATGTCTCATCCTCTGTTACATAAAGGTCAGTGAATTTTGTTAATAGTGCCTGATATTCTTGTGTAGGTACTAATTCCTTTATGCATTGTGCTAATTCATGTTGTGTTCAAATTAATTCATTACGCAATTTTTGATTGGCAGCCTTTTCTACCAGAGGAGCGTAGGCAGGTGCTTCCTCTATTTGGGTTTCCTTTTCTTCTATAAATTCCAGCCTAGTCTGCACAGAGGATTCAATAGTCTCCACTAGGTCAGACTGTACCTCAATCTCAACAGTTTTTATCAAATTGGTGACAAATTCTATTTGTGTTTCTGTGATGACCAATCATTTCTTAGGCTTCCGAGCCTTGATTACTTCCTTCAACTGTTTCATCAAATGTTTTATCATTTTCCTTAACCTTTTGCAGGTCCTACTCATTTTATTTAACTTCTTTTCGGCTAAATTCTCTTCTGGCCTGGTTTTGGCAGGGGATAGAGGAGAAGAAACCTCATTTCCAGGAATGGTGGTGCCAGTTTCAAGGTTGTCAGTGATGATATGTTCTACCTGTACTCCGGAGTTTACTTCTGCGCTAATGTCCCGACTGGGTGAGATATTATTCCCTTCAGGCGTTAGAGGGACCATTTCCATGCTTGCATTTTGTTCTAAGGGGATGGTGTCTCCTGACTAGTTTTCAGATTCGGCTACCCCTTCTGCTTGCTCTTCCCTATTCACCCCATCACTCTCGAGAGGAGATAAGGCCCTAAAAGCTTGTGATTCATCTTGGTGGGGTAATATTTTAGTGTAGCTAGAGCTGCTGGCAATGGCAGATTGGATTAACGGTTCCTCTTGCTCCTGAGCTTGTTTAGATGGGATTCTAATTTCATGGGATGCCCTCATTTGCTCCAGGACTCAAGCCATATCTTCCTCATAGTCTTGTAAGGGTATGTTTTTAGGGCTTGAAGGTGGTGTATGGGATGGCCCTGCCTCCTCTGGCAATTCTGATGTTTCTTGTTGTAATTGCAATGTTTCAGACCATCTTCGCTTCCTTGGTTCTGAAGTTGAAGCACATGTCCTTTTCCCTCTTGCTCCTCTAGGTATGTTCATTCTAGGGAGCTCAATTTCGGTCTCGACAAGGGTTTCCTCATAGACATGCATGACAGGGTTAACAAAGTTGTCCTAGGATGTCTATTGTTTGCCTAACACATGAATGATAATTAACTTGATTAAACCATGGTGGTTGACGACTTCTTGGGGTTTTTTAGCCTTTCTAATTCGAAAAGCAGTGTCGTGTAATACATAATTCAAGAAAGAAGGCAGATTCACTGAAATATTTTGTTTAAGAACAACTAACAATTTGAGTTGACACGGTTTTACCACGTCTTGGCGTCCATCGCATGTGATGTATCTCTAGACGAATGCTACCAATTCCTGCCATGGTTGTTGTAGGGAGGTAGGGTTAATCCCATTTCCTTTCCGTTCCAATGGTTCTCCTGGATCGTGGTATGTTGCAATTGCCTCTCATAGAGGAAGGTGTTTTTCGGTCCATCTTTCTCCCTCTACTGGTATTCCGGAGACTTCAACAATGATATCCTCTGTGACTGGTATAATCCTTCCACTGAGTCTGGTATGTCCCCCCTGTACATTCTGCAGGAATTCAACTCTTATCTCTGTGTCAAACCCTTGCAATTTGTGTCAATATGGCAGCCAACCAGCTTGTTCAAGAATGGTGCGAGCTGCGTCTGAGATTGGAAAGGTCATAGGTTCATTCCAGAGAGAGTTTCCTCCCATGGCTGATGCATTATCTTGAGCTAATTTCTCCCTATGTCTGTGTTTCTTTTCGGCCTTGTTGGTTAGAATAAAAATTGCATGCAAGAGAAAAGGAAATTGCAGCCTTTTGTTGTAATTGTAGGTAACTTTATATCATAATTGAAATGATCTTTTGGTCTTATCAGTGTATCCAACGGAATTTGTGCAGGGAATTTGCATGCTTAATATTTATGGATA
Organism: Pinus albicaulis; assembly: GCA_034641835.2. NCBI lineage: Eukaryota > Viridiplantae > Streptophyta > Pinopsida > Pinales > Pinaceae > Pinus > Pinus albicaulis. The sequence goes on from CM076570.1 coordinate 905,521,285, forward strand.
TTTATACCCCCTCTCTTGAAATAAGGGCGTCCATGTCCTTAAGTACAAGAGATATTTTATCAATCATAAATGCATATGGGGGGGAATTTCAGGGATCAGTAATCATGGTCTGTATGCGAGAACGATGTCCGTGGCTTTGGAGCTCAAGGAAAGATGAGTGATTGTAACAATTATGAATGCGTGTTGGAATTCATCATAAGTGTATCCCATGCGGAAGTGACCGAAGAAGGGAAGAAAGCAATACAAAAATTATTATGATAGGATGTCCTTATTTAATGGTATGGTCTTAGGGAAGCATGACTGTGATAGATTATGATTGCTGCCATCATCCCGTAATTCAAACATCAAAGCATAGTTCATTTATAGTTACTTATGTGGTAAAATAGTATTAGCACTAATTTGAGTAGTGGATTTATCTTGGAAATGGATGGAAATAGGAGATAAGGTATATATAAGAGTAATTGGCTATCGTTAGAAAATATTCTCATACCACAAGCAGAGCCACTGCTACCAGCAAGCGTTCATACCCTCAATAGGGTTGATATTTTAACGCGAAAAATGAGCCAGAATCCTTTATGTAAAAGTAGATATTTTTCCAATTTTATTGAGAGATCATTGTGTTGGTGTTGTGGCTAGATATTCAAGGTTCCTCTCACTGGAGTTGTAACAGAGTGATGAGGCCATCTTGTGATGAAACCTCCTATCCTTCAAGTAGTTGGAGTTATCGAGAAGGTCATTGCCCTTGTGTGTTGGCCATTGTGGGCATGTCACTTGCAAAACCCTTATGATCATGGTAGGCTGGCTCATGATGAGACCCCCTATTCTCTCTTAAAAATTTGCATATAGACATAATATATATATATATATATATATATATTGAAAGTAGGCATTTCACTTTCTTTTATGAAGAGACCACTATGCTGGTGTGGTAGACAGATAGTCACAGTGCCATTTACTGTGATTGTAATAGAGTGATCAAGTCAGCTCGTGATGAGACCTCCTATGCTTCAAACAGTTGGAGTTGACGAGAAGGTCATTACCCTGGTGTGTTGGCCATTATGGGCATGTCACCTACTAAACCCTTATGATCATGGTAGGTTGGCTCATGATGAGACCCCTTATTCTCTAAAAAAAAAATTGCATGCAAACATAATATTTATTCTTTATAAATGAAGGGAGGCTCATTAAATCCTTAATAGTTGGGGATGGTGTGAGAAGTAAAAAGAATGCCAATACAATTAATACTCCTTATTCCTAAATATTTTTTTCAAAGGGAAATACTACTTGAGAGTGTAGAAAGATATACCATTATAAGACTATGTATTGTGTGATAACATGTTTGAATAGGAGATGTCTTAGCGCTTCATTGCATAGATGTACCATGTCAGCTTTCGGAGTAGAGATTTCCATTAAAGTTTCAAAGGATCATCATATTAGTAATATTACTACTTTTCTCCTCTTCATGTGCCAATTTCCACTTAGAAATGTGTTTTACAGCTGGGGTGTGGGATGAGGAGTGGTTTTTTTGAGGAGATATCATCCAAAAAAATAAATAAGGATCATGCTTAAAGAGGGGGAAAATCAGTTGTTCAATCCGATTGAACAACAGTAAATAAACACGCAAAAGGACACGACTGTTAAATCCAATTAAGCATCAGCTGTTCAATTGGATTGAACAGCAGCCGTTAAAATATTTGAACAACAAAAACACGATTGTTCAATCTGATTGAAAATAATTTGTTCAATTGGATTGAACAGCAGTCATTCAAAGATTTGAACAATAAAATTAAAGACGGAAAAACAAGGTTGTTCAATCTGATTGAACAATAGATGTTCAATTGGATTGAACAGTAGTCGTTCAGAGATTTGAATAGCAAAAGTAAAGACACAAAAACACGGTTGTTCAATCCGATTGAAAAAAAAAATAAAGATGCAAAAAGGAAATGGTTGTTAAATCCAATTGAACAACAGTTGTTTAATTGGATTGAAAAACAACAGTAAAAACGCAAGGGGTGATGAAGGAAAATGATACAATTGTGACTATGAATAATTTACAACAAAATAAGAAACTAAAAACTGCATGGAAATTATATACAATATTTACAAAAGGAAGTAGCAAGCTCTCATGTCCTTAAAGTTGTGGGGTTATCACCCCCTTCTGCTAAAACTTGGATAGTAGGATCGGTGCGTACCTGCGAGCAGAAAGACTCCCTTGTAAGAGGTTTATGATAGAGGTGCACTCTGTGCCTATTGATTTAGAATGTAGAACCAAACCCGTCTATGGTGGTTAGGGTGAGAGTACTATTTTTGTGTACTTCCTGAATTTCGTATGGGCCAAGCCACCTTGTTTGTAACTTTCCTGGAAAATCTTGTAATCTAGAGTCATAGAGAAGCGCCCAATCTCCTCTCTCAAATGTCTTCTTTTTGATGAGGTTGTCATGCCACTTAGCTCGTTGTTTTTGGATGATTGTAGTGCACATCAGAGAGAATGGCCATATCTCATCTAATTCATTTATTTGTTGGAGTCTTCTAATCTGGGCTTTCGTCAAGTCTAGCCCTACCTCCTGTGTTGTACTTAAGGTCTTTATCTTGAACTCAATAGGGAAAATAGGCTCTCTTCCAAATACAAGATGATACAGAGAATATCCAATGGTGTTTCTCCATGTTGTGTGGTACGCCCACAAGGCCTCCGGTAGTCTAGTAACTGAGTCCCGGCGATTTGTTGATACTGTCTTGGTAAGAATTTCTTCAAGGACCTTGTTGGTGCTTTCAACTTGCCCATTTACCTGCGGGTGGTAGGGAGATGTGACTCTATGGATGATATGATAATTCTTTAGGGTGGTTGTAATTTTATTATCCAAAAACAGTGCCCCTCCATCGGTTATCACTTCTCCTGGTAAACCATATCGCAAAAATTTCTCAAAAAGAAAATTAATCACAGATTCTTTCGTAGCTCTTGATAAGGCCACTATTTCTACACACTTTGTTACATAATCCGTGGCAACCAATATGTAGATTTTCTGATTTGATGGTTGGTTAAATGGTTGAACCAAGTCTAGTGCCCATCGTTCGAACGTTTCTACTACCAATTGTGGTTATAGTGGCATTTCCTCAGCTTGGCCCGGCCGGCCCATTCTTTGGCAACTATGGCAGGTTTGGACATATTTTTTCGCATCTTTAAAAATCCTAGGCCAATAATAACCCATTTTCAATACTTTTTGCCCCATTTCGCGATCTGAAAAATGGACACCACAAGGTTCATCATGACAGGCCCGTAGAATGTCAAAAAATCTCATCTTCCTGGATGCATCTGCGTATATGCATATCGGATACGGTGTGAAAGAGGTATCCACTTATGCAGGAAAATCTAGAACTGCACTAAACAATCAGCTTCTGTTCTCTTGTCGTTAAATGTCTGGGCAACTTTCCTACTACTAGATAGTTTGCTACATCTGCATACCATGGTGTTTTTACTGCTACAACGAATAGATGTTCGTTGGGAAACTGATCATCCACCGCTAGTGTATCATCTGTTTTGGGAACTCTAGATAGGAAGTCTACAACCATGTTCTCCTTTCCTAGATGGTCTTTAATGGTTATATCAAATTCTTGCAAAAGCAACAACCAACGAGTTATTCTTCCATTTGTAATTGGTTTATTGGCTAGATATTTAATGGCAAAGTGATCAGTATACAAGAGTACTTGATAGCCAGTTATATAATGTCTAAATTTATTGTTAGCATAAATGACAGCCAAGAATTCTTTTTTAGTCACTGTATAGTTTATTTCAGCAGTAGTGAAATTTTTTCTAATATAATAAATAACATAGTTCTTTTTATCTTCTTCTTGACCAAGAACTACCCCTATCAATGTGTCGGATGCATCTGAAGAAATGTGAAAGGGTAGCTTCTAGTTAGGACCGTGTAAGATCGGTGTTATCGAAACTAGTTTCTTCAAATCTATAAAAACAATGTCACATTTATCAGACCAATGGAATTCAAAATTTCCAGTCAATGCATACAGGAGAGCGAAAATTTGTGAATAATTCTTTATAAACCTGCGATAGTACCCTGTGTATCCAATAAAACTGCATACCTCTGTCTGTGTGAAAGGTGTGGCTAATAAAAGGATTACTTCGATTTTTGTTGGATCTACCTGTATTCCAGCTGCAGAGATGTAGTATCCTAGGATTACTCCAATCACCATCATGTGGCATTTTTCATTGCTTAAGAATAATCTGGTAGCAATACATCACCCCAATACCTTTTCTAGAGTTTCAAGCGCTTGATAGAAGTCATCTCCATATGGGGTAAATTCGTCCATGTAAATTTCAAGTCCCTCGTTTATTAAATCAGAAAAGATGTTGAGTATGGCTCTTTCCAAGGTTTTTGGGGAATTCCATAGTCTGAATGGTAACACCCTGTAGGTAAATGTACCCCATGGGTAGGTAAAGGTTGTTTTATCCTGGTCTTCGGGGGCTATCTGGATTTTATTGTAACCGTTGAACCCATCAAGAAAGGAAAAGGATCCTTTCTCTGCCAATGTATCAAGGACTTGGTCAATAAAAGGAAGGGGTAAGTTGTCCTTTTGTGTTTCCTTATTCAGTTCTATGTAATCCACATAGATTCTCCATTTCCCATTCTTCTTGGGAACGACTACTAGGGGAGAGACCCATTTGCTGTCTGAGATAGGATAAATGAATTTTACATCTAGTAGCTTCTACAATTCGTCTTTTACAATGCCTTTCAGATGTGGGTTTAGCCTTCATTGAGATTTTCGAACAGGCTGAGCCTCCTTGTCAGTATAGATGTGATGAGCGCATAGCTGAGGGTCTATACCCTTCATGTCTGGGTAGTCCCAAGGAAATGCTCCCTGATACTTCTGTAGAACCTTTATGAGCCTTTGCTTTTGGTTACTATCCAGATTACCATTGATATTTAAAATTTTCCATGGCTCAATTTCAATGGGTATGTTGTTGGGCACAACAGTTGACGGTATGTGTTGATCATCAAGGCCTGACAAGAGATCTTATTATGTTTCATCGTTAAGAAATGTTTTTAACATTTTTCATTTTAAGTTTTCTAGCATAGATGGCTGATTCATGAAGTTATTGATTACATCGTCTTCAGTTTGATGCTTAAATTCAAGAGCTTCAACTACGGTCAGTGGTGAACGGATATTTTCTTCCCAGTATGTATGTGGATGTCTGTGAATTTTTATCGTGGGTAGGTTGGGCTTGGAAAGTGGGTAAATGATAATTTTTTTTATGGAATCTCCTCTAGAAATGGTCATGCTACCTGTGCGGCAGCCTATGTAAGAATCGGCTATTGCCAACCAAGGTCGACCAAGTATCAAGGGGTGTCCATCCATCCTACTCTTTGGGTTAATAACTAAAAATTCAGTTGGATACTCCCATGAGTCCACAAAAACCAAGATGTCTTTTAATATTCCTTCTAGTCTGATAACAGATCTTTCAGTAAGTTCCAGCAAAGTAGCTGTGGGTTATAAAGTTGATATGCCTAGCTTTTCATAGGTCCCTATAGTTAAGATGTTAATGGTCACCCCTAAGTTAACCAATGTGTTTTGAAAAGAGTGGCCATATATTTGCACAGTTACTATGGGGTTCCTTGGATCCTCATATTTTACGAGCGTTTCCTTAACCAAAAGTAAGTGAGATAGCTCCCCTACCACATGAACACTGGGTACGGTTTTTTCTTTTCTCACCTGTTTCTTTCCACATAGTTCTTTAATTTTCCTGGAATAGATGTAAATTATATTGAAATATTTCGACGTACTCTTCTAATGTCTCATTGTCTTTTGCAGACATATTGAATATTTCATCTTTTAGCTCTCAAGTCTAGCAATAATCTTGATATTTATTAAGGAAAGTGTTCTTCATCTAGTCCTAGTTATTGATGGTTCATCCACTGAGCCCCATGAACCAATGTAATGCGGTCCCTTTAAATTTAGAGGGAAATAATTTCAGTTTCTCAGGGTCAGTGGTGTAGTCATATCCCCTACATAAGACATCGAATTCAAATAAAAATGCATCAGGATCTTCCAAGGTCAGCCCCTGGAAGGTGGGGATGTTTTGTAAGGGAATGGCTTTCATAAGGGCATTTGCAGCATGATCAACAATGGGATATTCCAATGTTGATGTCTTCCTTTGATTATGGTTCTGATTTTTTTCCATTTGATCAAAGATATGCCAATAATCTTGGGGGATTTCTCACCCTGGAGGAAAAATATTAGTGGAATTAGGGGGCGGATGTAGAGGAAGCCTTACATCACTTCCCCGATCTGGGATACCGAGTGTCTCTGCCTCGACCACTCTCTTAGGGGATCCAAGCTCTGGAGTTCTTACCTGTATTTCACTGCTGGTTTCTCCTTCCCCTTCCTATAAATTACAAGAACCTCCCTCTCTCGAAGGATTAGCACTTACATGATTAGTAGTCTAAAGGCTTTGTTCAGATCCCTCTGTTTCACTATGAATATCGGCGTGGGCTGCAGATGGTGAGGTTGCTGCCTGAGGGAGTGTAGTATGACTTTGAATAGGAATGGTTTCGGGTCCTACGGATGCCTGGGATTCAGCCTTCTTAATGATTTCGTCTATATATGTTGTTCCACCAAGGATCATCGGTCCCTTGGGTTTCGTAGAATTAAGTGGATGATTTTGATTTGTTTCTATCTTTTTCTTTCTAGTGATAAAACAAGAGCACCTATTCTACTAGTTTCTATACAATTTCTGAGAAGTGGGCTAGAGAGCAAGCGTTTTGCTTGCCAACACACAGGTTCTTACCTCTCTTTTTCAATACCCAATTCTTCGCATCAAAAGAAAGAAGAAATACATGACATCACTCTTAAACACTCTCCCAGGAAATGGCGCCAAAAATGTGGGGTCATAAAGGTGACTGTTACAGACAACTTCAATGCTTCTCATTCAATTGTCAACCTAGGGCAAGTCTTCTTATTTCAAGAGTGTGAGCACCGTATATGCAAGTGATATCAAATAATAGCTCATTAGGGGAATTTTTAGGTCTAAAATGGGTCTTCTAAGGAAAATGTACGATAAAATTTGACTTTATGAGAACCAATCACATTTTAGGGGATGACATCATCCCTAATGGTTGAGGTGGCATTTGTTGAGTTAAAGATACTTACTTGTCACATTCTTAATGGTGGATAAAAATTCATGGTTAATTATGATAGTGCTCTAAGTACTTTTAAAGTCATAAAGTAAAGTACTCATAATAAATGCCATTTCACACTTTTTGAATAAAATATTATTATTGTTATTTCATATTTCTTGAAAGAATCAATGGATATCCCTACACAATCTTCATGTCTTTACACACTGTTCAATAAATATTATATTTGAATATTTTCATATATTTATTTGTAAATTAAATATCCATCTCATTTTATTTAATATTACAATTTCAAATTAATTATAAGTTAATATCTATACATATATATTATACATATGAAATAAAAATAAATAAAAATGTAACTTTGTAATTTTAGGATAAATCAAATCTATAATTAATATTATCATAATATTATAACAATACAAATATATTAAAATTAAAGAAAAAAACATTTTAGTTTTGTATGATGAAAAAATTTACTTTGTATGTTGAAAAAAGTTACATTAGATTCAACATGGTTTGGGGCAAAAAAAAATTCTAAATTCAATGTATATAAATTGTATATTATACTTATAAGTATAAATTAAATCTATTTCAATATTTTTTTTTCTTTAATTTTAAATACAACACAATTCATTTCATTATGATTATATTAATATTATATATTATTATATATAATATTATGAAAAATAATCTAAATGTTATAGAATATATATTATATTGTTTTTTATATTATATATTATTTCATCTTATGTTATAAATGAAATCAAGTTAATATGTAATATAAAATTTATACATAAAATAATATATTACATTTATTATATTATATTATATTACTTTTATATAGTATATTAATTACATGTTATTATACAATTAAAATAATATAAATTTTAATTACTAGCATATAATATAATTAAGAATTTAAGAATTTATATTTATATTTTATTTTAAGTTATTTAAGTAAAAAGGACAAATGAATTAGTTGTTCAGTAATAATAAACTTTTCTTGAAAAACTCATTTTTATTTATAGTCACATCAATACAATTTTTTATTAATTTTATTTTGGTACAACTTTTGAATTGAATTTAACTATGGTTACATGGATTGTGGTGCAAAAAGTGAATTGCAAATTCATAAATATTATTTTATTGGTTTAGCTATTATTTTATTATCTCCTTAGGAGGTCCATTTTAGACCTCAAAATTCCCCTAATGACTCTACATTATCATAAAAAGGACTATCTAATTCTCGAAGTTCAATCAATTCAATGGGAAATGGAATTATAAAACATTTTTAACTATTCTATCTAAGTGTGTGTGGAAAAGAGTAACCTATGATTGGACAACACACAAATGAATTGAATAGTAGTCTGACTGAATTGAACAATAGCTTCAATAAATTGAATAACATTTGTTTATCTAATTTTGCAATGGAATTCTCTTTTAAATTAAACAGATGACATCTTTCTGAATCATTTAACAACTAGATACCTTGCAGTAATGATGAAAGGATCCAACTTCAGCTATATACAGAATGAACAACAATCATGCTAAAACTAATGAAAACGAACTATTCTAATGAAAGAGAAAGCTGAAGCATCTTATGTTCACCATTCGACCAATTAAATGATATGTCACAAAATGTATTAGATGACTGAAACATAAATTCTGTAATTGAGCGTATAGCACAAAGATTAGCGCAGAAACTCCCAGCGCTGGGCCCAAACCACCAGAAGTCTGCTGCTATGAAAAACACAGAGATTGACTATCCAAAAATGCCAAAACCTTTATTAAGATGAAAGTTAATACATTGATAGAACTGGACAATTCTGTCCTGATACATTTATTATAGAAGAAAGTCTCTATTCCGATATGTCTATCTTGTTCATTTTCAGCCTTTTAAAGGCGATTACAAGAGTAGTAACGGTCTTTTCCATACAATATTTTGCTGCTTGTGGATTTTGTTTGAGTTCTTCAGACGTGGAGGTGTCTTTCCGTCTTCCACCGGCCCATGGGATTCATCATGATACTATTAGTCTATGTCTGTTAGCTGTCTTCCGGTTATCATCAATTCAGCTGCTTTGTTTCCCTGTAAATAAAGATACGATAAGTCAATTTCCTGTTGTTAAACATCCCTTTTGCTGTTAGTTCATTTTGTCCTGATTTTACATTAATCTTCCTTTCCTTTATTATCAGGATGAGGAAAAATTCATAAAGGTGTGTAACAATTCGTGGTAAAGGTAGGGTGAAAATATACCTTATTCTCAGCCCAATACCTGCACAGAGTGGCGTGTGTTATACTCTGATATCATGATCATCATCATGGATAGTTGATGGTTGTTTTAGATGGAATTTTTTGTTTTTTTGTATCAATACATTTAGATCATAAGGTGTTTGAGACCTATGATATCAGATGATGTATATTTTTTAACACACTATGATAAACAACTATTTTGACCTAATGATGATTACTACTTTTGGTCTCTGAGTATCTTGTTCATATGGATTGAATATTGTTTTGATTTACGTTCAACGTTGCAAATTTCTATTTAAAACTTGATTAGCCAATGAATCAGCTAATGTGTTTAAATTTATTGAAATGTTTTGATATTGAATGTAATAAAAATTTATTTCCAAGAGACAAACCCTTAAAAACATTCTTAACAATAATGGATTTCTAATTTCATAAACATTGTTCAAATGTAATACAATGAGTTTCGAATATAACCTAACAATCTAATGTCGAATGCCAAATACAATGACATCAAATAATAGCTCAATGACTGTGCTATATTCTGCAATATTTTTTTTGTTTGGCTAATGAAAACTCCATGAATAGAAACTAACTCATCAATGGATGAATAGATAGCCCAAGCAGTGCAATATAGGTTATGTGTACTACGATAGGCACCGTCAGAAAATCCAATGTAAGTCTAAGGGAATGTCGACATATGAAATATCGAGAGTAATCAAGATAAGCAGAAAAATTAGTAGAAACTCGCCAAAAAAATAAGTAATCTAAGGCACACTTTTGCTAAAAATGTAACTAATATACAATGAATATATCCACAAGATAACTCATGAATAATATATCTTCAGATAAAGACCATTTTTTGGCTTATCTAAAGAGACCCCGTCAAAATCAACTAATTCATCTGCCCCTTTTGCAAGCACATGCTTAACAATGTAAGGGCCATGCCACATTGGTTCAAATTTTCCAACACCTATATTATCGTGAGCTTGATCGTATACTAAGACTAGATCACCTTCTGAATAGACACGAGGGTTAACAATTTGATCATATTGTGCCTTAACACTTTTTTATGAGCTTCAACAGCTAATGCAGCAGTGTGGAGAGTCTCATCTAATGGTGCTGAGTATAAGAAGCACTCTTCCTCTTCAGAGGTAGCTAGTAATAGCTCAATGGTTAGTTTTAGCGATGGAATTTCACATTCAATGGGTAGAACAACCTCAAAACCGTAAACAAGTTGGAAAGGAGTAAACCCTCTAGACGTTTTTGCGGAGGTATGGTATGCCCACAATGAAGAACAAAGCATGGTGTGCGAATTTGATTTATGACTTCCTACAATCCGTTTAATCATATTGGTTAAAACATTGTTTACAGCTTGAACTTGGCCATTGGCCTGTGGGTAATATGGTGTGGAATTATCATGGCGCAGGCCGAGTTGAGTGGAAATTTTTTTCATCATAATGTTTAGGAAGTGGCTACCATGATCTTTAATGATGGCTTGAGGGACCCCGAACCTAGAAATCATATGATTGAATATGAAAATACCTACATTTTCACCACCAGCCTTGAATGTAGGCATCGCCTTGATCCATTTAGTAAAATAATCTATAACAAGAATAATATACCCATTCCCCCCTGCCTAGTGAGGGTTACACATAACGAAATCGACGCCCCATTTTTCAAATGGACCGACAATTATGATTGGGTGAGGAGGAGCAGGAGGTGCACACATATTTTGATAAAAAAATTTCCAATTGTGACATTTTCTAACCGTAAGGATACAATATTTGAAGAGTGAAAACTAGAAATAGCCAGTGCACAATATCTTTTGGGTTGTGGAAAACCCAGATATATGACCACCACATGATCCAAAATGGAAATCATTTAAAAATATTTCGTCTTCGTCAGGAGTTAAACAACATCGAAATATAGAATCGGTACCACGACAGTAAAGAGTGTTGCTAACAATATTGTATTGTTGATACTAGTATCGAATCCTACGTTGATGAGAGCATGAAATTTCAGGACGAAAGGTTTGGGTTTGAAGATATATAATGAAATATCCATACCAAGGATCCAATGTATGGATCAGAAATAGAAATTCATTGGGAATATGGTCTTCTATCATAGTTTTAGATTCATTGTAGGGAAAGTTAAACATAAGTTCAACAAAGACTAGTGATTTATTGCATTTTGATTTTTCAAAATCCAAATTGAACTCTTTTAGGATAACTATCCACTTCGATTATTTCCACCAAGTAATTATTTAGTCAAAATGTACGTCATAGGGTTTTATTTAGATATCACAATTATTTTTCATAACAGTATGTAGGGACAAAATATTTGAACAACTTGAACGACTGCCAAGGCCAATTTCTTCACATGCGTATACTTGATCTATGTCGATGTAAGGTTCTGACTTAAGTAATAAATCACATGCTCATTGTTGGATTCATCCTATTGATATAAGACCATTCCAATGGTGGAATATGACACAGCTAAATACAAAAAGTAATCTCGATGATAATCAGGTTGATGCAACAACGATGCATGGGTTAACGCGTGTTTAAGTGCATCGAAATATTTATCGATAAGCTTGTCCCAAATAAAAGGAACATCCTATTTTAATAACTGAGTGAAACATTTAGTTAACTCCACATAGTTAGGGATAAAATCACATAGAAAGTTTTATTTCCCTTGCAAATTCTGTAGTTGGCGAAGAGTAGAAGGAGGAGGTAATGTGACAATGGCCTCAACCTTCAAAGGGTCGACACAAATTCCTTCCTTAGAAACAATGAAACCAAGAAATCATCCAAATTGTACACAAAATACACATTTGTGTGGATTCCAACGAATATTGTGATGCCTAAATCGCATAAAAATGGAACGTAAATATATAGGATGATCTTTCCTGCACATAGAATGAGCGGGTAAGTCATCCATGTAGGGTTGCGCAATATGTTTGATGTTGTGGAATGTATAAGGCATAGCTCATTGAAAAGTGGCACCAACATTTTTCAATCCAAAAGGTAATTTACAATACGAAAATGTTTCCCATGAAAATATAAATGTTGTTTTGGGATGATTGACAAGGAGTACGTTTATTTGACTGTATCTAGAAAATCCATCCATAAATGAAAATATTTCATTTCCGGTACAATTATCAAGAATTTGGTCGATATAAGGGGTGGGATAATTGTCTTTGGGACAAGCTTTATTAATATCCCTATAATAGACACATACTTTGATAGTTCCTTGTTTCTTGGTCACTGGAACTATGTTAGATACCCAATCCATCAATGGAATAGGATAAATGAATCCTGCACGAAGTAGTTTTTCAACTTCAGTTTTAACAGTGGCAAATTTTCGCGGATTTATTGGACGTATCTAGGTATGTCTTAATTTCGTGAATTACATTTTTAGGATCAATTCTTGGAATTTCTTCATAATACCATGAAAATATGTCTCAGAATTCCTGAAATAGGGCTTTGTACATGTTAATTTCGTCAATTGAGCATGAAGCACCTATATGAATGTTTTCAGTTATTCCTTGTTTGATTGATATGTCAATTGGAATAGTTGTGGAAATGTTTCCTAGATTCGTCTCAAAATTTGAATGAAGGATTGACATGGGATTTTGAGGTTCCTTAATATATTCAATCAGAAAGGTCTTTGAAAAGTCATTTTCAAATCTCTCAAGGTCTGGTAGAAAAGAGGATAGATGGTGAATATCGTCCCAAGGTAATTCATCCAATGACAACATTTCCCAAATATTTTCATCACTCGAAAATATGTGTTGAAAAGGATCAATAAAAGATGTTGTGGTTAAACCTAGTAGAGAAGAAGACTCATCCATGACCACATTCAATTGATCAATATCGATTGATGAAATTTCAGAAAGCAATTTCACTATTACATATGCCAATTCATATGGACTCAAAGGCATTTCATTTCCATATTAGTCCAATTCGGATTTTGAAGGCACAATCCATGGGTCATCAAATGGAACCGTTGTTTATTTAATCATGTTGATATTGGAAATAGTACAAGGCATATTAGGAGGAGGTATAGCGAAAGCTACCATAAGAGTGGAATCCTTAACTAGTCCTACCCCAACATCTTCATAAGGAATAATCATCTTTCTAACATGTTGGATACTATTCGTAGAGGCAAGATTGGAAGTGTAGTAAGACAAATGATCAATTTTGACAATGCTTCATTTATGAGGAAACATGATTAATCAAAAATATTGATGAAACGACAATGATAATAGCATAAGACCAACTCCAACCTATCAAAAGGTTGTAATCAAGAGGGGCATCAACAACTTCAACCTCAAGCGTAACAATTTTTCCTTATACCTCTATGGGTAAATCCTAGATTATTCCAAATGGATGAAAACCTCTTCTATCAAAAGCTTTCAGAATCATGGGTGACTGATTGATTAGTGGAGAACCAAGATTTTTCCAATAGGCTAAAGACATAATTCACGTAGACACTCCCTCATCAATCACTATGGGAAAAACTCGCCTATATTTGACTAAAACATGTATTTGAAAAACCATTTGGTGCAGGAGTCTAGGTAAAAAGTTCTTGAGATCAAAGAAGATAAGATTAGAATATTAAGGGTCAATCACTCCAATAGATGAAAATAGTAATTTCCTTTGAGCTGGAAAAGGCTTCAGCACTTCGAGGGCTCAAATTGTTGAAGGTGACATTTCCATATATTCAACAATGTTGTAGTTCTGAGTGGCTCTTGCATGTGGATTGAAAGCTGAATTTTCAAAGTACACCTTTCGCAGGTGGTTTAATTACTAAATTGGGACTAGGTTTCTTGATGTGTAATGGTTCGGGAATAGGAGGAGTTGATACTGGAGGTTGACTGGATGATCCAGTTTCATTTCCAGTTACAGGACCCTTACATCCATAATCTTGAAATCATGTTGCAACCATGACCTAGGACATCATCAGGATATTTGTTGATGAATTGGAAGAAGATTCGATCATTTTTTTTCTTATGATGGGAAAGGATCTTTAAGAACAACAAGTGTGGGTGAACCTTTGAAAAATTTAGATACCCTGGCCCGATGCGACCATTATTTTGTGTAGTGATATTTTTCACAGATAAGATAGGGATAACGAGGATTCCTTTTTTCATCAAATGGTTTTGTTTTTTCTTCTTTTTCTTTTGGAGAACTGTTTTTTTTTTTTTCCGTTTTTACCCTTCCATTTTTTTTTAATTTCTGGATGATTTGTTTTTGGCAGTAGATGAATCTACGACATCGATTTCATAAGAAGTTTCTAGAGAAGAGTCTCCTTTGGGTGAATCAGGTAAAGTTATTATTGCAGTAGTAGACTTGGATTGTTTATTTTACTCTTCGATGTACTAATTGTACCAATTAAATTGTCTGCGGCATAAGAACCTAAAGGAGTTGTAGTAAGTTGACCTGGGCGAGGTAAATTAGGAATTTTTCATACAAAGTACCAGACTGTGTGTAAGCAAGGTCTAGATACTGGGCTTGAGCAATAACTTGTTCTTCTGTTAAAACACCTCCTTTAGCTACATATTTAGTAATCTTAGGGAGTAATAATTTGATAAACCATTCAGCCAGAAATTGATTTGGGATGACAAATTTGACTAAATGATGTCTACGTCATCATTCGTGGATGTGATCTGAAATGTATGTAGATGTAATTTGTTTAAGTGAAGTAAAAAGTTTCGTGACATTATTATAATGGACTAGAAACTGAAAATGAGTAAGGAAATAAGTTGCTAAGGAATTGAAATTGTTGAAAGAGCCTCGTGGTAGCTCAATGTACCACTTTGTAGCTAAGCCGATCAAATTTCTTTGAAAAAGTCTCAAACAAATGGAATCATCGATAAAAGAATTGGATGCACACAGCAGATGATAATTCATAACATGGTTTGAGGGTTCCTCTCCTTGTTTTCCTTCAAACTTCAGAATGTCACTAGGAAACTTAGTAGGCATGGCTGGCCAAAAAGGAAGATAATAAATTAGATCATTGGTTGTCCGTGACAAATCTAGTAAATCTAAAGTTGCCATGAAAGGTAACCGCCTGTTATGGCATTGCAGAGCGAATTGATAACCCTGAGGGACGATTCTTGTACCTAGAGGAGGGTATCCAGGAAAACATAGGATAGCTTGAGTAGTTGGAATTGGCACACCTCCAGGATATCCAGGGGTAGCCATACCAAATTAGGGTTGAGATGGTATCTGAAATGTATAAACAGGGTATGGTTGGCTTTGGAAAGATGGATTTTGTCCCAATTTTCCATATTCCAATTAACCTTGAAATGTCTGGCCTTGAACAAATTGACCTTGAATAGGTTTACCTACCAGGGGTTGTCCCTGAAGAGTTTGACCTGTAAAATCTTTCCTCTGAACAGGTTGACCTACAAAGGGTTTCCTTTGAATAGATTCATCTACAAAAGTTTGACTTGTTTGCATAACTATTGTAGTAAGTTGTCCCAAAGATGCTTGAGGAATCGACTGGACTGTAGGTCCGGTTTTATGGGTAGTAGTCTTAGGGATAGCCTATGTAACAGTTGGTGTTGACATTTGGAGGGTCGTAGCAATATAAACTTGGGGAAATATCAGGGTGGGTGTACCTAGTTTTTGAACATATGTTTGCATAACGGATTGGATAGGAGTACTAGGAGTATTCAGACCATCTTGCTGACTACTTGGCACATATGCCCTTGGGGTAATTTGAAGCGCAACTTGAACATATTGTTGGACTTGGGTGTAACCAAATTTTCCAAGTGGCTAGTAGGTTGATTATAAGGCATTTGCGGGGTAGGTTGTAAATACTTTTGAGTAAACAAGGGGCTCCACATAGTGTTTATCCCTAGATAAGGAGTTCACATTAAGGGTTGTGACGCATAGGTTTTACCATAACCAGTTTGAGGCATTGGACCAAATGGTTGATAATTACTAGGAATATTCTTCCCTACAACTGTCAGATAGGTTCCAGAAAAAGGTTGTCCTCCCTGAAAAGGATGTTTCCCTCGAATATGTTGTTGCCCTGGAAGAGGCTTCCATTGAAAAGGTTGCCCTTGAAGAGGTTGTTGTCCTTGAAGAGGGTGTTTTCCTTCAAGAGACTGATTCCCTTGAAGAGGTTGTTGCCCCCCAAGCGCTATATAAGCGCCTTGTGAGCTAGCTTGAGGGATATTCCCGAAAAACATATAGATATGTTCCATAGTCAAAGGCTGGGTGGTAGACTCGAATAGGCTAGTTGGCATAAGTAATAGAAGGACCACCATGCAAAAAGCTTTTTGGTGAAGAAGAAAACATGGATGACTCAGTAGACATGCTCTCAGAAGCCATGTTACTATACCTGGGTAAAGAGTAAAATGGGATTCAATGTCGTGGATGTTTGTAACCATAAGGATGTAAAAATCAGTGAATTGGAGATACCAAGGATTTGGTTGAAAGGGGGTGAAAGAAAAATACAAAGGGTAAATTGGTTTACTATACCTTAAATCTAAATATTCTTAACGAGAGGGAATTTCAATTTCTTCTTCTTTGTTAAAGATTTCTTTAATACTAATAAGTCTAGGAGGAAGATCCTCAATAATGAGTATCTTTACTCGAGGTGAACAAGGATGTGCAGGATTCGGGGCTATAACATATGAAGGCGACTCAGATGAAGTAGAATCAGACTCAGGTTCAAATATTTTAGTTTCAGTGAGTTGCGTATCTGAAAAATCACCAGTGACAGATTCAACTGTGATTACTTCAGTAATTTTTGGTTGATCTTGTTCTGTTTTAGTTATCTGAGGTTGATTAACTTTGAAATCGGGATGTATTATGATAGATTATTATAGTTGTTCAAAAGAACCGATTCCTGATGATTGAATCATTTCTTTTTTTATTTTTCCAATAGACTATGTGTATATTTAGGGGGTTTCCCATGCATTCTACGTGAATGTCTTGGTAATTCAGTATGGTTAATTTTTAACACACGAAATCAAAAAAATTCAAAAGAATCACACCTAAGGCCTCTAAAGTAATCAAACAAATTAACACTTTCTACGAAATCTAAGAAGCAATCCACACACAAATAGTATGTTTCCACAATAAAATCACTAGTTGGTGATGAAATCCAACCTCGCAGAGATTAATGTGGAAAACTAACGGTCCAAACAGTTACCCTGACATCTTGCTTAATGAAAAATTTCGGTGCAAGTAAATTGACTATGCCATCTTGAAGTGAATATTACCCTCCGGAAAGTCCAGGTGAGCCTAGTCAATGTCTTCTCCAGGTACAGTGGGACCTTCCTTCCACCATCATATTGGAAAAAATACCAAAGATTGTATCCACTAAGGTAACCAACTAATACAATTGAACCTGGTGGAAGAATCTATGACCCGATATACATGCAAGGATAGAGTATCAAAGCTCAATCCCCTTGAAATCTCCTCGACATGGTAAATACGAGGTTTACTAACAAGTCATCCTAGACTCCTCAAAAATGTTTTATCCGAGGTTTACCATTTGTAATACGTCCACATCTTCTATATTTACCAATGAAGTAGGTATTATTACTCCACTGGGTCTGACATGACCTCGTGCTTGACTCTTTTAAGAAGATAACCCCAGAGAAAAATTGCAACAATTTGGTTTTTCCCTACCGCAAGATGCTAATTTTTTTTTATCTGGTTTTGGAAAGTTAATTACTCCCTGATCTAAAGCACTAATCCTGAACTAGATTGGTGAAAGAGCCCTAGAAAATGTAAAAATATCTGGATCAATTTTATTAAGCGATGTATTAATTTGGATGTTTTTTATGTAGATGGGTATGGAAATGAAACTTAATTATTTTGTGACCAACTCAAAAAAATTACTCTAAATGCATCAACAATGAATATGCAATTCTTTGTTTCCATGAATTCCAATTTAAGGGAAGGTAGAAGGATTTTTTGAACTCAAAGAAGTGAAAATGTCCTAAAACATCCCATAACAGTTCTTTTTCATTAGTAAATCAATTTCATTTTGAAGCATAACCAATATCACTTTGTAATGAAAATATTCATTGATTCAAAGCCAAAATATACAATTTTATGAGCAAACAATCTTTCAATACTTCAAAATAAAAAATAACTAGCAAAATCCTAAAAAATGTAAAAAAATTTAAAAAAATGAAATCTCTTAAATAATAATATAAATAACGATACCTATGAGTGTACTTTCATGATTTATTTCAGTTGAAATATATAAATTAAAAAAAAATAAAAAAAAACAAAAAAAAAAACAAAAAAATCATTTTTTTACTTTAACAAGCAAAAGCAATTTCATAAAAGACTAATTTTTGAGACAAATCACACTTCACTTATCTAGAAGTTTTCCTTTGCAAATGAGCAAAAAAAATCACTTAAACAAGAAGGATTAATAAGATACCTGCTAAATGAATATCTAGGTAGTGAAATGACAAAAAAACAGTGATCTAGGCAGTGAATCTATTTTCCCAAATAGATAAATTCATAACCAGGGAAAACCATATCCGAAAAATGCAAAAGGATGATTTCTCAAAAAGACTCTAAGGTAATTAGGAATATTTCACAAAAAAACTTTGAGGGTTGGTTTAATTCAGGTTGAACCTCTAGAAATTTGTCATCAGACTCTAAGAGAGAGAATATTTATTTTTTCAAAAATTCTCAAGGGGTGCACATGTAGTCACTGAAAACCAGTGTGCATGAACATTGTATTAAACTAAAAAATAACGCAGGTTTGTGCTTTGTTTATGAAAAAGAAATGCACAAGGTAGACAAATTTTCAAATAAATAAACACAAGGCATTATGATTCACAGGATCTAAAAATTCATAAACCCAACAACACTCAGACATAGTCAAACTAGAAAAATTAGAGAGCTAAACCAAAAATGATCAAGAGAAAACTAAGCTTGTTCCCTAGTGGAGTCGCCAATTTCTTTCTAGATAAATACCTCTTGCGGACAAGACCAATATCCCTAGTATCCAAACAGATAAATATAAAAAAACAACCATATGAATATCTCTTTCCCTACACTATTAGCATTCAGATTATCAAAACTTAGAAAAAAGAGGATAATACTCTTACCTTTCAATGAGATGTTTGATGTAGACCTTGCCTTTTGTCACGAAGAAGTCCTTCAATGCTGAGAATAACCTACAATCACACACATGCAAAAAATCAAAAGCACCTGTAATATATAATAATGCAAACACTATTTGTGTTTCTCATAAGGAGATTAAGAATCTTCATTGTTTTTATGACTTTACAATCTTCCTCCTTGGTTTGACAAGCTTTCCACTCTAGAATGACCAGCATAAGATTATCTTCAGTGAACCTTATGAACCCCCTAACCCCAAAGTTTCAACTCAATTTATAGGAGAAATTGAGGAGGTTTCATATCCACCAACAGAGGGATGAGATCCTCTAATGAAGGGATTAGGGTTCCTTGATCCAAGGGGATAATTTCCATGATTAGAGAGACATAGCTTGAACTAGCACGACTCAAGAGGCTTTTAGTTGGAATAACATGTGCCCAACAATTCTTCTAGAAGTTACTTTTAACTTTTACTTTCTTTTAAATGGGGTGCTTAGGTGTTATCATAAAATAGAGTGCAGATGTCAATAGGTAAGGTTAGGAATATATGCGCATGCACAGGAAGTGACCGCAAAAGGCGCGCAGGAAATATTTACGATTATTTAAGAGAGTTTTTCCCAGTTCCCAAGACTTGGTTAAGGAATATAAGTGTTTGAATTTTATGGAAGCATGAGCATGGATGGTGATAGATCCATATTGAAGGTCAAATGTGATGGTGATAAACTGATGTGTAACATACCTGCTTTATGGAATCTATGCTAGAAATGAGTTTCCAGGTCTGGAGTGGAGATGGACCAGGAAACAACCCTCTATAAACATCATTTGCAAACTAATATGAAAATTTAGTTATAGGGGAGCATATGAAAAAATAGTGGAGCACTTCTTTATCATGATTTATCATATGATATTTGATGTTGAGCCACCCTACATGATCAACTAAGCCAAAAAGGCTATTATCGAGGTTGCAGACTAGTTTTCTTCTTCTTAGGGCACATATGTCAAAGTATTATGGTCCCAAAAGTCACCACACATTTTACCAAAGTATGTGACTGACAAGGTGGTCATGAAAGAGATTGGTTATTAGTTATGCTAAAGATAGTCACAGCTTTTGGAGATACAGAGGAAGTCTCTTTAGCCAGTGTTCCCTCTGCAAGTGGGGTCATATGATTTATAGAGTTTGAAGGAAGAATTTAAGAAAAGCTTGTATAAATTCATCGCCTCAGATTCATAAAAGTTAGATTTTATTGAAATATGACCCTAGTGATATATGCAAGCAACACTATGAAAAAATGCATTTTTCCTACCCATATGTTTATGACTCTAGGGAAGATGAGGAGAATATTAAGAATTGGTATAACAATTATAGAGTATCTAAACGAAGTGATGAGGTTGTCCCTTCTCATACATCTCATGCACCAGATACTGATCAAGAAGCAACCCAAAATGAGGTTGATCTTAATGTTGGGCCAAAGAGGAAGATGAGGCATCATCCAGAAGACGAGAGGAGTAGAAAATTCGAAGTAGATCCAAATACCAAGGGTGCAATTGAAACAGAAAGGAATAGGAAGGAATGGGAAGAAGAAAGGAGGAAGCTACGGGAGGAATAGAATAAATGAGATGAAGAGTGGAAACAAGAAGAGGAACATAAACACAAAGAATACTAAGAAAATAAGAATCAAGAAGACATGAAGAGGTGGAAGGAAGAATTAAAGAGGAAGCATGAAAGAAGAAGCCGTTAGAGAAATTTTAATGTCTAAAATGGGCCTCAAAACAAAAATGTACAACCAAAATCAACTTTATAAGAACCAATAATATTCAAGGTGATGATGTACATGATAGGGGATGATTCACCATTTTTGAAGTTAAAAAGAAAAAAGATTTAAAAAAAAAAAACTACTTTTTTCAACTCGTATTTTCAACTTATCTCCCTACAGTATTATTCAAATTTCGAGTGGGAGCACTAATTGAATTCATAACTTAATTCCTCATCAAAGGAGTACCAATTTTTCATACTTTTTATAGACCTTGCTACATGAAAAATGAGAAATACATGAAAAACGCGATTGCAGTCACATTTTCCTTGTATTTTTCATTTTTTGTGTAGCAGGGTCCATCGAAATTATGCAAAATGGGTACTCCTTGGATGAGGAATTAAGCTACACATTCAAGTAGTGCTCCTTCTTGAAATTTGAGTAAAAAGTAGGGAGATAAGTTGAAAAAGTAGCTTTAACTTTTTTCCCTCTAAAATTTGATGATGTAATATAATCTTATTTTATTATTTCCACTATTATTTTATAATATTCCTTAGGAGGCCTATTTTAGACCTAAAAAATTCTCTAATGAAGAAGAAGCATCAAGAAAGTAAAGGGAATAAGAAGAACGACATAAACTACTAGCAGCAGAAGAAAATAGAAGAAAACAAGAGGAAGAGTTTGCAAGGGAGTTGGAGGAATATTTGCAAGCCTAGGGAGAAGAAGAAGAACTAGAGGAGGATGACTAAGTAGTGGATATTGAGCCAGTTGCAGAACAACTAGGCATATAACTGACATCTCTAACTGGTGTCCATCTCCGATTTAATGAAATGGGAATACTTCCTTCACTCGATGATAGGTTCATGGATATTTCTAACTTCAGCTTCAATAAGCTTAAGAACCAAATAGTACACGAAAGAAGAAGGTACTATCCTAATTATCATGATCACCTTATTTCCATCAACATAGAAAAGATGATTGTGTCAAACACCGGGAAGAATCTTAAAGTAGTTGCTTCAACAAGTTTGGCCTTTGAAGTGACAACATAAAATAATACACATTTCCTGATGAAAAGGAATAAGTAGTTAGAGAAATAAATGGTTTTTGCAAAGCAACAAATTAACCATCTCCTTTTTGAAAACTAGAGGATGTCTTACACTAATTATAGAAGAGAAAAACTGCAGGAAATCATACTTGAATAACTTAAGCCACTAGAAGACACCATGAAGCGGTTGTATGAGGAGATGATCAATATACATAAAGAAATGGTTCCCTTGCATGAAGTATAGAAAGGATATTAGGAGATGGTGAATATCCTCAAGATAAAATTTTTGGAATAATGAATTACTGAGAGCGGGGGTTAATCAGTAATAGTGAAGTTCCTAAGAGTTAAGCTCAATTATTAATTTATTTTTACTTTTTCCAGTTATTAGTGAGAGAATTCATACTATATATATATATAT
>CM076570.1:905544109-905597752 GCA_034641835.2 Pinus albicaulis
TATATATATATATATATATATATATATATATATATATATATATATATATATATATATATATATATATATATATATATATATATATATATATATATATATATAGAGAGAGAGAGAGAGAGAGAGAGAGAGGTATGTATACACCAAATTAAATCATTCACATGAGCATATAGTCCATTAATTAAGAAGAAAAAATGTATTGACAGAAGTATTTATAATGTGGAAACCCAAAGGGATAAAACCACAAATATGTTTATTATTATTATTTAAATTAAGCACCTACTTAATTACACCAATTTGTTTTTAGCACCCACTCAGAGGAGGCCCTAACCGCCTTAATATAGCAAGCCACCACTTTCCAAGAGGCACCAACAATAAATGCAGGTCACTACCTTTTCTAACCACTTTTATGATTTTAATACAGTTTTCAGATGTAAAATAAAGGCCAATACAAATGTATAAAAATATGAACTTGATCAACTTATCCACACAACACTTTCCCTTCTGCTCTATAGTCCTCCTTTACTTTGCACACTTCACTGCCTAGGCAACTTTTTTCTCAAGCCTCAGTTTCTCTAAGTGATAGTAAGCTCTCAATTCCCATCTCCCTTTTTCTCACACATATACATGTAGCTCCTCACTTTCTTTACACTTTTCTCCACACTCCCATGCACAACAATGATGCATTCCCCACATTTCTTAGTTGCAATACATGGTTTTGTTCTAGTGCTAAATAAGGGAAAATGTTGTATCTATCATACATTAATCTCCCTTTCATTATTCTCGAATGTACTCCTATATGGATATTCATGTAGTTGTTGCATTTGGTTACTTTATCACTACAACACCATTAATTCAGAGGATGGGAACCTAAGCATTTCACCATGCTAATAATTAATTCAATTCCAAAACTATGTGCTATAGCAAGGCTCTCCATTCTTCCTAATTTCCTACAAAACTCAGATTTTACTTCAGCATGGCCTCTAGTGTGCTCTAATAAAATATCCATTCATCCTTGGGCCATTTTTCTCATTCAATTCAACCTGGCATGCAAGAAATATTAGAGGTTGCTTGATTTTATTTGAGTCATGCTTATAAACTCAATTTGCAGTGTGTGGTCCTTTTTGTTCCTAAGCCAACAATTATTTGCAAACATCATTAAACCAATGGAACCAACCTCACTATTCACATTTACTTAGTTGTCGATTCATTCATCCAAGTACCTAATAATTTTTCATAGACCCACAGGCCTTTTCAAAAACTCCACTGCCAAGTTAACTTACCTCGACTTATTTTTATTTTATTAAACAATGCTCCAAAAAACCATTTTGGCCTTAAGCCCCTTTTTCACTAACACTAGTTTTATTTTGGACCATAGGACCATTATTTGTGACCACCAGCTAAGCCTTTAAGCACTAAGCCGCTTTACGCCCTTTGTAGGTTGAATCCCCTTTGTTATTTACTCTACATCGTTGGTCTCATTTATACACAAAATTACCTATGTCTGGTGATAAGGACAAAGATCCAAATCCCAATGCTTTTAGATTTGTTCCTCTTTCTAAATCATTGAGTTGGACCTTGCAGGCTTATATTTCCGGCGAGGTCATCTAAACAATTTCTCAATTGGTTACCGTTATTCCACAACACCATGTGATCATGTTTCCTATCGCCCGACCCATCCTCTCTACATACCATTAGACACCATTGGGCTCCATACCTCTAGGATGAGTTGTCTGGTAGGATATGATAGCTGATATCGAGAGCCAATCAGGAAAGAATCCATTCGGAAAGAATCACCCAAATATTTGTATAAGACAACTTTCCTGGACAGAGGATAAAGTTAAAATATATTTCTAGTGTTATACTATACAACACTACAATTGATACAAATTGGCTCATAACTTTATAATTCATGTGATCCATTAAATAGCAATTTTGAATCTCCTCTACTATTTTAGCCAAAGAAATCTGGCGACTTAAATCAGCTACAACAATTTGTATTGTTTTTGGTGTTGTTGTGGGTCTCTTGCATGACGAAGATAAGAATAACCCACACGTAGAACAGGTCCAGTAAATGCATGTTTATAAATCAATAGTTTAGTATCAGATACATCAAAAATAAAAATAAAAAATTGTAAAACTTGAAATCCAAAAATGGTCAAAATGATTTTGTTTTACATATGGCACCCCATCACCCACCATTAGGATGCATGAGCTCTAGGTTTCTACAAAAATCCAACCTTGCATATGTATAGTCCTTTATCATAATGAGTTTCATGCACAATCACCTGAAGAAGACAGGTGTGAAACTCATCGATGACGGACCTGCATGTATAGACATGAGATCCACCCACCTTCTCATCCATGGGACTCTTGGATATGTGGGCTTGAGCGAGATATGATGTGGAATGAGCAATGGAATCCACTCTAAGTTAAAATAAATCAAGATCATACCATAGCCAAGGTTGTTTAACCATCCATATTTTCCCTTGGTCAACTACTCCTTCATGTTTAGCAGTATTCCCTTGCTCCAGTTGAATATTGTTGACTCCATACACTCTAGAGAATACTGCATATGAGACTTATTTGCCACATGTAGAGTTAAACTACCATCCAATCTAGAAATCATAAAAATGATCATTATTATAGGCAAATGGACCACGTCCTTGATGTGAATTTTCCCATCTTTAGTCAGTTGGGATCTCGGCCTACAATGTGCACTAATGTAATATTTGATTCTCTCTACACCACTACTCAAACTATATAAAGAGATGGGGGCACCTCGATTTAATAGAACTATCAATAAGTATATATATTCTACCTGTATTTCAAGCATATCTGCACCAAGTTTGAATGCTTGTGCCTGAACATCCCATGCACAGAAAATATACCTCAAAAATTCCATCTGTTGCCTCATACCAAGAAGCCAAAAGAAATTCAACAAATCACAATCTGTCAAATCCCGGATAGTGGCAAGATCATTAAATTCAGTTAAATATTGTTCCTCATATTCACTTTCCCTCCATATTAAATCAATTTTGTTCCAACAAACATCTGTCACATCACAAGAAGGAACATTAGGATAAGCTTCATTATAAAAACTGGAGAAATTTTGAGGAAAACATGAAAAACAATTTTGGGAATTGCGCTCAACGCACCACCCTAAGGGCATAAACTGTGTTGAAACACCATCCCCAGTGTATTTTATTCCTATTAAAAACTCCTTTCAACTTGCTGGGGGTGCGTTGGACATAGGGTGAGAAATTAGTGCCATAGGTCCCTCACATACTAAAAAAACTTGCACGAAATGACAAAATGGATGCATGAAAAGAAAAAGGAAGGTTATAACTACTACCTAGAAGTGATGACGCTTGAAATGATCCATTGAATTGGTCGCAATCAAATGCATAAAACTGGGGGCAAAAACGGGCAGAACTCACTCTCCAAGAGGTAAAATGTGAAATGGTAAAAATGAATTACCTTTTGCCTATTGTATAGTCATTTTCATCAATATTTTGTTAATATTTAATGTTTTGACCTAAATATGATTCAATTTTAACATGAAACGGGTACTTTTAATATTTTAGTGGTGTTTTGAGCAAGTTGGTAGTTATTTAACGAATTTTGATGATGTTTGAATTGAAATAGGCCATTTTGACCAAAGAGCATACTTTTATCGCTTTTTCAGGCTCTATAAAACTACAAAAAAAGAACCCCTTATAGTCCTCTTTTAGCTCTTTTCAGACTCCAAAATATGAAAATCATTCTGAGCACTTGTATTTTCAAACTCATTAAAGTAAATGAAAAGACATCTACTCAGTATAAGTTTAACCCTTTTCCGGAATGAGATAGACTATTTACAAAAAAGGAGTACCTTAGTCAAACATGGGTAAGAGGTTCTCCTGAGTATTGTTTTCTAACTTTTCAGACTCAAGAGACTATCTACGAAAATGAATCTTTGGAGTTTTACTTTTCCTCATTTTCAATCTCTCTAAAGATGAAAAAGGAGTTGAGTTATACCTTTACTAGATTCATTAAATAATCAAACAACAATGGACTCGTCGAACATGGCAGGACCAAACCAATTCTTCTCAGGGTATGTTAAAAACACTCAGAGGGATTCATCCGGAGGATGACCTTACAAATAAAGCACATGTTATCCTCCTCAAGATTGTTAAAAAATAAAGAGATACTGATAATAAATGTTTAGGGAAATTGGGAAAATGGGATACTCCACCTATTGATGGAAGCGAGACGCTCTTGAGCACAACACTCTTCCGCTTCATCTCTCTGGCTACTAGGTTGGGAAATCAACTTAAATTTTGGTTCATATCACCATTTCAAAGCCTTCTTTTTCGGTTTTGGGTACAACTCTCCTCTCTCACCTCTTGTTCCTCGATGATGTTATGATATTCTTGGATCGCTCATGCAGCGATGTGGATGCACTCAAATATATCATAGACATCGTTTCTACAAGTATGTATCCAAATCAACAAAAATACACCATTACTTGTTGTGAATGTTCAGAAATAGAAATTACTCATGCTTGTAATATATTCTCTTTCTAATCCTTGAACCCTGAGGATGGGATAAAATATCTTGGTTTTCAGCTAAAGAAAATGATTATAAAAAGGAAGAATGGATGTGGATAGTGGCCAAAATCGAAAAGAAAATAAAATCACAGTGTCACAAGTGGCTTTCTAGAGGAAGAAGGCTCATTCTCATCAAATCTTTAATTGAATCCAGTCTTGTATTTTGGATGTCCCTTTTATGGATCCCTAAAGTCATATTGAACACTATTCAAAGGCTCTATTGTGGGTTTCTCTGGTAGGGGGAAAAGTAGGGATGCACTTTTTCTTGGGTTAGATGGGACACAATCACCCTTCCTAAACCTTTGGGTGGTTGGGGATTAAAATACATCCACTTATTTTCACAACCTTTCGTTGTTAAGGTCGTTTTGAGACTACTCACAACACACATTCCTTGAATCGATGTGGTATAATAGAAATACATCCTTCCTTTTTCGATTGAGGACTGGATCCATCTCCCTAATAAATCAAGAAGACATATTTCCACTATTTGGAAAGCAGTTCTTAAAGCCTTTCCGATTATTGGTATGGGTTTTACTTGGTGTATAGGCTCTCATAACCATATATCCTACTCCCGAAAAGAAGGTCACCTCTTTATAATCGCCTCTAAGGAACACAACAATTTCAGTTGGTGGTGGAGATACCTCTGGAAGGTAAAGGGGCCTACAAAATCTCAGATGTTATTATGGTGTATCTTGGAAAAAAAACTGCCCACAAGGGACAATCTGAAGAAGCGATCATATTATGGGCCCTCATGGAGTGTGTTATGCAGAGAATTGGTGGAAACCACTGAACATTGATTCTTAAATTTCCAAGTTGTTTTTCAGTTCTGGAACTTTGTTTTTCAGTTCTGGAACTCTGTATACCTACGACTATCTATATCCATAAAATGGTAGGGAAGGACCCTATTATAGGCATGGGAAAATTGGTGGAATGAGTCATCGAAAAACAAGTTAAGAAATATCCCTCTGATCACATGTTGGGGTCTATGGATAGGGCATAATAAAAAAATATTTGTGGCACTCCTTTCTCCATGGATTGTACTTCAACACAAATTTCTACAAAATGCCCTCTCCTCCCAAATGATGACAACCCATCTGCACCTCGCTCTTTAACCATAAGCAATTGACCATACCACCCCCTAGGCATACTTTGATGGCTCCTCTCAGCAAGGTCGTTACGGTGGAAACATAGTCCTTTATCTCAATAACACTCACATGCACAAGCTCAAATCTGGTTTGGGGCAGGGTTCAAACAACTTTGCATAATTATTCAGTCTAAAACTCCTCCTACTAATTTCTGTTGAGAAAATTTGTAGCCATCTAGAAGTTTTTTGTGATTCAAAAGTGGTGATTGATTGGTTCACATCACAATCCCAATGCCACATACACACTCTTAAAATTTTATTGGATGAAGTGTTGCTTCCCAAAACTCATTTTAATGCCATCTATTGCCATCACATATAGAGGGAGAGTAACCATATTTCAGATCAAAATTCAATTTTAGGTGCACAACATGCATTTGTTACTTGGCATGTGACAGAGGTGGTCGAAAATCAACATTAACAATACTATCATCGACCTTTCTCTCAGGATAATCCTGCCCTAGTTGATATACAAAGTTGATTTCGGCTTTTTGAACACTTTGGTTCATCAGGGACTCTTCCACAGTGACACTACATCTACTTTTTGATATTGTACCAGCACATACTTAAAATTTTGGTTTTAAATTATACACAGAACACTGATATCATTTTTTTCTCTGTTGTATTTACTTGCTTATAACAGTTCAGATGATTATGGACAGTTGTGGCTGATACATACAAATCAACAAAATTTTATTTGTTCTATTGGAACTATACAACATGTAATTTTCATCTTTCATCATAATGATTTTTTTTTTTTTTGTAAGGAAAAAAATTATTTAAGCACCACAACCATAGTGGAGGGGGAATCAAATTGCTAATAATCTATTGGTACATGATAACATAATTTTATGAAACAAGAGTTGATACCAATCAAATAGGTAAACTATCAAAAAAATATTATAGTTAATAAAATATATTGATGGAAAAAAGATGAAAAAACATTGTTATTAGAAATAATACAACAATTAATAGAAAGTAAGCAAGAAATGATTATAGGTTAAGCAATATATATTGTTTAAATAAAGTATGATAATGAATGGAAAGAAAAAATTAATTATGGAAAATTCCATTTTTTTTAGATAATTAATTACACTTGGCGATTAGATATTTTTTTAAATACAATTTTTAATTCTGAAAAAATAATTTTGAATCACACATAAAATTAGTAATCAACTAATAAAAAAATAGAAATTCAAATTTTAAAAATTCAAAATTTAATTTTCAATTTCTCATAAACTAAATTTAAAATTTAATTTTACCAAAACTTTATTTAATTTTACCAAAACTTTAATAAACTTGGTAAGTAGTTTTTTAAAACTTGTAAATTGATTAAGTTTTGAACCAAACTCATAACAATATACTCTACATTCGATAGATATGTAGGCTTTGAATGCACTCCATCTGTGGAAAATGGCTCCGGGAATCGTAAGTTTGGCAAAGAGTTATTAAGTCCACTAGGTATAATTCATTGATGATGCATGAAAAATGTGACTTTTTCTGTTGGATCCATTGCTTGATTGGCTCTACTAATAATAGAAACGACGAGTTTATGAGAAGAGGGATGGTTTTCTGGCAAATATATTTAAACAAGTATATGGGAAGAGGGATGGATTTCTGGGAAATATTTTTTTCTAGTTCTATTTGATCGAATTCGCGGTTGCAGAGAGGATAATTGTGTAGGGTTTTCATTTGTGTTTACTATAAGAGATATTGAAAGGGAGGGGAATGAGATTGCGTTGTGAGAATGGTGATAGATATTCCATATGGGATTCTAGTCGGTAGGAAAAATTGAGAAATTGAATCAATTGATTTTTTTTAAGGAAATGGGATGGAAAATATTTGATGTTGCTAGTTGTAGTAGCAGACGCCATGATATCTCTTCAAGAGTTTGATGACGGGAAATCTACACACATCACTAAATATGGGTCCACAGGATTGCAAACATTCATTTCTTCTATATGTGTATGGAATTGCATATCCCAGTAAATCATTTTACTGGCAGGGTGACTCCTTTGATTTGGGATAATTTTTTCATGATTTCTAAGTAGTCTAACTAAATATTTGGGGCATATTTGCTGTCTAAATTTGTCCCAGTTGTAGTATAGATATTTTGGAGCATATTTGCTGGCCAAATTTGTCCCAGTTGTAATATAGATTTGGTGGAATCATGAATTAAAATTTTGATTTCAAATTTAAACCATGATAAAAGGTAGAGGTCTCAAAAAATAGTTTTAACCATCACAAATTATTTTCATCATCTAACTACATTTATAAAAAAAAGTTATACAAAAACTAATGATTTGTTTATTTGTGAGATGTTGTGATCAACATTATGAAAAGGTTGATTAAACTTGAATGTCTCATAACATAGTTTTAAATTTCATAGAAAATTTGTGTTTTGTTGAGAGACTTATTTTATAGCAGGGCGATGTGTAATTCTATCCATTCACAATTTGGAGTTGATACATTTCCTTAAAATAAAAAATAAAATATTCTCTAAATTGAAAAGAAATATCCATTATAATAAAAAAATAAATAAAAAATGACTACACATGTTTAGTTAGTTTTAATTAAAAGCATTATAAAATATCAATAATCTTAACTTCACTATAAGCTCTGGATTTGTGGTTGATATTAGAACCCAATGTGTGGTAAAAATATTTCATTTACTCTCAGTTATAATTAACATACTTTGATGTCCACATGAAGTAATGTAATTTCATATCAATTTTAAAAAGAAATAAATAATTAGAAGTAATAAAAAGTGTGAGTAAGAAGTTTAAACTTTATACTTTTCTATATATGGAAAGAAAAAAAAATATTAAAATAGAAAGAAAATGTTAAACTAAAATATTTAATGTTGTATATAATAAAATATTAATTTTATATATAAAATATTAAAATTTTGAAGTAGTCTCATTATTTTACATTTTTGTTAAATTTTTTTTTTTTTTATGCATAATTTTTATTTGTGAGTTTTCCATGAAATCCAACAATGGTTTTTTGGAATTACAAGTTAAATTTATGTGGTTTATAGAACATTGAAAAATACAATTTAAATAATGAAAAATTACACATCTTGTATATGGAGAGAGATATAAATATATTTTTTTTTTCAAATTTTACACTCTAAATTAAGTTTTCTCTTGAAGATATTTGACCCTCTCAGTGCATGCTAGATCATTGCTTAAAATGGATATATAATGGTTTTTAATCTCTCATAAAAAAATATACAAATTTAACTTATTCACATAAAGAAATCCAACTTACAACACAAAATATATATATATAATAAGTAAAAGCCGGCACTTAATGGATAAATTTGACCAAAGTGGGTGGATAGGTCAAGAGACTATTTGATATAATTTTTCTGGTTGCAATCACACATTTAATCACTACTTTGAAGGTGCTCTCATGGCTCCATGTTATACCCTCATGGGAATTTAACTTTTCCCAATGATGATCAATTGCTCACTTTTAATCAAAATTATTTATTATATATAACCACATTCTATATAGTGTCTTTTCGTTTTTTTCAGACATGAATAATTTTGGCCAAAATCTAGCAAGTATTTGTTGGAATCACAAGTTTTAGTTGTAAAATCTTCATAATATTAGTGCTCTAGGGTTTTTCACAGTGTTGAATTTATTTATAAATTCAAAACACATTTTAAATAACAAAAAGAACACTATCCCCCAAAATTATATATTCTGATTTCAAAACTTAAAATAGTTGGACTCTCCCCTCCTCCTCCTCTCAACCCCCTATATATAAAGACCAAATATTCTACTTAATATGGTTATTAAATTATTTTATTTATAATATAAATTATTTTTTATTATTAATTATTTTTAAATGACACGCAAATTTCATATTTTTTGTTTTGTTTCTTAAGTTATGTGAGTTCTCTAAATATCAAAACCACAACCTAACCACAACCTAGGGGCATCTAAGGAATCAAAATAACTTAGTGGTAGCACCTAGTCTATACCCCCTCACTGTATATTCTACCCCCATGGGCTAACTTGTAAAGTTCATATTAAATAAATTAAATTATACATTTCCTTTTATACTAAAAGTAAAAACCACCCCCAAAAATGTAAATATAAATATATATTTAGTTTTATAAGCTTTGTATGATTTTTTCATTCATTTATTTTCAAAAATAAAATTACATTCATGAAAGAAGTTTAGTGGCTTCAACCTACTCATTGAACAGCGAGGTCTCTCAAGCCACCCTCCAACCCTGTCACCTATCTGACGAAAATTACAAGAGATACAGTTACCTGTCTCACACTCTAATTAAAAATAAATATAAATAATTTAAAATATATATTTAAATTTTATTTATAATATAATTAAAAAATACACACATGATTTAAATAAATATCACCTCTCTCACACACATATATATATATATATATAATTTCATTTTGGGCTGTTAACCTTTTCATATATAAACAATCTCAAATATTAAATCACATTCCAACGAGCAATAATATAGAAGAGAGGGATGATTTGAAGTGCATGTTTTTTTTTTAATTAGTTAAAAGTGAAAGGCAATGTCCACATGCTTTGGATGTCCTTTAGGAACACTTTTGGTACTTCTGTTGAGAATTAAAAAAAAGAAAGACATGATGGACATGGTTTCAGATATCATTTCTAACACCTTTCGTATGACTTGATACAACTGCGTGGCCCTAAAACACATGAGACGAAATTGCAGTAAGAAACGTATGCATTGCATTTGGATAAGTGCTCAATGGATTACTTGTTTTTGTTTTTTCTGTCAAATTGGAATTTGATAGGTCAAAAATTTATTTGGAAAGGAAAAATTAAAACATCAAAATGACAAACCTATAAAAATGTATGGATTAACCTATGTGACTTTTTGAAACTTCAATTTCGAATTTAATGAGAAAGTCATTCGACTGAGCTCGTCTTTCCTTACAACCCGCTTTGTTCATGTTTATCCATTCAGCGTTGGATTTGTTTACTTAAAAAAAAATCGCATTGAAAACAACTTTCAACAAATCTGCCATCATAAAATAAAAAATATTAAAAAGCTCATAACTATAATACACAGAATCTTAGTTATCATACGAGTGTGACTCTAAGTAGTTTTTATATTGTGGATGCGCTATAATATATTTTTGCAAAATGGTGTAATTTTTTAAGTGTATAAATAATTCTTAGCTATTCAAGAACGCTTAAATTTACAATACCAGGAGAAGAGTGGAAATATATATATATATATATATATATATATATACATATATACACACACACGATAAAAGTTAAAAAAACATTCTGCAGTTAAACACTACACTTGTACAAATTGTATTTGAACTCTCTGATTCGTGCGATACACTAAACGCAATTACGAACCTCACCTCCTTTGCTGCTTTGGCAGAAAGGAATGCGGCTGCTTACATCAGCTAAAGCCAGGCCCAGTATTTGAACTCTCTGATTCGTGCGATACACTAGACGCAATTACGAACCTCACCTCCTTTGCTGCTTTGACAGAAACGAATACGGCTACTTACATCAGCTAAAGCCCAGAAACGCGATCAGAGATTACGAAGGAACCGCTTGCTTCGCCTGCGAGAGATGGACCATGCAGCGGAAGCGGCAAAGATCTGTCTGGGATTTCAGGAATCTCGGTCTCACCCTCCAGCACCTTCACGACCTCCACCATTCGAGGTCTGAATGCCACCATACCATGTGCGCACAGAATACCCACCAAAACAAATCTCTCCATCACACTTTCTCCCCCCGCTCTGTCGGACTCTCTCGTCTATTGTCTCACTGGTCCTCCAATGTTTCACCAGCGTCCATGCCCAATCAGTGATGAGATAACTGAAGGCCAACTCCGCAGAGGCGTCCAGAGCCTTTCTGTCGCTCATGATTTCCAGCAGCAGAATTGTTGGAATTTCTGAAGTATTCCAAAACACACGTAGGAGTAAAAATAATTTTTTTCCTCAACATAGATATTACAAAAATCTGCTAAACAGAGAGGGCACACAAGAAATTATTTCATTAAGCTCAAAAATCTATTACAAACTGATTCTTCTTTCTAACAAGGATTACAAAATGGAACTGCTGTTGAGTCCCGAATTTGCCTCTTTTCCATACACTTTTCCATATCTTTTTCACTCACCTAAACCTCCAAAATTGTCAATATCATGTGCAAAAGGGTATCTAACATGGTTTTTAATTATGTTTGTGTGTTTTCTATTTGATTTAGATTTTGTTCATACAGTTGCGGAAACTTGTCACTTTCCGCAGCTGCTGCAACTTTCCGCGGCTATTTTGTGGAAATCGATGTTACAGGTGTCTACGAAGGAAACGAGCCACATGGGCAGGCTAGGAATGACAAGGACATGGTTCGTGTCCTATTGGTTCAAGTAAATTCGTCAAAGAAAGCCGCGGTCAAAGCCATCCACGTGGAAGTCAACTATGGAGTTCTATGTCGGCTCGACTCTGTTTCGTGGCATATAAACATCCATACGGCCGTTTCTAAGCTTGCGGAGGTTAATTGACATCTGTGCAAAGTTCTGGAGTTGAATTCAAGCGCCCACCTTCCATAGATCCGTTTTCCAACATGGCCATACTCCTATATCCGTGGCCATAGTGGTCTACGTGCTGGCTGCTATCATAAACTTCAGGAGACAGTTACATTTTATTGTTTTATAAAGAGCGTTTGCATACGCACGTAGAGTTAGTTGTTGAGTTGTTAGTTGATAGTTGATGTGCGTACTCTGTTATGTTAGCTTTGTAGTGATTACGCTGCCTTGAGCCGTAATACTACCAGTCTGTAATGAACTTCTTTTTAATGTGAAAAGACTCTGTTTTCAACTTAATTCGTGTTTGAGGATCGTACCAAAGTTGTGTAGAGGGCCCCTGCTCAGCCGAGGTTCTGTGTATTAATGTATATATATTTCATTTCATTTCTTTAAAAAGTCATTGTATCATAATCCATTACATGTTCATATTTCATAGTTGTTTCATTTATGTTCATACATTTCTATAATTTCCATTGCATTCTTGTTTCTCATGTTTTTATGATTGTTAAATCACTGATCAGTTTTCTTGTGCAGGTTTTAGGTAGATAGCCCGGGCATTTTCATAAGTATTTTGGCTAATGATATGAGACTAACATTATTCTGCTGCTAGTTTCCTTTTCATAGCATTTGTTTAACTTCAGTCTTGCTTTGTACATTTCAGTTTTGTTTATCTGATTCGGTAGTTAAATTTAAATATATTAAGCTGCTCATAGTGTCTTCAGTTGCCTCCGAAAGCCACAGCTGGACTGATGGTGAGGGACTGCATGATGAAATGTGTAGTTTAGTATTAGTTTCTTTTCTGCAAAATTAGATATATTAAGCTGCTCATAGCGTCTTCAGTTACCTCCGAAAGCCACAGCTGGACTGATGGTGAGGGGCTGCATTATGAAATTTGTAGTTTAGTATTAGTTTCTTTTCTGCAAACTTAGATATATTAAATCATGTATGACATCTTCAGTTGCCTCCGAAAGCCACAGCTGGACTGATGGCGAGGAATTGAATCATGTGTGTATGGTTTAGTATTAGTTTACTTTCTGCGAATTAAATATCAGTTACACAAGTTGTTTATGATTACTTCCGCAAGTCATAGCTGGTCTAATGATGAAGGGTCAGAAAATGAATTGATGTAACCTGATTTAAATTTATTTCATTGCAATTTTGAATTTCCGTAAGCGTAGTTTCTTTTGTGTTCAGTTGGCAGCAAGAATAGTTTAGTTTTCATGATCACTAGTTTCTTGTTTTGATTCATTAGATTAGCAGCACCTTTTCATTTCAGCAGTACACTTTTACTTTCTTTCAAGTCTTGTCATTGCAATTTCAATTTGCTTTTAAAGTTTCAAGATTGGTAAATCATTATAGGGGAAATCACTTCCTTGAACAAATATAACCAAGCTTGCTTTTCACTTTAGAATTTCCATTTCACTTTAGAAAGACCAAAAACGACAAAAAGTTAAGAAAGAGGTTATCTTGCACATATAGTGCGCCGCACTTCATCAGCTTACGATTCCCGGATTGACAATTAAATGCAGCAATTTAGGACACACTAAATTGACCAAACAACTGCTTCACACACCATGTTTTTCAAGTTCCTCTCTATCACATACCAAAAAAAATGCACATACAATATTTCACACTCTGTTTTTCACCACACTCTGTTTTTGCCTTCGGGCACATTACAACAAAAAAAAATGAATTTTCACACAGTGATCTCATTATGACATTCTTTCAAAATTACAGTCATATATTGTTGGTTTTGCACTCACTATATTTTAGAAAAAACACAACAGCATTTCATTTGCCTTCGGGCATTACTAGATAACACAGCTGCGCACACACTATTTTTTTACTTCAACCTTTTTCTTTTTATACATAATTTAAAAAAAAAATAATTAACTAAAATTATATATATAATATATATTACAAACTATATATATGTATAAAGTCAAAGTGACTTTCACGTGCTATGTTTAAAAAAAATAAGGAAAATGATATGATAAGGTTTGAAACCTTAATATATATGTCGCATGAAAAACTTTTAAATCGAAGTCTTTAAACCAATGTCGCGGACTCTAAATTGGGCATTAAACTCCATTGCAAGATTTATTGTGTACCAAACTCCCCTGACGTCATCAGGGACCAAACGCGCGCGCGATCGGCCTCCCATTGGCTGGAGGTGGAGTCAGCTGGATCTCAAACCAAAAATAAACTCTATTTCATGAATTTATCGCATACCAACTGGGTTTAGTGACGTCAGCACCAAAACTACATGATAAGCTTTGATTGGCTGCTAGTGTTGTGCTGGCATGTGGGCCCTCCGTGAACTCGACATGGCCTCGTTTGAATTAAGTCAAAAACTAGTGGTAAGTATTGTGGTTGCTATTGTGTTTGAATGTGGTGGTTGCAGGTTTTAATGGTAGTATGGCGAAGATTGAAGAGGCGGTATGGAGCTGCAGAAAGGAACGAGGTGTTGCGTGGTCAACGCAAGAGCTGCTATCCTCCAGCACTGTTTGCAGTTGAAGTTAAAATTCAACATTCCCCCTTAAATTCAACTGCTGGGTTCTCTTCCATACTCAGACATTTTCTTAAATAATTAAAACTTTTCTGCCCCAATGGTTCTGTCAAAATGTCAGCAAACTACTTTTCAGTTCTGCAATGTTGCAAAATAATTTCACCATTGTTCACTAGCTCCCTAATGTAGTGATACTTGGTATCAATGTGTTTTGTTCTTCTAGGAAACACTGAATTCTTTGACAATGCTATAGTTGAGCTATTGTCACAATAAATTGTTGTGCCTTTTACCTATTCATGACAAAAACTCCTCAACATTCTCCTCATCCAAATTACTTGACATGCTGCTGTTGTAGCTGTCACATACTCTGCCTCTGCTATAGATAAAGCCACAATTGGCTGTTTTTTAGAAGCCCATGAAATGGCTTCTGAACCCATATGAAAAACATAATCAGATGTACTTTTCTGGTCATCTATACTTCCAACCCAATCATTGTCAGTGTATCCAATTAATTCAGAATTTTCTGAAGTGCTATATAAAATTCCATACCTCTTTGTTCCTTTCACATACCTCAGAATTCTTTTTGTTGCTTGCCAATGTGCCTCCTTTTGCCTTTCCATAAATCTGGAAATTAAACTCATAGCATGCAGTGAAATATATGAGGCTGCCAACTATGCTCTTGTACAAATTAGGATCAAAATCCTTGTTGTTGTCCTCTTTGCTGAGTTTCAATCCCATCACTATAGGAGTAATTGCTGCCTTGCAATCCTACATATTAAATCTTTCCAAAACTTCATTTACATATTTAGCTTGAGAGATAAAAAATTTATTTTCATTTTTCTCTACTTCTATTCCTAAGAAGTATTTCAGCAAACCCATATCAGTCATCTCAAATTCATCCTTCATGACTGGTTTAAAATTCTCAATGAGGTAAGCATCATTACCTATAAAGATCACATCATCAACATATAAAACAACAATCAACATCTTACTATCTTTCTCCTTGATGTATAATGTGGGTTCTCCTTCACATTTTTCAAATCCATTTTCCAGTAGATAGGCATCTATCCTATTGTACCATGCTCTTGGTGCTTGTTTTAGCCCATAAAGTGTTTTCTTCAATCTGCATACTTTATTCTCTTGGTCTTTTTTCTCATAGCCCAGAGGTTGTTCAACATCAACCTCTTCCATCAATACTCTATTTAGGAATGATGATTTCACATCCATTTGGTAAACCTTCCACTTGTGTTGTGCTACTATGGACAACACTGCTCTCACTGTTTCCATTCTTGCAACTGGTGAAAAATTATCCTCATAATCTCTTCCTTGTTGCTGCTTGTAGCCTTTGACAACAAGTCTGGCCTTGTGCCTTTCAATCTTACCTTCAACATTACTCTTGGTCTTGTAGACCCATTTCACTCCAATGACTTCTTTACCTTTTGGGAGATCAACCAATTCACATGTCTTATTTTTCTCTATGGCATTCATTTCTTCATCCATAGCATCTATCCATTTCTTATCTTTTATAGCTTCTTCAAAATGAATAGGATCATCTACATGAAAATACAATGCAAATAAAGAGTTCATACCTTCATTTGTTGCTTCTTGCTCATAAATATCATTCAAATTTCTGAATTTGGTCCCTCTTTCACTTGGTGTACTAGTGCTTGTAGAAGCACTCAAATTTACTCCTTGTGGTGTGCTTGGAGAAGCACTATTATCACTTCTCAAGGGTGTTCTAATACCTGCTTGTGGTGTCCCTTATTGTCCTTATGTTGGTGGAGGTGGTGTTGCTAATGAGGTGTTCCTTTTCAACTATTTCTTCCTCATCATCATGAGACAAACAACTCTTCACATTGATTATTTTCTCAATGCTTCCATCCCAAGATTCTTCTTCAATGAACTGCACATCTCTGCTTATAAAAAACTTGTTGGTGGACGGGTTATACAACCTGTATGCCTTGGATTCTTCACTATATCTGTTGTGGAGGTAAATCCCCTCTGCGGACAGAGGCGATCCCTACTAGCCCAGACCGGGTCTAGCAATAATCGTTCACGCTATAGTGCAGGTTCCTAACTGAAAATAAACCAACTAGCGATGAAGGCTTACCTGGAATCCAACGCTGTTGCTCGTAGAGAAAGTAGCACTCCCGTTCCTTAGCTCTGGCAGATCACAATCCTCACAATCTACGTGATCGGACACCTACACACGCAAGAAACAAAACAAACGCAAGTGTAAAATCCAGTGCATACAACTATATGTCACTCAGAGAAGACATAACTCATGATCATCATCAAGAAAAAGAGTGGAACCTGTTGTAGCCCCTACAACACCCTCCAAAAATACAAAAATAATAACACACAATTCAAAATTTTTGGAGCCCCTTTGAAACTAAAAGGAAAAAATCTAAGTGAAGTTTTGAAGGGCAAGTCGCTAAGTCGCGAATCCATACTTTAAAACAATTGTGACCCCTGCGACCTATGCGACCCCGCGACCCTAAGGTCGCTAGGTCGCAAGGTCGCATGGTTCGGAATTAAAGAAGTTGCGACTCATGCGACCTGTGCGACCCCACGACCTTAAGGTCGCTAGGTCGCAAGGTCGCAAGGAGAAGTAATTAAAGAAATTTGCGAATCATGCGACCTGTGCAACCCCGCGACCTTAAGGTTGCTAGGTCGCAAGGTCGCAAGGAGAAGTAATTAAAGAAATTTGCAACTTAGCGACCTTGCGACCCAGCGACCTTAGGGTCGCCAGGTCGCAAGGTCGCACTCTACCAACCTGCAACCTCATTAAGTGCTCGCACGTGCGACCCTTTTTTAAAAGGGTAGGTCGCTAGGTCGCATTTGTCACTTGCAGCGAAAATTTAGAAATTGCTCTGACAGGTCGGCTGGCGCGTTTTCTTCCGGGTGAGTTGCTATTTCCTCTCTGTGTTTCCTTCATGAGCATTTCTTGCCCGAATCTGGCCTCCCCATTGTCTTAAATACCTGTTGGGGAGGCTGTGGGGTTTTTCTGTTGAGTTTTTATGTTGTTTTGTTCTCCTGTTATCACCATAAACCCCAGGGTCACATTTTCTTGTCCAGCCCCTCATGGCTTCGTCCAATCCTCAGCCTGGACCCCTTCTAGCCTTGTATGCTTCCCGTTAGGAAAGAAATCAACCCCAAGCCTCGCGCGTTCGAAAACCCCGGCAGGCCC
The DNA here is from genome assembly GCA_034641835.2 of Pinus albicaulis. Classification (NCBI taxonomy): domain Eukaryota; kingdom Viridiplantae; phylum Streptophyta; class Pinopsida; order Pinales; family Pinaceae; genus Pinus; species Pinus albicaulis. The sequence continues at coordinate 905,562,109 of CM076570.1, forward strand.
TTGCGCGACCTGCGACCCAGCGACCTAGTCACAAGGTCGCAGAGTCGCGCGATCTTCTGTTTTAAAAGTTAGCGACCCTGCGACCCTGCGACCTGGTCGCGAGGTCGCGAAGTCGCATATGAGTTCTTCTGTTAAATCAGCGACCCTGCGACCCTAAGAGAACAGTTAATTAAATTCTGCATGTATAGACTGTTTTTAGCTCATTATCATCATGTCCTTCTCATCCTGGGATTCTTTCCTGAATGCAACAGGTGAATTTGGAACAGACACGATACCAGTCCTCTCTGACTCTAGCGACATGGCACCCCCAGTGTCCCGAAAGAAAGGCAAGAAGGTGGTGGAAGAAGAATCAGACACAGACGCGCAAACATCTCCTCCACCAATATACAGAGATACCCTTTGCACCTTCGCAAAAGGGGACAGCCTGAGATGGTATGAAGTATACCACGAGTTCGCTATACCAGAAGATGAGTTTCCAGAAGATCTCCCGGACCGGGAAGTATACCTAAAGGTCAAGAGATCCAAATTACATCTAGCAGGGGCACATCCAGCCATTTTCCCGTGCTCAGAATTATTAGACTGGATCATTCAGAAAACGGATCCCAAGAGGTTCGTAATCCGAGATAGCGAAGGTAAAGCTTTCGCAACGTTGGAGGGCTCAGAAGCCCAGGTCTACTACTTGCTGCCCCAACCAGAGGAAAACTTTACCCCGAGATGGGCTTCTGCCAATGAAGTACCTGTGGTTGATACAATCAGGAAATGGTGGGCGGAACCGGACAAATTTAAAGTCAAGAAAGACCAGGAGTACCCGGTGGCCGGTCTGAGGAAAGTGTATAAACTAGTGGCCGCCATGCTTTGCAGATTGTACGGACGTCCGGATGCCACCACCTTCAACGGCACATGGGCAACTATAATGGAATATGTAACGGTGCACGACACTCGTTTCAATTGGGCTGGTATGTTAATGGGCTCAATGCAAACGAATTTGGCTTCGGCTTTAGCCCCAGATGAAGGAACGCCGTCAGAGTTTTATATGGCTTCGTATCTATTAGATGTTGTCTGTGCCCAGCTGCATCTTGAGGGATGGCCACATAACTGGGACTCCGCACAGACCCGGGAAATCCATTTGCAGACCAAGGTTTTCTGGGAATCCAGGTACAAGCCAGATATTGAGCAAATCTCTCAGATATTCATTCCCGCCCTTTACCGGAAGCTATTTGGCCAAGACACCCCCTGCATGTATTGGCGGGCGATGGAGACACTAGGCCAGGTGGCACACTGGTTTCCATTCGCTGAATATACATTCATTCGAGTATTTGGCACATTCAAAGCACCACATGCTCTGCCTAGGTTTATTACCGACAAGGTGCTTATTCAGGAGGTATGTTTCTAGATGACCTCGGGTTTCTCCAATGTCCTTTCCAAAGGAAATAAGAAACCTTGGCCCGCTCTGCCCCTCACCATCAATGTTTATACAGTCAAGGACTTCAGAGAAGTAGGGGCTCAAGGGGAAGAGATAAAAGGTTATCACTTTAGAAATCTGGAGTACCGAACATATGACCCGGTCAAGATAGTTCCTGAGCACTGTAAAAGGGTCAAGTTTAAATGGAGCTATCAGCATGTCGAACGCCCGGCGGAAGACGAGAAAAGAAACTGGTACAACGCAGACAGGCAACTAGCTCCAGGTATTGACTCTGACCGAGAAGAAGAGGATCACCAAAATTTAGAAGACAAGAGCCATAAACTAGGAGGCTCTTCTTCCTACAGGGATAAGAAAACCCGGACCAGTACAGGACCTGACACCTCGGATCAGCTAAGAGGAGCAGAGGCCCAAGCCAGGAAGGAAGAAGGAAAGAAAACGAAGGAGGATGAAGAGAAACGTAGAAGAGATGCAAAGACAGAGCGGAAAAGGAAACAGGCCGAGGAAAAGGAAAAACAGGAAAAGGAAGCACAGGCGGCAGCAGAACAAGCACTTAAGGAAGAACTTGACAAAGCCGAACGTCAAAAGAAGGCAGACCAAGCTGCCGCGGTAGAGCGTAAAAGAAAAGTCGAAAGAGAAGCAGAGGCAGAGACAGAACGCAGGAAGAAGGAGGAACATGACAAGGCGGAAGCCGAGAGCCGGCAAAAGGAAGAAGGAAAAGGACAAAGACAGGATGAAGAGGATGAACTAATAGAAGACATCGACATATCTCCCCTGGAGATTCCTCCGAGTGGCACGAGAAGTATCCTCTCTGGTGACGATTTTCCCGGGGAACAAGAAGAAGAGGTCTTTGACCTGACTAGATTGACATTTGACCAATTCTCCTTCAAAATACGGCAAGAGAAAAGAAAATCCTTGGCGCAAAGCCATCCCGCCATATCTACAGTCGCCACTAAAAAGGACATAGTCCTGGATACAAGGACTAACCCTGTAATGATAGCATCAGCAGGTACCGCTTTTGTCGCGGCCACGGAGGAGAATGTCACTAGAATGAGCAGGGAGATTATTTCCCTACAAAACAGGCTAAAAGCAGTGGAACAGGAGAAATCAGTACTGGAGAGTGAAGTGCGACATCTCCAAAGTAAGCCTTCCCAAGTCAATGAGGTCCCACTGGCAGTCATGAAAGAATGTGATGTATTGGAAATGACCATGAGGCAAGTATACAGAGAAATGATCACCCTAAAACAAACAGTGGCCCCATTGGCAGAGGCACGAGCGGAAACCAAAGAGAAGCATGAGCAGCTCAAGGAGGCCTCGGTAGCTTTGGACAGAATGATAAACTGGACAGCGCAGTACCATCAAGCTCCCGAAAATGTGCCTAGGAAGGATTGGAGTTACGCACAAGACGCCAAAGTACAAATCCGGATGAAGATGCAGTCCAAAGACAAGCTGGCCAAAGATTTGGACAAAGTGATGTCTGCATATAATCACCTGATCAGTGGTATAGACTCCATGAACGCTCTTCATCACATTCCGTCGTTAGGGGCACTAGACGAAACTAAAGATTGGGAGAAAGTAGATCAGGAAATTCAGTCTTTTCTACAACCCGTGAGACAAGTTGCTGCCGCACCAGAATTTGAGGCATCACAAGAGAACCTAAGTCGGTTGCTTGTCACTCCAGTACAAATCTATACCAAGCTTGCCTCCCTCTCAATCCAGATCTCCCAGAAGAAGGAAACTCTGATACCGAATGCCTTGGAATGTATGCATCGATTAAAAGAGGAAATCCCTCTAGTCTCCCCTATAGCAGCGGATTACCAGACCTGGCAAGATTTTCTCAAGGGGAAGAAGATTGACGCTCCAGATCTCTCAATCACATGACCACCTCCATAGCTGAGTTCTTTTGGTCGCAGGTCGCAACTGTCCCCAGGTCGCAAGTCGCACCTGCACCCAGGTCGCAAGTCGCACCTGCACCTAAGTCGCAAGTCGCAATCACTTCCGCAGGTCGCAGGTCGCATGTTCTTCCAAGGTCGCAGGGCAGCTGAACCGTCGGGAAGTCGAAGCGTCGGAAAGCCCAAAGGGCATTTCTTGAATCTATAAATACCCCTACGGGATACATAGTCAGGGCTTCTCTTTTGTGGACTGAAGAGAAATATTGCATTGTAATTGAAGGGTCATACTCTTGCACTTATGTAATACGGATACGTGTTAAAACCCCTTTGTTGGATGATGTGTTTAGCTGTGACAAAACTATGTGTATTCTGCGTATAGTTTCAGAATATCGTATGATTAATGAAGCTGTGTTCTTAATAGTATCATTCGTACTTCATAGCTTTCTGTGATTGTGCTTGATGGTGCTCAAGTTTACCATTTGTTCTTATAATGAATGTTAATGAACTATTTTATTAGCATTTCGTTGCATCTTTCGGAAAGTTAAGGGATATCCTTGCCATAAAGAACTGTTTCTTTAGTGGTCAGATTATCTTGCATGCATTACCCCATAGATGTGTTGCTAACGACACTTCCTGGGCGTATGCATTTTGTTCATTACCTTGCTATGCACAGTGTTATATATCAGTTTGACACATCAGTCATGTATTCTGTACCATGTGAATAATTGTATGTCTGCAGATTCAATCAGGTTCTTCGAGACCGAAGAGAAAGTCATTTAAGCGGTAGCCGTACCCACACCCCGGACGGGATCCCTATTCTAAACGGTTCAAAGTCTAATTGGGACTTTCTATCGGGGATATCCCCTACTGTTGGCCGGACATATTTTCCCGTCAACAGATTTGGCGCTAGAAGGAGGGCCATGGCATCCTCTCAGCATACAGCCGACATTCCATCACAAACTCCCCACCGGGAGGTCATAAATAACGAACCTACTCTTCCCCCCTTGGAGGATATTCCAAGGGAGGAGGCTCGATACTTTGAAATCACTAACGAACAATTGAGATCCTTATGCCCAGTTGCCCGTAATCTCGTCAGGGATTTACGATATGCCCCAATCATGGATTTTCTAGCCCACACTAGGACCCCAGCTGAGAACATCACTCGTAATGGCGTGCTGGTCAGCACCATACCTGAACTTGTGAACACCATGATTGAAGACCTCGGGCGGGTTGTCCAGGAAAATGACCCCGTTGTCCAAGATAGTGAAGGCTTCCCTGATACAGAACCTTTCCCCGAACCTCAGCCTGACTTACATCAGTGGAACAACAACCAAGTGTATTCCCCGCGAGAAGAAGGAGAGGGGGGTCGAAGAAATGAAAGAGAAGGTAACACAGCCCAAAGAAATGCAGGGGAAGGAAATAGGCCTCCAAGAAATGAGGGTGGGGTCAACAGGGGTCACGGACGTGGAGGTAGAGGAGATATGGTTCGCGGCCAGAGACACCACGCTAACCATCATCACCACCAAAACCAAAATAGGCCCCCTCCCCGCAACCGGGAGTATCTTAGGAACGTGAATAACCGTGAAAGACACCGAGATGAACACTATCGCCATCATGAAAGAGCATCAGTGTCGGGGACGGGAAGTGAGTCCGAGGCAGAAACTCGATATCATCAGCACCCCAGGAGGGTGCAGCCACTAGCTTGGATGGCTCAATCCCCATTGGCCCTTTTAGGTCCTCTCCACGATATGCCTAGACGCCCGGAGAAGCATCTTCCTAAGTTCGATCCTGAGAAAGGCACCTCAGCGGAAGATCATATTAGTAGTTTCTATCTGTCTCTACAAATCATGAGAGTTCAGTCCGATGATGTCGCATGTCGACTATTCCCACACACTCTTGAAAATCATGCAGCCACCTGGTATCGTTCCCTACCCAGTGCTTCTATTACATCATGGGACCAGTTCCATCGTGTGTTCCTGCAAAAGTTTGCAGAAGATAAAACACCCTCTATGCTCCTCACAGAGTTAAGCACCATCAAGTGTCATAGAAAAGAGAAGGTTAAAGACTTTAACCAACGCTTCGCTACAATATTACAAAAATTTCCCCCAAACTTAGCATTGGATGACTCTATCACCATCGACTACTATACTAAAGCTCTCCCTAGGGATATCGCCGTTTTCGTCAAACGTGAAGCCCGCGCTACCCTTGCAGCAAATTACGCTGCTGCTCTTGCGGTAGAGAAGGACATGTTGTCGATCGGAGTCATGGACCATGAAGGAAAGTATGATCACAAACCAATTGCTAAAAGGGGCCACTCTTCCACCCCTAATAGAGAGAAAGAAATTCTTGATTTCGAGAGTATGGCTAAGACCCTCAAACTACTAACGAATGAGATCTCTGACTTAAAGAGAAAGGGCATTGAAACCTCAACTACTACTAAACCCCAAAACCCTTTTTCAGAAAAAGTAATCCCAACACTAGCAGACCTCCGTCAAACTCCAGCGCCGCTCTCAACGTGGAAGAGATAGGGAAAGATAATTTTTGCTCTTTTCACCAAGCTGCCCACTCTGAAAAAACGTGCCCGCAATGGATTGGCAGCATGACTGTGGTGGTTAACCAACTTTTGGATGACCAAACCCCTGTAAATCAGACAGAGGATGATGTTTCTGATCAAGATGAAGGTTCGCTCCTAGATGAGGAACCAGGGGCATCCGTCCTAACTTTTGATATAATCCGCAGGGGGGGGGAGGGGAGGGGGGAGTCTTGTTCCCATTGATATCAACATGGCAGGCAGTCCCAAGGCTCAACCCATTCAAAATTATAGTCTTAGAAGCAAAGGACCTGTCGCCGAACAATCATATGAAGACAAGAAAAGGGCTTTTCTGAGGAAAATTCTTCCCCCTGGAAACGAAGGACAAACTACGCCGGAGAAGCCCACAAATGGTAATAGCAAAGCAAGTCAAAAGAGCAAGCTCCCGGTAGAATCCCTGAAAACCACTACCGAACCTAGTCCCCAAACTGATACTAGCTACAACATCGTGGAGGACATGAAAAATACCAGAGCTAATATTTCACTCTACGAGCTGGCCCGCATCACGAATCAAAAGGAGCTTATTCTAAAAGCTTTCGCCCACAACCCAAATACGAAAACTGTCAGCAACACATCTGCACAAATCAGTCCAGATATCCAGTCTATAGTGAACGCTGTCAACACGAATTCGAGAGGATCCACCCCTCCCTTCCTTTTGTCTTTTGAGATTTTTAACTTCAACGTTCAGAATTGTCTTGTTGACTTCGGTGCATCCACGAACGTCATGCCTCTATCTGTCTGTAAGAAACTCAACATCCGCCCAAAGAAAACCGACGCAAAAATCATTCAACTTGACAGATCGCAAGTACCAGCCGTTGGAGAATTAAACAATGTCATCATCCGCCTTTCATCTGACTCTAGAGTCCATCAATGCATCGATATTGTGGTTGTTGACATTCCTGAAGCCTATGGTCTACTACTTAGCAGAGACTGGTCTAGCAAGTTGCAAGGATACTTTGCCACAGATTGGTCCCACTTATGGCTTCCTTACAAGGGGAGAAATAACCAAATCAGGGTCGAAAGCGAACCATACATGAAACACACTGTAACCGATTTAGATGCCACAAATGAACCCATCAGCTTTGCCCAGGAGGAACTTGGTATGTGTTTCCTGGAGGCCATTTTTGGATGTTACCGACCTCCTCAATCTTCAGTAGGCCCCGAGGTCCAATCTGAATTGGCACTCGTCGCAGAAGAGCAAGCCCAAACTGTCTTAGACCAAGCCGAAATTCCTCCACAATCCACAACCCCCAAGGGCCCGGAAAGTGACATATGGACCTTGTATTACGACGGTTCCAAAAATCTCGATGGTTCTGGTGTTGGCTGCGTCTTGCTTGACCCTCGCAAGAAAAAATTCTTAATCTCCTGTCGGCTGGAGTTCCAATGCACCAACAACACTACTGAGTACGAGGCTTTGATCCTTGGGCTTAAAAAGGCACTGGATTTGAAGGTAAAATGCTTATAGGTCATTGGAGACTCCGAGATTATCACTCGGCAGGTACGCAATACTATTCACTGTTTGTCTCCGCATTTAAAGGCGTATCAGCAAGAGGTATGGCGATTAATTTCTGCTTTTGACGCTTTTGGAATTAAATCTGTTCTTAGAATGCATAATGTAGCGGCAGATACTCTGGCTAATGCTGCTGCCAGATTTACCCCTTTGAGGGATGTTTTTTCTATTGAAGTTATATATAAACCCTCCGTGCCAGACAATATCACTAATTTGTGCGTTTTCGATGATGATCAACAGGTGCTGGATTTTATGTGTAACTCAGAGATATTCAAAGACGCTGCTATAGATGAAGATGAGCACGACCAAGCTATGCAAAAGGAGTACGAGCAAGTCAAAGGAAGCCCCATGCCTAAAGGGGTGGTATCACTTGAGAAGCTTTGCGATCTGTAGAATCGTTTCCGTGGGCCCCCAAATGCCAAAGTACAGAGCTCTATCTTAGCCCATCGACAAGTGAACTTGGGATCAGAGGATAATCCTAAATTCGTCAACCTTGGGAAGGACTGCACCCCCCAAGAGGCTCAGGATTTCACTCAGCTATTTCGCAAATATCGTGACGTGTTTTCTTGGACATATGAGGACTTACGCACATACGATACTCGAATCATACAACATGTGATACCCATCAAAGAAAATATAAAACCTTTCCAACAAAAGCTCAGGAAAGTACATCCTACGATGGAACCATTGATTCTGAAGGAACTCAAAAAACTTTTAGATGCACGCATTATCTTTAAAGTTCGCCATTCCACATGGGTGTCCAATTTGGTTCTGGTACGGAAGAAGTCAGGTGAAATCCGCTTATGTGTGGATTTCTGAAACTTGAACCGGGCCTCGAATAAAGATAATTACCCGGTGCCCCCTATGGAGCAAATATTACAAGCAGTGTCCGGGTCAGAAATGTTCTCTCTGTTGGACGGATTCTCTGGCTACAATCAAGTACTGGTGGCTGAACCAGATAGGTTAAAGACTACCTTCCGGACTAAGTGGGGAACCTTCGCGTTGAGGCGTATGCCCTTTGGATTAATCAACGCAGGAGCAACTTTCCAAAGAGCTATGGATATAGCATTCAGGGGTCTGATAGGCCAGAGTGTGGTGGTCTACCTGGATGACGTTACTGTGTTTTCTAAACATCGGGGGGATCATTTGCGTCACCTCAGACAGATCTTCGAAAGGTGCAGAAAATACGGTATCTCGCTCAACCCAAAGAAGAGCATTTTTGCCGTAGCGGAAGGAAATCTGTTGGGTCATATCATAAATAAGCAAGGCATTGTCGTTGATCCAGAACATGCGAAAGGCATCGCTCAGATTCCTCCCCCCAGTAGTAAGAAAGCAATGCAGTCCTTTTTGGGTAAGATCAATTTTGTACATAAGTTTATATCAGATTTCGCCCAGATAGTTAAGCCACTACAGGGAATGATTAAGAAAAATGCTACCTTCAAATGGAATCAGCCCGAAAAGGAAGCTTTCGACCAGATCAAGAAAGCTATAGCCGAAGCACCTTCCCTCCAGAGCCCGGATTTCGGCAGAGATTTTAGCTTGTATACTTTCGCTTCGGATTCGTCCCTAGCAGCTGTACTCACACAAAAGGACAAAAATAATGACGAGCGCCCCATTTCATTCATGAGTACTGGTTTGCAGGGAGCTGAATTAAATTATCCTGAAATCGAAAAACAGGCCTATGCGGTATATAAAGCGGTCAAACATTTCAGACCGTACATCTTAAAAAACCATGTCACGGTTTACGTTCCCCACCCAACTGTTCGCTCACTGTTCATGCAGCAGGAGTTGGGCGAGAGACGAGGGAACTGGGTTGCGTGTATGCAAGAGTATGACTTAGAGTTTAAGCCAGCACGCACAGTTAAAGGGCAAGGTCTATGCCAAATGGCTGCAGAGGCCGCAAGTTCCCACCAGATTGAAGAAGATAATTGGGAGCAAGAAATTGATATGTACCAAACTGACATCATGCCTCAGATAAGGAACCCTTCTTGGTACTCTGATATTTCGGGATATTTGGCACACGGTGTGTTGGACCCAGCTCTAAATGCCCGGCAGAAACGTGCAATCAGACTCAAAGTTGCGTCTTACCAGGTAATCCAAGGGAAGCTTTTCAAGAAACATTCCGATGGGGTCATGTTACGCTGCCTGGAACATGACGAAGCTCAGAAAATCTTAACCGAGCTGCACGATGGACCAGCAGGAGGTCATTTTGCCGGGGATACCACTGCCCATAAAATAATGCGAGCAGGTTATTATTGGCCAACCCTTTTCAGAGATGCCCACGCATATGTTCGGAAATGCATTCAATGCCAGAAATTCGCAAACCGAGAAGCGCGTCCTGCCGCCCCTTTGTTGTCAGTAGCAGTGGAAGAACCTTTTCAACAATGGGGTCTGGACGTCATTGGTGAGATCTTACCCCACTCTTCTAAGCAACACCGGTACATCCTAACGGCTACTGATTATTTCACCAGGTGGGTTGAAGCAGTACCGTTACGCCAAATCAACGATCAGGAGGTAATGCAATTTGTCACTCATTCCATCATTACCAAGTTTGGCGTTCCAACTTCCTTGGTTTTTGATAATGCAACGTATTTTTCATCTTTTAAATTATATGATTTTGCTTTGGAAAATGGCATTGTTCTTAAACACTCTGCGAAGTACTATCCCCAAGGAAATGGTCTAGCGGAATCAACAAATAAAAATCTGATTCGCATCATTAAAAAGACCCTTCTGTCTCACCAACGCAACTGGCACAATGCCCTCCAAAATGCACTCTGGGCTGATCGCGTCACCCCTAAGTCCTCAATAGGCACCTCGCCATATTTTCTCGTGTATGGGAAAGAAGCTGTCCTCCCGCCCAATTTATCTCTTCCCGCTCTGCAGTTATCTCAAGAGTGTCATGGTACCCCTTGCCCCGCCTTGCAAACCCGCATTGACACCCTGCTGAAATTAGAAGAGGAAAGGCAGAAAACCCGGGAGAAATTCGCCATCCACCAGAGTCGGATCAAGAAATGGTTCGATAAAAAGTCTGCAGGAGATAAGAAATTTGAAATAGGAGATCTTGTCCTAAAGTGGGATAAAGCTCACGAAGAAAAAGGAAAACATGCCAAATTTCAAGCACTATGGATAGGTCCCTTTCAGGTTAAAGAAAAGGTGGGTCCCCATACATTCCGATTGCAAACTCTGGAAGGAAAAGTCGAGGTCCTCCCGGTAAACGGGCATGACCTCAAACACTATTTTACTTGAGTAGCCCTCAAAGGGCTGTTTCTGCCCATGTATTATAAAAGTCACGTTTTTGTTCTAATAGTAAAAAAATAAAAAATAATAAATAAAAATAATAAAAATAATAAAAATAATAAAAAAAATCTTTCTCTAAATCTACAAGGAAGACCTTGTCTAAGCTACCCGCAACTGGCTCACTCCTTGATAGGTTCTATGCTGATGAAAGGCCCTTCCCGCAAAACACGGAGCAGTTAAAACTCGCTTGTAATGGGCACCAAGGGATAGTGCACGGCCTTACTAGAGTCTTCAAGCATAAGGAACCACCTAGCGGCTTTGAAAGGTGCAGGCAGAAAAGGTCTTACATAGCAGCAACCGGATCGTGAGGGAACAGGGCTAACTCAAGAGAATTTCAGGTCATCCGGGAAAAACCCAAGTCCTCATATAAGACTAGGAGCAACCTCTCTGCAAGCAAAATAAGTCGGGATCCCTCATCCGCCCAGGCAAAATATGCCCATCTAAATAAGTGCCACAGGCACATTCTCAAATAAGTGCAATCGCACACAAATAAAGGGTAAAGGATTGAGAAAGGCTTCCTGCGCAGAGAGGTGATGTAACGACTCCGCTGGGGTACTGACCAGGCTCGCTGGCAGCGGAGCAACGTTCATGACTCCTTAGGCAGTGACTCCGCCGGAGCCGAGAGGTTCGCTGGCAGCAGAGCAACACCATGAGGACGAAATAATTGTACCAGACCCTGCAGTCGTCCAAATTTTTCCCCGACCCTCCCAGTCCTGGAGTGCGAAGAATTAAAATTTGGTTGATCTGCACCCAATAAGCCAAAATTCCAGGCAACTATGCGAGGTGGCAAAGGAAGGAAGGTGTAAACTCTGAGGTAAAAGAACAAGCTAGTATTAGGCCCCGCCCTCCTCCCTCATCGACCATTCATCAGCAGAGACTCTGAATTCATCCAGTGAATCGCCATTTGTTGTAGCCCCTACAACACCCTCCAAAAATACAAAAATAATAACACACACTTCAAAATTTTTGGAGCCCCTTTGAAACTAAAAGGAAAAAAGCTAAGTGAAGTTTTGAAGGGCAAGTCGCTAAGTCGCGAATCCATACTTTAAAACAATTGCGACCCCTGCGACCTATGCGACCCCGCGACCCTAAGGTCGCATGGTTCGGAATTAAAGAAGTTGCGACTCATGCGACCTGTGCGACCCCGCGACCTTAAGGTCGCTAGGTCGCAAGGTCGCAAGGAGAAGTAATTAAAGAAATTTGCAACTCATGTGACCTGTGCGACCCCGCGACCTTAAGGTCGCTAGGTCGCAAGGTCGCAAGGAGAATTAATTAAATAAATTTGCGACTCAGCGACCTTGCGACCCAGCGACCTTAGGGTCTCCAGGTCGCAAGGTCGCACTCTACCAACCTGCGACCTCATTAAGTGCTCGTACATGCGACCCTTTTTTAAAAGGGTAGGTCGCTAGGTCGCATTTGTCACTTGCAGCGAAAATTTAGAAATTGCTCTGACAGGTCGGCTGGCGCGTTTTCTTCCGGGTAAGTTGCTATTTCCTCTCTGTGTTTCCTTCATGAGCATTTCTTGCCCGAATCTGGCCTCCCCATTGTCTTAAATACCTGCTGGGGAGGCTGTGGGGTTTTTCTGTTGAGTTTTTATGTTGTTTTGTTCTCCTGTTATCACCATAAACCCCAGGGTCACATTTTCTTGTCCAGCCCCTCATGGCTTCATCCTATCCTCAGCCTGGACCCCTTCTAGCCTTGTATGCTTCCCGTTAGGAAAGAAATCAACCCCAAGCCTCGTGCGTTCGAAAACCCCGGCAGGCCCTTGCGCGACCTGCGACCCAGCGACCTAGTCGCAAGGTCGCAGAGTCGCGCGATCTTCTGTTTTAAAAGTTAGCGACCATGTGACCCTGCGACCTGGTCGCGAGGTCGCGAAGTCGCATATGAGTTCTTCTGTTAAATCAGCGACCCTGCGACCCTAAGAGAACAGTTAATTAAATTCTGCATGTATAGACTGTTTTTAGCTCATTATCATCATGTCCTTCTCATCCTGGGATTCTTTCCTGAATGCAACAGGTGAATTTGGAACAGACACGATACCGGTCCTCTCTGACTCTAGCGACATGGCACCCCCAGTGTCCCGAAAGAAAGGCAAGCAGGTGGTGGAAGAAGAATCAGACACAGACGTGCAAACATCTCCTCCACCAATATACAGAGATACCCTTTGCACCTTCGCAAAAGGGGACAGCCTGAGATGGTATGAAGTATACCACGAGTTCGCTATACCAGAAGATGAGTTTCCAGAAGATCTCCCGGACCGGGAAGTATACCTAAAGGTCAAGAGATCCAAATTACATCTAGCAGGGGCACATCCAGCCATCTTCCCGTGCCCAGAAATATTAGATTGGATCATACAGAAAACGGATCCCAGGAGGTTCGTAATCCGAGATAGCAAAGGTAAAGCTTTCGCAACGTTGGAGGGCTTAGAAGCCCAGGTCTACTACTCGCTGCCCCAACCAGAGGAAAACTTCACCCCGAGATGGGCTTCTGTCAATGAAGTACCTGTGGTTGATACAATCAGGAAATGGTGGGCGGAACCGGACAAATTTAAAGTCAAGAAAGACCAGGAGTACCCGGTGGCCGGTCTAAGGAAAGTGTATAATCTAGTGGCCGCCATGCTTTGCAGATTGTACGGACGTCCGGACGCCACCACCTTCAATGGCGCATGGGCAACTATAATGGAATATGTAACGGTGCACAACACTCGTTTCAACTGGGCTGCTATGTTAATGGGCTCAATGCAAACGAATTTGGCTTCGGCTTTAGCCCCAGATGAAGGAACGCCGTCAGAGTTTTATATGGCTTCGTATCTATTAGATGTTGTCTGTGCCCAGCTGCATTTTGAGGGATGGCCACATAACTGGGACTCCGCACAGACCCGAGCAATCCATTTGCAAACCAAGGTATTCTGGGAATCCAGGTACAAGCCAGATATTGAGCAAATCTCTCAGATATTCATTCCCGCCCTTTACCGGAAGCTATTTGGCCAAGACACCCCCTGCATGTCTTGGCGAGCGATGGAGACACTAGGCCAGGTGGCGCACTAGTTTCCATTCGCTGAATATACAATCATCCGAGTATTTGGTACATTCAAAGCACCACATGCTCTGCCTAGGTTTATTACCGACAAGGTGCTTATGCAGGAGGTTTGCTTCCAGATGACCTCGGGTTTCTCCAGTGTCCTTTCCAAAGGAAAGAAGAAAACTTGGCTCGCTCTGCCCCTCACCATCGGTGCTTATACAGCAAAGGACTTCAGAGAAGTAGGGGCTGAAGGAGAAGAGATAAAAGTTTATCACTTTAGAAATCTGGATTAACGAACATATGACCCGGTCAAGATAGTTCCTGAGCACTGTAAGAGGGCCAAGTTTAAATGGAGCTATCAGCATGTTGAACGCCCGGCGGAGGACGAGAAAAGAAACTGGTACAACGCAGACAGGCAACTAGCTCTGGGGATTGACTCTGACCGAGAAGAAGAGGATCACCAAAATTTAGAAGACAGGAGCTATAAACTAGGAGGCTCTTCTTCCTCCAGGGATAAGAAAACCCGGACCAGTACAGGACCTGACACCTCAGATCAGCTAAGAGGAGCAGAGGTCCAAGCCAAGAAGGAAGAGGAAAAGAAAATGAAGGAGGATGAAGAGAAACGTAGAAGAGATGCAAAGACAGAGCAGAAAAGGAAACAGGCCGAGGAAAAGGAAAAACAGGAAAAGGAAGCACAGGCGGCGGCAGAACAAGCACTTAAGGAAGAACTTGACAAAACTGAACGTCAAAAGAAGGCAGACCAAGCTACCACGACAGATCGTGAAATAAAAGCCGAAAGAGAAGCAGAGACAGAGACAGAACGTAGGAAGAAGGAGGAACATGACAAGGTGGAAGCCGAGCGCCGGCAAAAGGAGGAAGGAAAAGGACAAAGACAGGATGAAGAGGATGAACTAATTGAGGACATCGACATATCTCCCCTGGAGATTCCTCCGAGTGGCACGAGAAGTATCCTCTCTGGTGACGATTTTCCCGGGGAACAAGAAGAAGAGGTCTTCGACCTGACTAGATTGACATTTGACCAATTCTCTTTCAAAATACGGCAAGAGAAAATAAAATCCTTGGCGCAAAGCCATCCCGCCATATCTATGGTCGCCACTGAAAAGGACATAGTCCTGGATACAAGGACTAACCCTGTAATGATAGCATTAGTAGGTACCGCTTTTGCCGCGGCCACGGAGGAGAATGTCACTAGAATGAGAAGTGAGATTATTTCCCTACAAAACAGGCTAAAGGCAGCGGAACAGGAGAAATCAGTACTGGAGAGTGAAGTGCGACAGCTCCAAAGTAAGCCTTCCCAAGTCAATGAGGTCCCACTCGCAGTCATGAAAGAATGTGATGTATTGGAAATGACCATGAGGCAAGTATATAGAGAAATTCTCACCCTAAAACAAACAGTGGCCCCATTGGCAGAGGCACGAGCGGAAACCAAAGAGAAGCATGAGCAGCTCAAGGAGGCCTCGGTAGCTTTGGACAGAATGATAAACTGGACAGCGCAGTACCATCAAGCTCCCGAAAATGTGCCTAGGAAGGATTGGAGTTACGCACAAGACGCCAAAGTACAAATCCGGATGAAGATGCAGTCCAAAGACAAGCTGGCCAAAGATTTGGACAAAGTGATGTCTGCATATAATCACCTGATCAGTGGTATAGACTCCATGAACGCTCTTCATCACATTCCGTCGTTAGGGGCACTAGACGAAACTAAAGACTGGGAGCAAGTAGATCAGGAAATTCAGTCTTTTCTACAACCCGTGAGACAAGCTGCTGCCGCACCAGAATTTGAGGCATCACAAGAGAACCTAAGTCGGTTGCTTGTCACTCCAGTACAAATCTATACCAAGCTTGCCTCCCTCTCAATCCAGATCTCCCAGAAGAAGGAAACTCTGATACCGAATGCCTTGGAATGTATGCATCGATTAAAAGAGGAAATCCCTCTAGTCTCCCCTATAGCAGCGGATTACCAAACCTGGCAAGATTTCCTCAAGGGGAAGAAGATTGACGCTCCAGATCTCTCAATCACACGACCACCTCCATAGCTAAGTTCTTTCGGTCGCAGTTCGCAACCGTCCCCAGGTCGCAGGTCGCGCATACACCTGAGTCGCAAGTCGCACCTGCACCTAAGTCGCAAGTCGCAATCACTTCCGCAGGTCGCAGGTCGCATGTTCTTCCAAGGTCGCAGGGCAGCTGAACCGTCGAGAAGTCGAAGCGTCGGAAAGCCCAAAGGGCGTTTCTTGAATCTATAAATACCCCTGCGGGATACATAGTACGGGCTACTCTTTTGTGGACTGAAGAGCAATATTGCATTGTAATCGAAGGGTCATACTCTTGCACATATGTAATACAGATACTTGTTAAAACCCCTTTGTTGGATGATGTGTTTAGCTGTGACAAAACTGTGTGTATTCTGCGTATAGTTTCAGAATATCGTATGATTAATGAAGCTGTGTTCTTAATAGTATCATTAGTACTCCATAGCTATCTATGATTGTGCTTGATGATGCTCAAGTTTACCTTTTGTTCTTATAATGAATGTTAATGAACTATTTTATTAGCATTTCGTTGCATCTTTCGGAAAGTTAAGGGATATCCTTGCCACATAGAACTGTTTCTTTAGTGGTCAGAATATCTTGCATGCATTACCCCATAGATGTGTTGCTAACGACACTTCCTGGGCGTATGCATTTTGTTCATTACCTTGCTACGCACAGTGTTATAGATCAGTTTGATACATCAGTCATGTATTTTATACCATGTGAATAAGTGTATGTCTGCAGATTCAATCAGGTTCTTCGAGACCGAAGAGAAAGTCATTTAAGCGGTAGCCGGACCCACACCCCGGACGGGATCCCTATTCCAAACGGTTCAAAGTCTAATTGGGACTTTCTATCAGGGAGATCCCCTACTGTTGGCCGGACATATTTTCCCGTCAACAAAACCATAACCAATAGTCGCTTATCATTAATCAATCAAAGAAGAATACAACCATAGCTCTGACGCTGAATTATCCTTCGGAGGGTCGTCAGCAAAATGTGTCTCGATAAATCCCGTCAGGGATGGGACAAGCCTGTCTCTCCGGATGTGTCGAAAATGATCTCCTTGCTTGGATTTGGCCTTAAGGGAATGAATCAAGGCTCTTGCAGCATTAGGCTCTTGGGAACTAGCTATTCATCCATTCAGCCATTCAACCCCTTCATCAATGGATGAAGGCTATATTTATAGAGGAGAGGAGGAGGTTGGGATCCCTACAATAGTGGAAGGGAGGCCTTATCCCTTGGGAGGTTCCCCATAAGATGGAAACAAGAGGCCAAAGGAGGAAGGTCATGGTTATTCAATCGAAACCACTCCTGACGACTCATCCACGAAGTTGTTGTAATCGAAAGCCTCTTTTTTAAAAAAAATTTCCAAAAGAAGATTGGCACGGGTGCTTAACTGGGACAGAGCGCCAATTGGCATGGGCTCAGTGTTAATTTTCCTCATTGGCGCAAGTACATAACGGGCTACCAGCGCCAAGGCAAAAACAGGTGTTTTTAGGGGTTTGCTCAGGAATTAATCAACATAAGGAATGTTGTCCTCATGGAAAGGGATACAATGATGGTATTTGCAAGGCATGACACTGCTTATTGGTCACAGAAACGACCCTCCAATGGGCGATATGGGGCTTGCAGCGACAGTGACAAATTACTGTGTAACAGATGCCCCCTAAAGCATGAGGCCCGAAAGAGAGAGAGGGGTGAAATGCTTTACGAGAACGTGTCCAACTGAAAACACTATCGTCGGAAAACCTGCGTAGAGAAGTACGACTGATATCTCAAATACATGATATATATGTGGTATGGGCGCAGCCATCCATAAGAGAGTATACAATAATCCAGATCCAGGGAATGGACGCAGCCATCCAGTGAGGATCGATAAATAGACTCAGGTATGGTCACAACCATCCAATCAGTGAGTCATGTAACTAATCATAATAATCCACAAAATTGCAGCCTGGATTATAACAGATAGGAATCCAGGGTCTTGCACTCCATCTCGACCCGAACAAAGTACAATTTCAAGCATGCGAATATGTGAGCTGAAGTCGAACATGCAAGAACATCGTCTGATTACCAGCCAATGATGAAAGCTGTTAACAGACGTGATAGGTACCACCATTAATGCCAATGGTCCTCAAGGTACTACGGGTACAATCTATGGCATGTAAACAATGAGCTGACGTCGAACACCCGCAGAATCACTCGATCGGAGGCCAATGATGAAAACCTCATGTCGAATGCGAAGAACCTGCCATTGTGGCATGTAGGCTCCAAGGTACCAGAAGGGAGTCTCTAGATCAACTTCCTGGATAATGAGCTAAAGTCGACAGGAAGTGACCTTGATCGAAGGTGGGCCATAGTGCTTCCCACATCATCGACACGAGACAGAGGAACATAATGTCTTTGTGAATCAGGATCAGATGAGAATCAGAGGAAGGTTGAAATTTTGCAGAGGCCAACTTCTCTTGAACATATTGGCGGCACGACAGTGGATTTGGTAGTATTTGACATCAAAAGATCAAGGGTCATGGCGACGAGGCAAAGAGCAGATGAGAGGTCAAAAGAGATCACCCAAACCCATGGAGGCAAGTGAAAAAATGAGATGAGATATCCCAAACTCGACACAAATGCAGACAAGTGCCATGTTCAAGAGTGACATACTGACGACACGACAATGATTCTGGTTCCATTTTCCCCCACCATTTATGGCGAGTACCTCTTTATTTTTACACAATCTTGAAGAGGATACCATATGCTTGTCATATAAATTCGTCCTTCGGACGAATCCATCCTAGTACATTTAACAAGCCCCAGGAAGGAGAAACTTGAATATCGTCATTACGACTGAATCCAATGTCATTAGGGTTTAACGAGTCTGAAAAAGGAAGAAATCAGTGTCTTTTCATGTTTAGAGAGTTTGAAAAGACAGCGGAAAAGTAAACTCCAAAAGTCCCTTTTCGTAGATATTTCCTCAGATCCGAAAAGGTAGAAAACTATGTCTGAGAAAGCCTCCTAGTCGCGATAGGCTAGGGTATTCCTTTTTCGTAAATAATCTATCCCAGCCTGAAAAAGGGGTAAACGTATACTGGGTAGATGACGTTTCGTGTCCACTTTAACGAGATCAAAACGACAAGGGACTCGGCAATCTTTTCATGTTTAGGGAGTCAGAAAAGAGCTGAAAGATGACTCCAACTGGAGGAACGAGTGATATAAAGGGTAGCAATTGGTTTCAGTAATGGTGGAACTACTCAGAACAAGTAAAGGTCAAGAGGCTGGCTAACAAGACCACTCATTGCAACGGTTCCTCAGGAACAGGTAAAACAACCAAGTGAAGGCATATGATCGGCCAAGCAGATAGTGATGATGGAGTGAGAAAACCAAGGCTCATCTGGCAAAAACAGGCTAATAAGATGGCAATCGCAAGAGATAAAATGGGAATGGTTTCATTTTTGCACAAGCTTGAAATCAGGAAACTTGGCTTGAAGTTGGTTTCATTTTTACACAAGCTTGAAACAAAGATAAACTATGCTTGAAACCGGTTTCATTTTTACACAAGCTTGAAACGGAAACAAACTATGCTTGAAAAAGTAAGCATGCCCCCTCGCATGGTGACTCAATTTGAGGTACATGCCCCCCAAGCTTCAGTCCATATGAAAGGCAAATGGAGTGAAGGTTCAATTTACGAGATCAAGAGAAAGACTCGACTGGTATTTTACGAGATCTAAACAAAGACTCGAATTGAACAGGAACATGTTTCATTATTTTAATGAGGTTGACACATTAAAAGAACTATCCTCAGGACACCTTGTTTCATGGTTTAAGGAGCTTGGCACAAGACAAGGAACTCTACTTCGACCAGCTTGTTTCATTTTTTAAGGAGCTTGACACAAGAAAACGAACTATGCTCCGACAGCCTTGCTTCATTTTTTAAGGAGCTTGACACAAGACAAGAAACTCTGCTCCAACAACCTTGTTTCATTTTTTAAGGAGCTTGACACAAGACAACGAACTCTGCTCCGATCGACCTCATCATAATTAAAAAGAAGTCATTGCTTCCAAGAGTTCCACTCCCGATGGAAGGAAAACATTCTGGAAGTCAGGACCCAATGCCCCCAGCACACCATGCATGACGGCATCATCGCTGAGTACAGGCACGGGATAGGTCGCCACATAGTTGACCTGCGGTGGGGCATATACAACGGGTGGATAAAAAACAGGAAGGGATGATGGCGGGCGAGCTGCCACATCAGGACAAAAGAACGAAAGCTGATCAATGGTCATGATCCGTCCTTCATGTGGAAAACAGACCACACGAAAAAGGGAGGAGACAAGCGCTCCCATGGCATAGGTGTAATCGTGCCCCAAGAGCAGATTTAAATCCAAGGGGCTTGGAACAACCATCATGTCCATATGGACAGTTTTACCTCCCAAAGTAACAGGTAACCTTGGAAGGACCCCTAACAGTTGACTCGTTCTTCTGTTAAAAGCCAACAGATTCTATGTAACAGGCGTAAGCGGCGGCGAACCAAAAGCGTTCCAAGTAGTTGAGGATAGAACACCAATAGACGCGCCTTCGTCTATAATGGTGTTGGGTATGACCAGACCGAAAGCCTGTACTGTGATCTCAAAAGGCACATAAGACGGAAGGCAGTATCCTACAAATCGATTCCAATCAAAGGAAGCGACTAAACTACTCGGAGGGGCTACCATCGAACCGAGATGGTCTTCCCCTGGTGTTACGGAAGAAGAAGGAGCATCCTCCACGACCTCCATCTCGAAGGCGGGAGGAGTATCCTCTAACACCTCCATCACGGGAGGGGGAGGAGCCACTTTTTGAGGTATAGGGACAGGAGAATCTTTCTCTAAGTCCGAGGAATCTGAAGAAACAAGAAGAACCTAAGGGCTGTGAGGTCCACTCTCAATGGAAAAGACCTGGTGCACCGTAGACGGGGCGAGTTCAACCGATCCCACGACCAATGGTTGGTCGGGGATGGATTCCTGAATTTGAATTTTTGGGGGAGCGGGATCGACCAAGGATGACTCTTGACCAATCATGGCATCAGCTGGTGGAGGACTCAAAGAAAGATGTTTATAACCAGTCGGGAGGCATGGTGTAGAAACAGTCGAGTTGTCCAAAACCCTTTTGTCTTCATCCATATATGGACAGAGGTGAATGGCATGGTGTCCTTCACACAACTTACAGGAATTGGTAATCTTACCCTACCTCTTAGGAGCCTTAGCAGCACCAGCTGAAGACGTGCCCCCAACTTGACTCCCGGAAGCCAAAGGCAACGGCGGATGACCGCTGGACCATTCTTCAAGCACCTTGGAAATGCCAGGGCAATCTCGAAGAATATGGTTTCTTGTGCACAACATGCAAGGGAACTTGACTTTCCGTGGAGGGTTGGGAGGTTTATCAAGAGGAGACTTCTTAGGCGCAATAGCCGCAGAGCTAGCCTCTCCTTTATCTAACTTCTTCTTCTTCTTCTTAGCCACCTGGTTACTAGAATCTGGACTTTCACCAAGTGAAGTAGAAGAGGAGGATAAAGAAATAGGCGAAGAAGGGGTGAGGTCCACCTTGGAATCAACATGATGTTGCTAAGGCGGAGGAATTGATTGAACAGTAGTTGGGACATTCGGGACCACAGAGGTTGAAAACAACCAAACAGGCAACCCAACAATTAACCCAGGAAGGGACAACATTGCCATATAAGGAGCACCAACATTTCCAAAAGGAGGAAAAGGACTAGGATTCCCATCAGAGGGGATTCCTTGGTTGGTGAACTCTGGAAAAGTTTCCATTAGAAACAATCTTGAGAACAACACCCTAAGGAAACTAACTTTAACCAGGAATATTTCGTGGGCAGTTAATTTTTAAAACATTGAAACAAAACTCTACCATTTCATCTTTTAAGAGTCGAGAAACAGGCAAAAGGTGACTGTATCGCTTTCATATTGGAAACAAGCATGAAAGGACAATCGCTTGATGATCTTTTCAAATTTAATGAGTCAGAAAAGATCGAAATGACTACTCAAGAATTCTAGGCAAAGGGTGTACCAAATAACCGTGAACTGCAATATACACCTTGGTTTCAAAATGAAAGAGAAATCAACCAAGGACTTGACGTACGTGCAGGCAATCTCCCTGAATGCTGTGTCTGGTGTATCACGGGTATAAGGCGGCAGACTCAGCTTCCTATAGATAAAGGATAGAAACCTAGTGGGGTCTCCCTTTATATACGCGACGGTACGGGGAGCACAAGTCCGTACTAGCGCTGTCTAAAGCCAAGAGGCGAACGACAGCTACTAGGTTTAATGACGCCAGAACACGTCTCTAGCCTAGACCTCTAAATGTTTCGTTAATGTTTCAATGCTTCCTTAGGTTGATTGAATAAATTTTACAGTTGATCTTCAATTATGTCTCAGTTTCAAGGCCCTACCGTATGTCATCTGACAATCTCATATATACAGCTATATATGAGAAAAGAAATCTTTCAATTCGATGAATGCTATCTAGTTAAGGGAAGAGCTTCAAACAATGATGAAACAAACATCAACACTGTAAATGAAATCTTTTCCAAACTAGATGACTTTCACTATCCAAAAGTAATTTAAAACATTCAACGATGCAAATAATACAATGTAATTTATGCAAAATCCTCTTTTTCGAAAACTATGCAATTGTAATCTATGCACAATTTCCTTTTCCTTTTCAAATTATAAGAATGCACTCAATAAATTTTTCGATGAAATGAGAATCTACTTAATGCATGCTTTTAATAAAAGAGAATGCACTCAAAGCAATTTCTAGTTTTCAATCATTAAACAATGTAATCTACGTTCAATGATGGATCTCAAAAAACACTTTTCAATGCAATGTGATCTAATGAATTTTTAAAAAAAGAACACTTTGAGATGAAAACTAAATAAATGCAAATCTTCTTAATGAAGGATGAATGCAAAAGAGATGTAAACAAACACTAAGAATGCAATCGTTGTTTCAAACACTTTGTAACAAAATCCCTCAAAAGGCGACAAGACATATGAGGTGAAACACAAAGAGGACTTCCAAAGCAAGAGATCAAAACAAGGCATTCATTCCCTTTTATATCAAACAATCATGGAAAGAAGACATTTCAAACAATGAGCAATGTAATTTATGCTCATACAGTGAAAATACCGGAAGGGAAAGACACACTGGTGAAGGATTCAGGGATAAAGTCTCAATTTTCACACACCCTGAAATTGGCCTGACTTTGTCATTGAAAACTAGCGCCAACTGGCGCGACTTGCTCACTGACAACTAGCGCCAATTCCCAATTGGTTCGGGTTGCTAACTAACAACAAGCGCCAACGCCTGAAAATGAAAAAACAAAGAATTTCTCCCAACCGAGACCAGACTCACCACTTCAAGCAGAATCTAAAACAAACCCAGAAGAAAAGTACTGACCAAAAGAAACTTCCGAACAAGGGTAAACCCTAGCACCTACAGGAGATGGCGCGACTGTCTGGCTGTAATCCGCGCCAGACAGGGGATGGCGCGAGTGATGAACTGGCAACCCGTGCCAATTGGCGCTACTGTCAGGGTGGAAACCGTGCCAATCAAGCCAACCATGAAAGGGTGAAGACTTAGAAAAACAGAGGTCAGATCTAATCCTTTGGGGCTGAACCAAAAGCCAAACACAAAAAGAGCCAGCCAAAAGAGCCGATCAAACAAGAAGAATCGAGAAACAACCAAAAAGACAAGACAATACTCCAAGTGTTCATTTTACAAACTAAACCGGAGATTGACTGAAGCAGCTTTGATCTACTTCGCAATTTCAGAGCAAGAGCGTTTCGAAGGCTATCTGGCTAACTTCAGGCTCCATCTGTAGCTTTCAAAGCAGAACAACAACAAGCCAACGATCCCCGGTGGAGTCACCAATTTTTTGTGGAGGTAAATCCCCTCTGCGGACAGAGGCGATCCCTACTAGCCCAAACCGGGTCTAGCAACAATCGTTCATGCTATAATGCAGATTCCTAACTGCAAATAAACCAACTAGCGATGAAGGCTTACCTGGAATCCAACGCTGTCACTCGTAGAGAATGTAGCGCTCCCGTTCCTTAGCTCTGGCAGATCACAATCCTCACGATCTCCGTGATCGGACACCTGCACACGCAAGAAAAAAAACAAACGCAAGCGTAAAATCTAGTCCATACAACTATATGTCAGTCAGAGAAGACATAACTCATGATCATCATCAAGAACAAGAGTGGAACCATAACCAATAGTCGCTTATCATTAATCAATCAAAGAAGAATACAACCATAGCTCTGACGCTGAATTCTCCTTTGGAGGGTCATCAGCAGAACGTGTCTCGATAAAGCCTGTTAGGGATGGGACAAGCCTCTCTCTCCGGATGTGTCGACAATGATCTCCTTGCTTGGATTTGGCCTTAAGGGAATGAATCAAGGCTCTTGTAGCATTAGGCTCTTGTGAACTAGCTATTCAGCCATTCAGCCATTCAGCCCCTTCATCAATGGATGAAGGCTATATTTATAGAGGAGAGGAGGAGGTTAGGATCCCTACAATAGTGGAAGGGAGGCCTTATCCCTTGGGAGGTTCCCCATAAGGTGGAAACAAGAGGCCAAAGGAGGAAGGTCGTGGTTATTCAGTTGAAACCACTCCTGATGACTCATCCATGAAGTTGTTGTAATCGAAACTTCACCTCTTTTTTAAAAAAACTTTCCAAAAGCATATTAGCGCGGGTGCCTAACTAGGACAGAGCGCCAATTAGTGAGGGCTCAGTGTTAATTTTCCTCATTGGCACGAGTACATAACGGGCTACCAGCGCCAAGTCAAAAATAGGGGTTTCTAGGGGTCTGCTCAGGAAATAATCAACAGAAGGAATGGTGTCCTCATGGAAAGGGATGCAATGATGGTATTTGCAAGGCATGACACTGCTTATTGGTCACAGAAACGACCCTCCAATGGGCGAGATGGAGATTGCAGGGACGGTGACAAATTACTGTGTAACAATATCCAATAAATATGCATTTCTCTCCCTTACTATCCAACTTCTTCCTTAGCTGATCTGGAATGTGTGCATAAGTCACACAACCAAAAACTCTCATGTGGGTGACATATTGTTTTATGTCACTCCATGCTTCTTCCAGAACTTTTTTCATTCCAGCTTTGGTTGGGCATCTATTCAAGATATATGCTGCACAATGTACAGCTTCAGCCCAATATTCATTTGACAAATGTTTTGCCTTCAACATACATCTTACCATGTCCATGATGGTCCTATTTTTCCTTTCAGCAACTCCATTTTCCTGCGGTGTGTACATTGATGTAAATTGCTTGTGTATGCCATTTTCTCTATAAAAACACAGAAATTCTTTTGAGATATACTCTCATCCTCTATCAGTTCTTAATACCTTAATATGCTGCCCACTTTGTTTCTCTACAAGAGCCTTAAAGTGGCAGAATTTCTCAAACACTTCACTTTTATATTTCAAGAAATACATCCAAGTTTTTTTTGTGTAATCATCAATAAAAGTCAACATATAGTGACTTCTTGCTAGTGATGGTGTTTGCATTGGTCCACCCAAATCTGAATGGACAATTTCTAAGGGTGCCTTTGCCCTTATGCTCTTTCCTAATGAAAAATTTTCTTTGTGTTGTTTGCCCAAGATGCGTCCTTCACATAAGCTGTCCGGTTTCTCAATAAATGGTAATCCCTTTACCGTTCCTTTCCTATGCAACAAATTCAGATCTCCAAAGTTGAGATGTCCAAATTTCAAGTGCCATAACCAGTTTTCATCCTTTGCTTCTCTTTGGAATGTCTATTGTATGTCTATTGTGTCACTGCTGCCATTTCAGCTCCTTTTTTCAAATTTGCTCTCATCCTGGGAGGGAACATTCTGTTCATTGTCATATTCACTTATGAAATGCATTGCTTGCTTGGTGGTTTATCCATGATGGTGCATACATCATCTTCAAAGAAAACATTGCACCCCTTTTGAATGAGCTGTCCAATGCTCAAGAGATTACACTTCATACTAGGCACATAGAATACATCTGATATGGATCTTCCTTCTCATTTCTTTGTCAAAACATTCATTCTGTCTTTTCCTATGACATAGACCTTACTGTTTGTCCCCTATGTTACTTTAGACTTTACATTTTCATCTAACATGGAAAACATGGAAATTTTTCCAGTCATATGGTTGCTACATCCTGAATCTAAAAACCATATATCTTCATTCTTTTCCTCAGCCATATTACATGCAAAAAAAAACTTCTCCTGACTGATATTTTCCTTAGTAAAATTAACACTAGGTCTATTACCCATGTCACTCTGTTTCTTCCTACATTCATTGGAATAATGGCCATACTTCTTATAGTAATGACATTGGACTTGGGATTTATCATACCTTTGTCCATGTGCTTGATTTTGTCCACCTTGTTGGCTGCTTCCTGGGCCTTGGTTCTGATTTTGATTGCTGCCCCTTCCATTTGCATTTGCAGGGCTGTTTCTTCCTCTTCTTTTTTGGCTTCTGCCTCTTCTTTTTCCTTTGTAGTTTCCTCTGTCTTCACCTCTTCCCCTTCCAAAGGAAATTTGGGTCTTGAAGGCATGCTCCGAAGATGAGTTTGCTGTTCTTCCCAATCTTTGTTCATGAGTCATCAATGATGCATGAAGCTCGTCAAAAGTAAACTTTGAGAGATCTTTTGTCTCTTCAATGGTTGTGACTATCACATCAAACCTTGAGGGTAAGCTCCTCAATATTTTTTCCACAATCCTTCTTTCTTCAAGTGTCTCTTCATGAGACCTTATCTGGGTAACCAACCCAATCACATGCGTGAAGAATGAGTCGATGTTATCAGACTCTTTCATACAGAGAGTTTCAAAGTCTCTCCTTAGCAATTGTAGCTTTGCTGTCTTCACCTTCTCTATACCTTGATACACAATCTGGAGGGTATCCCATGCATCCTTGAACCTCTTAGCAGCTGCTATCCTTGGAAACATACTTTCATGCACTGCTTGATAGAGATAGAAGAGGGCTTTTGAGTCCTTCTTCCTATCACTCTTCAACAAATCCTTCTCTGCCTGTGTTAAGGCATTAAAAGAATTTTCATCTGCTGGTTTTTCAAAACCATCTTCAACAAACTCCCATAAATCCTGAGAGGCAAACAGGGCTCTCATGGTGATTGACCAATAGTCATAGTTCTTCCCATTAAACTGTGGGAGCTAAGTATTTCCAATACTCGTGCTTGTGTTGGCTCCTACCATGGCTAACACACTAAACTATGCTTTTAAACTTGACTGTGTTTTTAAACAAACTGTCTCTCTGCTTAAGAGAAAAACTCTGTCTTCAAAAAAAGACTTCTCTGGACTGCACTTTTTAGACACAAAAGAAAAACTTTGTTTTTGTAAAATACCTGGACTTTTGTTAAGCATTCACACTACTGGAGAACTGCTTCAAAAACTCCTTCCTTTAGCTTCTTTGACAAACTTCAAAGAGCCTGGACTAGCTTTGATACCATGTTGGAATTTTTAAAGTATTCCAAAACACACAGAGGAATAAAAATAATTCCTCCTCTCAACACAGAGATTAAAAAAAAACTTGTTGGACAAAGATGGCACACAAGAAACTATTTCATTAAGCTTAAAAATCTATTACAAACTGATTCTTCCTTCTCAGAGGGACTACAAAATGGAACTGCTTCACACATAGTGTCCTTCAATTTCCTCTCTGTCACATACAAAAAAAATTCACATACAGTGCTTCACACTCTGTTTTTCACCTCAGTGTGTTTTTTCCTTCGGGCACCTTACAACGAAAAATTGAACTTTCAAATAGTCATCTCATGCAGTCTTTCCAGAATTCTGACATTCTTTCAAAATTACACACAGTCATATATTGCTTTTTTTGCACTCACTGTATTTTAGAAAAAACACAACAACATTTCATTTGCCTTCAGGCATTACAATATAACACAGC
Source organism: Pinus albicaulis (assembly GCA_034641835.2). Classification (NCBI taxonomy): domain Eukaryota; kingdom Viridiplantae; phylum Streptophyta; class Pinopsida; order Pinales; family Pinaceae; genus Pinus; species Pinus albicaulis. Next base: position 905,589,881 of record CM076570.1, read on the forward strand.
TACACACACACTATTTTTTTACTTCAGCCTTTTTCTTTTTATACATAACAAACCTTTTGAAAAAAAAATTAACTAAAATTATATATATTATAAACATTAAAAATGTTTATAATATATATTACAAACTATATATATGTATAAAGTCAAAGTGACTTTCACCTGTGGCGTTTAAAAAAAAAAGGGAAATGATATGATAAGGTTTGAAACCTTAATATATATGCCGCATGAAAAACTTTTAAACCAAAGTCTTTAAACCAATGTCGCAGATTCCAAACTGGGTATTAAACTCCATTGCAAGATTTATCGCGTACCAAACTCCCCTGACGTCATCAGGGACGAAACCCGTGCAATTAGCCTCCCATTGGTTGGAGGTGGAGCCCGCCGGATCTCAAACCAAAAATAAACTCTATTTCATAAATTTATTGCATACCAACTGGGTTTAGTGATGTCAGCACCAAAAATGTGCGATAAACTCTAATTGGCTAGTAGTGTTATGTTAGCATGTGGGCCCTCCGTGAACTCGACGTGGCCTCGTTTGAATTAAGAAAAAAATTGGCGATAAGTATTGTGGTTTCTATTGTGCTTGAATGCGGTGGTTGCAGGTTTTAATGGCGGTATGGCGAAGATTGAAGAGGCAGTATGGAGTTGCAGAAAGGAGCGAGGTGTTGCGTGGTAAACCAGAGAAATTCAATGCAAAGCATGGCATGCAAGCAAACCAAAATCCTGAGCTAGTGTCCTCTGGCATTGCTTGCAGTTGAAGTTAAAATTCAACAAGAATCCCAAAGCTATACACATCGTTCTTGTCTGTCAACTGTTCGTAGAGAGCGTATTCGGGGGCCATGTAGCCATGCGTCCCTACTACTCTATTCGTGAAATGGAAGTCCCCTACTTTACTCATCATCCAAGAGGCATTCATTTCCTCATCCAGCAGAATGTTAGTGGCTTTTATGTCTCTGTGATAAATTGCTAACTCTCCGCCATCATGCAGATAAGCCAGCCCCTTTGCAGTCCCCATGATGATGTTCCTGCACTGCGACCAGCTTAGAGGTTGGGCCTTCAACTTTTCTTTGAAGAGATACTCATCCAGACTTCCATTAGGCACGTAATTGTATATTAGAAACTGTTGATACTCTTCTTTCTCATCGTTGGCCATGCAGCAACCCCTCAAAACAACCACATTCCGGTGCCTGATGTTATTGATGATCTCCACTTCATTCACGAATTCATAATCTCCTTCCGCTGTGGATTTTATAATTATTTTCACAGCGATCGGCTGAGAATCCATATGCATTCCCCTGTACACCGTTGCAAAACCTCCTTGGCCAATGATGTTGGCATCGCTGAAATTATCAGTGGCGTCCCTGATCTCTTCAATTTCGAACCACACAGCCTCGTTGTTCGGTCTCACAGCAGCGGAGTTCAAAAGGTTTCCGTTCCCCCTCACAAATAGCTTGCGTAGTACAGTGTTACGATCAATTCTCATCCCTTGCAGACAGTACAAAATCCCCATAGCACAGATCAAGAGAAGGATCGTGGCAGTGCCGTTGCAACTGTAGGCCAAAATTGGGCCATGCGAGGTGGTTTCAACAAAGGGCAAGCGGAAGATACACTGTGCAGTGCTCCTGCTCTTGGGACCGAATTCATTAACTACTCCTGTGGCATAGAGAAGCATGAAATAGTGGCATTTCAAACTTGTCGCTTCTGTCAAGTTTCGGTAGCGGTCTACCAACATCTTGTGAACAAGATTTAAATTGTCGTTGCATTCATAACAGGCCTCCAGATCTGAGAGGCCACCTCTGCAGGCCAAGTCCATTGGAGTAATCCTCAGTTTGTGAATCCAACCCTCCTTGCTTTGTATGCCCAAGCACAGAATGAGACTTGATACAGACATTATATTATTGAAATAGATTTCAACCAAGTCTGGCAAGAGAGCTAGAGAATGAAGGGGTGAAATCGCGAAGTTGGGAAACACTTTTTGGCGGACGGCTAGAATATGAGAGAAATTTTTAATTTCTCGTCCGAGAAAATAGTCAACTCTATTTCTCGACCGAGAGTTTTAAAAACTCTCGTCCGAGAGTTTTATTGGGTTTAACCGGAGTTAAAAATCTCTCGGACGAGAGTTATGCATTTTCTCGTCCGAGAGTTTTATTGACGGAAACTCTCGGGAATACTTTCGGACGAGAATTTTAAAAACTCTCGGATGAGAGTTTTAAAAACTCTCGTATGAGAGTTTTAAAAACTCTCATATGAGAGTTTTCAAAACTCTCGTATGAGAGTTTTCAAAACTCTCGTATGAGAGTTTTCAAAACTCTCGTATGAGAGTTTTCAAAACTCTCGTATGAGAGTTTTCAAAACTCTCGTATGAGAGTTTTCAAAACTCTCGTATGAGAGTTTTATTCCTATAATAAAACACAAAAAAAATTAAGTTTTTAGAATTGGTACGTTATATAATTTAAATAGTACTTTATTAAAATTAAAAAATGATATAAAATAATAAAATTATAATTTTATTTTAAATTATTTTATTATTATTAATGATAAAAAATACATGAAGATTTAATTAAATAAAATTTGTTACACTATTTTGTAATATCGATGTTATATAAAAAACTAAAAATATTTTTATATAAAACTAATTGATAGATTAATATAAATAAAATAAAATTCTAAAACATAAATCAAAATAAAAACAACTATATATAATTTATATAATATTTTTTTTGAAATTAATGAATAAATTTAAATTTAAAAAACAATTGACTAAATGTAATGAGGTGATAAAGGAGACAATGCATAGCACCTTAATATCGTTATAAATTCTTGGAAATCTCGAGAAATTTTTGAAGTGAGATGAGCTTCTTGGAATGGGTCACTTTATCTTCCACTTCAGTTTCACACAATTAACTTGAAAGGAAGTCTATTTTCCTAGGTATGGTTGTAAGGGAATGAACAATATTATTTGAACATTGAGTGAGATGCCCTTCTTGGAATGGGTCCTCCTATATTCCACTTTAGTTTCACAAGATTAAATTGAAATGAAGTTTATTTTCCTAGGTATGGATGTAAGGGGATAAAGAATATTATCCGAAAAGGAAATGAATGTTAAGTGTGACATTCCAAGCATAAGTGTATGGGATTGGAGAATTATGTTATTGCAGAAAACTAACCCTTGACCCCTTAACCCTTGACCCCTTAAACCCTAATTCCTAACCCCTAAACCTTAAACCTCTAAACCCTTAAACCCTAACCCATTTACCCCCACTAAACCTCTAAATCCCTAACCCATTTAACCCCTACCCCTAACACGTTAACCCCTAACCCATTTAAGCACCTAAACCCAAAAACCCCTAACTCCTAACCCCTAAAATACTTAACTACTAACTCTCCTAACCCCCTAAACCTCAAAACCCCTAACCCCTTAAACCCTAATTCAACCCATAACCCTTGACCCCTTAAACCCTATTTCCTAACCCCTAAACCCTTAACCCCTAACCCCTTAAACCCTAATTCCCAACCCCTAACCAATTCAACACCCTAAACCCCTAAAAACCTAACCCATTTAAGTGTTTAATCCATTTAACCCCCAAAACCCTAACCCCTAACCCCTAAAATCCTTCACTGCTAAATCCCCTAAACCTCTAAACCTATAACCCATTTAACCCCCTAAACCCTAAACCTCTAAACCCTTAACCAACCCCTTAAACCCTAATTCCCAACCCCTAACCAATTCAACACCCTAAACCTCGAAAAACCTAACCCATTTAACCCCATTAACCCCTAACTTCTAACCCCTAAAATCCTTAACTGCTAAATCCCCTAACCGCCTAAACCTCTAAACCAACCCTAACCCATTTAACCCCCTAAACCCTAAACCTATAACCCCTTAAACCCTAATTCCCAACCCATAACCCATTCAACCCCTTAAACACCTAAACCTCTAACCCATTAACCCTTCACCCCTTAAACACTAAATCCTAACCCTTAACCCATTTAACCCCCTAAACCCTAAACCTCTAAACCCTTAACCCCTAACCCATTTACCCCCACTAAACCTCTAAACCCCTAACCCATTTAACCCCTAAATTCTAAACCTCTAAACCCTTAACACCTACCCCTAACTCGTTAACCCCTAACCCATTTAAGCCCTTAAAACCCAAAACCCCTAACCCCTTAAACCCTAATTCCCAACCCATAACCCTTGACCCCTTAAACCCTAATTCCTAACCCCTAAACCCTTAAGCCCTAATTCCCAACCGCTAACGAATTCAACACCGTAAACCCCTAAAAACCTAACCCATTTAAGTGTGGATTCCATTTAACCCCCAAAACCCTAACCCCTAACCCCTAAAATCCTTCACTGCTAAATCCCCTAAACCCCTAAACCTCTAAACCTGTAACCCATTTAACCCCCTAAACCCTAAACCTATAAACCCTTAACCCCTAACCCCTTAAACCCTAATTCCCAACCCCTAACCAATTCAACACCCTAAACCCCTAAAAACATAACCCATTTAACCCCATTAAACCCTAACTTCTAACCCCTAAAATCCTTAATTGCTAAATCCCCTAACCCCCTAAACCTATAAACCAACCCTAACCCATTTAACCCCCTAAACCCTAAACCTATAACCCCTTAAACCCTAATTCCCAACCCATAACCCATTCAACCCCTTAAACACCTAAACCTCTAACCCATTAACCCTTGACCCCTTAAACACTAATTGGTAACCCTTAACCCATTTAACCCCTAAACCCTAAACCTCTAAACCTTTAACCCCTAACCCATTTAACCCCTAAACGCTAAACCTCTAAACCCTTAACCCCTACCCCTAACTCGTTAACCCCTAACCCATTTAAGCCCTTAAACCCCAAAACCCCTAACCCCTTAAACCCTAATTCCCAACCCATAACCCTTGACCCCTTAAACCCTATTTCTTAACCCCTAAACCCTGAACCCCTAACCCCTTAAACCCTAATTCCCAACCCCTAACCAATTCAACATCCTAAACCCATAAAAACCTAACCCATTTAAGTGTTTACTCCATTTAACCCCCAAAACCCTAACCCCTAACCCCTAAAATCCTTCACTGCTAAATCCCCTAAACCTCTAAACCTATAACCCATTTAACCCCCTAAACCCTAAACCTCTAAACCCTTAACCCTAACCCCTTAAACCCTAATTCCCAACCCCTAACCAATTCAACACCCTAAAACCCTAAAAACCTAACCCATTTAAACCCATTAACCCCTAACTTCTAACCCCTAAAATCCTTAACTGCTAAATCCCCTAACCCCCTAAACCTCTAAACCAACCCCAACCCATTTAACCCCCTAAACCCTAAACCTATAACCCTTTAAACCCTAATTCCCAACCCATAACCCATTCAACCCCTTAAACACCTAAACCTCTAACCCATTAACCCTTGACTCCTTAAACACTAATTCCTAACCCTTAACCCATTTAACCCCCTAAACCCTAAACCTCTAAACCCTTAACCCCTAACCCATTTATCCCCACTAAACCTCTAAACCCCTAACCCATTTAACCCCTAAACGCTAAACCTCTAAAACCTTAACCTCTACCCCTAACTCGTTAACCCCTAACCCATTTAAGCCCTTAAACCCCAAAACCCCTAACCCCTTAAACCCTAATTTAATAACTACAGCCCCTTAAGCCCTATTTCTTAACCTAAACCCTTAACCCTAACTTGTAAACCTAATTCCCAACTATTAATTCAACACCCTAAACCCCTAAAAACCTAACCCATTTAAGTGTTTATTCCATTTAACCCCCAAAACCCTAACCCCTAACCCCTAAAATCCTTCACTGCTAAATCCCCTAAACCTCTAAACCTATAACCCATTTAACCCCCTAAACCCTAAACCTCTAAACCCTTAACCCCTAACCCCTTAAACCCTAATTCCCAACCCCTAACCAATTCAACACCCTAAACCCCGAAAAACCTAACCCATTAAACCCCATTAACCCTAACTTCTAACCCCTAAAATCCTTAACTGCTAAATCCCCTAACCCCGTAAACCTCTAAACCAACCCTAACCCATTTAACCCCCTAAACCCTAAACCTATAACCCCTTAAACCCTAATTCCCAACCCATAACCCATTCAACCCCTTAAACACCTAAACCTCTAACCCATTAACCCTTGACCCCTTAAACACTAATTCCTAACTCTTAACCCATTTAACCCCCTAAACCCTAAACCTCTAAACCCTTAACCCCTAACCCATTTACCCCCACTAAACCTCTAAACCCCTAACCCATTTAACCCCTAAACGCTAAACCTCTAAACCCTTAACCCCTACCCCTAACTCGTTAACCCCTAACCCATTTAAACCCTTAAACCCCAAAACCCCTAACCCCTTAAACCCTAATTCCCAACCCATAACCCTTGACCCCTTAAACCCTAATTCCTAACCCCTAAACCCTTGAGCCCCTAATTCCCAACCCCTAACCAATTCAACACTGTAAACCCCTAAAAACCTAACAGAGCCAGAGAATGAAGCTGTTGCTGATAGAGCCCAAGAGAGGAAACTGTGGAGGCAATGCTGGGAAGCTCGAACATTGATGCATCTCTCAGATATTGTGCTAATCCTATGCCAAGCAAGCCCCGCAATGTCTGGCAGCAGTCAGATTTATTGATGGCGGATTGACAATAAGACTTATCCCATGGCAACTAGCATACATAATCAAGGTTCATCAGACACTCTACATCTACATCAGCATATGCCCAATTCAACACCCACAAAAGCAGCAACATAGTCTTCATTTTTTTTGTTCTTCTAGTAACTCCAGTAAATTTACAGATCGCAGACAGAGATAAATAATTCCAATGCATGCACGAACATTTCCCCTGCAAATATATTTCCCTGAAATTACCCGCGAACCACCTAACAAGCATAGTGTTTTTCTCGAAATTAATGTTTTTAATTCGGAAACTTCTTCTAAAATGTTAAATTGTTAATGGATACTATGTAGAGTGTGAAATCACAGAGCTTCTAAAGTTGGTCTCTTGGTCTCCTCTGCCTCCACTTCTTCGAAGGTCAAAGGAAAGGCTGGAGTTGTTTTGATGTATCACTATTTCTTCCGAAATAAAAGTAAAGGCAGAAATTTGAAGCGAAAACAGGAGTATTTTTTCACAATATTTTATTATAAAGGTGCAGAAATATTAAAAAAAAAGAGGATGATAATAATTGTATTTTTATTATTTTTACATGTGGGACAATCTATTATAATATAGTTGTTGTGAGAACAATTATTTCTGGCTGCTATCTCCAATATTCATCACCATTATTTAAGGAAAACTAAGCTATCTAAAATAACTTGTTGGTGGTTTGCAAGGGATCAGGCTTTCATTCTTGCCAAATACCTCTCACTGAGTGATGAGTTGTTAACCTGTGGGCCCGAAAAAAACAACCTTTTAGCAACAAAAAAACAATTTTAGAGCATATTCGAGGCCCAAAATATCTATTATCAATTATTATTTATTTAAAATTAATTATAATTTAATGAATTACTTTTTCTAAATATACACTAATTCCTTATTATATTATTAAAAGAAAAATAAATCAATAATTTAAGTAAACAAATCACACTTTCTTTATATTTTATTACTAAAAATCTTCTTAATTACTCCTTAAACATCGCAGAAAGGAAAATGAATTTGTTGATGTGAATTATTACATTGTTTTTAATGTTAAAACTGAAATAAAAATCGCTAACAAATGACACTTTATTTCTTTTTTTTTGAAGTGTAAAGTCATTACGAAATGTTCAAGGATACAATTCAGGCACTAAGTGAACATTTAAAAGAATTAGTTTTTTAACAAGGCTACAAGTAGCGACTACCTGCCG
>CM076570.1:905597852-905883139 GCA_034641835.2 Pinus albicaulis
CTCGACACAGATGGTAGGAGGGGAAGATGTGTTAGGATTTACTGCAGAAATAAAATAATTTACTGAGAGAAATAAATATAAAGAACCCTGCAACAAATCATAAATATAAACACAATTGTTTATCTGGGAAAACCCAAATCCGGGGCAAAACCCAACCAATGAAATTTCATTAACCATTGGCCACAACCCTGGCCAATCCAGCCAAGTGAGCCTTCACTGCTCACCTCCAGGCCTACATTACAATGAAGTCTTCCCAGCCTTTTTATAGGCTCCATTACATGCAATACCATGGGCCAAAACCATGGGTGCACAATACCATGTGCCGCAAAACCACTACTATTTACCCTAGTCAACATTGACTCTACCCCGAGTCATGTTTACCTAACAATTTCCCCCTTAAACTTGACTTGGGGATTATTGACTAAATCCAGCCAAACCTGCTAAATGAGACAACCCCGCTCACTCTAGCTCTTCCCCCCTCAAATTTTTACCCAGGATTATTGTTAACTTGACATCCCCCCTATCACCTAGGTATAACCCAGACTTTACCAGTGATTACTTAGGGGTACGCATGCCATACCAGGTCTTACAGTAGTATGCCCATTTACATGAAAAACATTAACTCCATAATAATAATTTTCTTTTTTTTGTTTCATTGTTGCTATTCTTTGTATGACCATTCTCTACATTAATTCATGATGTCCTCTTTGGAGAGGACATCATAGTTGTGCATCAATCTGCCGAATGACATCAATGTCCATATAAAAAGAACCCATCTACCGGATTACATGGGTCACCAGCCTCTGTAACCGCCAGTCCTCTAGGAATTCTCTTTAGATACATGGTTCATAAATTAATTAATCCATGTACAATTATCCTCTCTTGCACATGCAATATGTGAGCCTTTTCATGCACATTCCCTCCTTGAACTATTAATGGATGTCGACCTATTCACATATGATCTCACAGCTCGATCATGCTGCAATTTTCCTTTGCAACTTCATTGTTGATTTATCCATGAACCTAAATGAAACTACACCCTCTACACTTCTGCTAGGCCATTCTGATTATCTTCTTGGTGGAGCTACCCTTCTCCACCATCTACCATGATTTTCCTCTTTGACATGGCCCTCACAAAACCGAGTCTTTCCTTTTTTCTCATGTTCATGCTATGAAAAATTACCAATCCAGGTACACAATTTTTTATTTGTGCATGCTCACGTCCATGCCATGCATCTTCCTTTTTAATTTCTCTCTACAAATTCCGCATCTACAGATCCAACGTCCCCAAAAAAAAACCTCCTGGAGTATGCCATTTCCAACATTGATGCTGTAGGTCTGGCAGGTCCCTTCATGACTTTTTTGACCTCCATGTAGGAACACTCTTCTTCAAACAATAAGGCTCGTCTCAGTCCAGTCACTATCACTAACTAGATCTTCAGGAAACCTAACTGCAGAATGTGCACACATGACCCATCGTCTCCACGTGTCTCGTGATGGGGATCTCTCAGCTCTGACATGTGGACAAATAAAAGCCAAATTAATTCTCGTTCCCTATTGTGCATCACCTGATTGCTCGGAATTGGATTCACACAGATCATAGCCCTTCCATAGAGATGTGCCATTATCACTGGATGGGCTTGACGTTGTTCCCAATAGCCGATATCCAGATCAATGCATCATTATTCAACGCCAAATGATTAGGCTTCATTCGAAACGACCTTTCTTCATGATATCTTCACCGTGTCAATCTAATGGGGACTGGAATAACCCTCTGAACACCTGATCCAGCGTGTAGACTACCATCCAGCGCTCGATCCGCTTTCTTCAATGCCTAAGATTACAGCTCCTCCTATGCAGGTCGCTCTATGATGATATGCCAAATCTGGAAATTATCACAATCTATGCAATGTTCAATGCAGGTGGTAACCACTAGCTTATTCATTCTCTAACTATGGCGCAGTTTCCCATCTGAGCACTTCTAAAACCTTGTTCTTACTGCGCACAACTAAGAATTTTTCATTCTAAATAAATCCACACATATGGGCAGCTTCAAGTTCTATGCATGCCAGATCTGACCAGTTCTAAATTCGGTTGTGATCCATAACCACCATTTTCAATAATAATCATGCGAACAAACTATACATCAATCATTTCTTTATCTACCAGGCCAAATAACCCTTGGAAACAAAATCGTCCTTATCAACCTTTAGCTCCTCTTCACGCCTAGTCATTGCTCTCCAGCTGGTCGTCTACTCCATTGCACAAGGCTTCTTCTCGGCCACAAAGGCGTCCCTCTGAAGCCCAAATCTTGGACCATAGCTCTGATACTAGTTGTTAGGATTTACCGTAGAAATAAAATAATTTACTGAGAGAAATAAATATAAAGAACCCAACAACAAATCATAAATATAAACACAATTGTTTATCTGGGAAAACCCCAAATCTGGGGCAAAACTTAACCAATGAAATTTCATTAACCATTGGCCACAACCCTGGCCAATCTAGCCAAGTGAGCCTTCACCGCTCACCTCCAGACCTACATTACAATGAAGTCTTCCCAGCCTTTTTATAAGCTCCATTACATGCAATACCATGGGCCAAAACCACGGGTGCACAATACCATGTGCCCCAAAACCACTACTATTTACCCTAGTCAACATTGACTCTACCCCAAGTCATGTTTACCTAACAAGATGGTTGACAAAGATTATGGAATTTGACATTGAAAACAGACCTACTAATTTGATAAAGGGATAAGGTCTAGCCCACTTGATCGCAGAATCAAATTGCAAAGCTCTAAATATTAATATGGAGATAACTAAAGAAACATATAAAGAAGGTACAAATGATTATCCTGAAATCTTTTATTCCAACTGGTATGAGGATATAGTGTAATTTTTGTTAAATTTCAATTTTCCTACAAAAATGGAAAAATCAAAGAGAATGGCTTTTAAATTGAAGGTTGTCAATTATTTCATAATGGAGAATCATCTTTATTGGAAAGACCCTGTAAGAGTTTTGTTGAGATGTTTAAATGAAGTTGATTCACAAAAAGTTATAGTAGAGACACATGCAGGGGTATGTGGTGGACATTTGTATTGGAAAGCTACCACAAATAAAATTTTGAGAGATGGTTATTATTGGCCAACTCTTTTCTCTAATGTTTTCGCTAAATTCAGAGCTTGCACTGAATGTCAAAAATTTGCTGGTAAGCAAACGCTGCTTCGACTACCTCTCATTCCTATTTTAGTAGATGCTACTTTCCAGCAGTGGGGGCTAGACTTCATTGGTGAGAGTCACCCACCATCATCAGGACAACACAGGTGGATTCTTATAGCCACAGACTACTTCACCAAGTTGATTGAGGTCATTCCAACCAGAAATGCCATTGACACGGTAATAATTAAATTTCGGTTGGAAAAAAATATGTCTAGATTTGGCTGCCCTCAAAAGTTGGTGACTGACAATGAATTTTTTTTTAAATATGGAAAGATGAAATTTTTTTGTCAGAAATATAACATTGATTTGACTCATTCTACACCTTATTACCCCCAAGGTAATGGGTTAGTTGAGTCATCGAATAAAAGTCTGGTAAGCATTATAAAAAATATAATGACAGAAAACAAAAGAAATTGGGATACTCAGCTAGTTCATGCTCTTTGGGCAGATAGGGTGAGTACTAAAAGATCGATTGGAGTATCTCCATTTCAGCTTGTTTATGGTGCTGATGCTGTGATGGCATTATAGTTGGCCCTTCCTATCATGAATTTTTTCCAAGATGAAACCGATAATTCAAATCCCATTCAGAGAAGGATGCTGCAACTAATAGAATCTCATCAAATTCGGGAATCCATAATGGATAAAACACAGAGGTAGACTTCATCCCCAATAGGAGCCACTGTTAGCACTGCAATTTTTCAAAAAAATTCAAAGTCTAGTCGTCATTGTAAGTCTTTTCTTTGATCCTCTCTTGTCTCCTGACCTATTGTGGAGATCCCTGGAGAGTCAAAATGTATGATTCTTTATCACTTTTTAACAAAATCCAAAGTCTTGCACTCAAAGTCCATTTAAATCCACTTTAAACCCTTCAAATTAAATTATGTTATCTCACCGTCAGGCTCCTTTCTTACGCTCCTCTAGGGTTTAAACACTTAAAAGCTCCTTTGTTATGCTTTGGGATGCTTTATTACATTTCTAATAATTATCTATTTTCTGCTTTAAAACCATTAATAGGACCTACTTCATCGCAAATTGAAAATTCTTAGTGCATTCACCTAGTCTTGCCTCCTTAAATTCCCGATTACAACAAAAATGGGAGACGCCTACCACCACATCATACCACTCTATCGTATTGCTTTGTGGACCCACCTTAACTTATTTCACAATCTCCATTTCACAATTCCTTTGTTATCATCTGTTGCCACTTCCAAAAAACCCCTGATTGCAATAACACTAGGACCCATTTCCCTGCCACGTCACTTCGCTTATCACATATCGCAAATCCTATTGCTAACCATCCATGTTGCCCTCTCCAATTGTGAAATGTGATAATCCTATGATTGTGATATGTGATAATATCTGATCCCAGATTTGTGATAACCCCTCCATCTTGTGATTGCGATATATCACATTAAAATTCCTCTTCGATAATGTATTCACTCCACTCCACTCTGTGATTGCGATTGCTATATATTTTAATGCACTTACTCCTCCTGCTTATTTTTCCATTCCCATGCCTTTCGCTTACTTTCCATTCCCATGCTTCACCTCACTCCCCTCCACTCTCATCTCGATACATGGCTAGTATGAGCACACTTTCAAAAGAATAGGCAGGATTTCAGAGGAAGTTACAGGTTTTTTAGGAATTTCTGGCAGCACTTTTTTTAAAATATTTTGTTCACTATCATCAAATATAACAACACCTCCTCAAAGCTCGAAGACAAATCTCTTATCTTGGTTAGGGTATTCGTTGTTATTCAAATATTGAAGACCTGTTAAAACAAGAGGTGTTTCTCACCTAAAAGGTGTTTATCTTCTAGTTGGTTACTCCTTTCAGTTAGCTTCTCCGACACTTTTGTAGATAAGGGTACATGTGTTCTTTTTAGTTGGTAGATTGCACTTTTTGTGGAGGCAGTTTTTTCCAAGCAACGAGGAGTAGTCACCCACCTCAAGCTCCATGCTGACATGATCTGTCTTCATTTCTATTTCAATTTTCTTTTTATGTTTTGGATAAGCTCTACTATATGTAGAGGGTTGTAATAAAGTCTCAGAAACATATTTGCACTTTTTATGGAGGCTTTTTACATAACTCATTTTTTATATATATACTGTGTAATGCAAGGAGAAAAGGGTTGGTTGGTTGTACCTTTCATTGCATATTGTGTTATATTTTTTAATACATAATATATCCAGAAGCACGCTTGAGGATTCACAACTTGTGTAGTGTGTGTATGGTTCATCTTCTTATGTGTTTCCATTATTCATTATTTCATTCCAGATTATGATTTACATAGTTCTGGCTCATGTTACTATCAGTATGATAAACCTTCATGCAATCTTAGTTTGTTTTTGTAAGTCTTGTTATCAATAATTCCAGACTTAGTATTGAATGAAGATAGTTCATGTTCATTCTTTGAGGTTGAATTGATTCTTGTTTCATATTCTTGTAAGTCTTTTAAATGAACATACATGAGCAATCTATTTTTTTCATTATTGATGTTTCAAGAATTCTTGATTGGTTTTTTCATGTTAGTTGGAAGCTTTCTATGTAATGGGATCGTTCAAATTTAGAGTGAGACTTTTATAAGTCTTTTTACAACTTTCTTTCACTTTACATTACAAGTCTAGAATTTGTGTCATCATTTCCTCTTAAGTGTAGACCTCTGTTTTACATAGCTACTATTATCTTCCATTTTCTAACCATTAAGCTACAAACCTAATCTTTCTACCACATTATACATTAGTGCCCTTATATGTGTGAGATATTCCTAGTTGTTCAAAATATCTTTCAGTGTGTGTGATACCCAACCACTTTCCAAAAAACTCAATCAAGTCATCAGAAAATCCCTTGAGATTAAGATGTGTTTGGTCAAGCACCTTTCACAATCCAAGTACTGATTATAGTGCTAACAATTTGAATCTTGAAGTATTTGACACAACGACACTCAAATTCCATAACACTTCTACTTTGCACTACGAAATAATACACATAAGTGAATCAACTAGCATACGTGACAATTTTTAACTTTTTTTTAAACCCGATACATGTTATATTAAAAACAATAATATGACAATCTTAGGGCTCATGTACCAGGGATCATGGCCCTTACATATATCCCTAATGCAAGGACACAACCAAGGATTGGTATCAATCACTTTGGCCACCAATCTAACTTGAAAAAAGTACACGTATCTTGCTAATGTGGCACCCCACAACCCTTTCAATCCATATACTTTGAACATATATGGTGGGTCATATTTCCTCCCCATCCGTTGATCACTAAAAATGAATCTCCAGTTGCTTAGCCTGCCACTATCAATAATCACAAATCCTTTTGTGGCACTGAACTTTCGCTCATTGATCTTCCCACTAGTAGTCCTCCGCTCCATTAGGATGACTACTAATTGGGTCTTATAGAAATACCCTATTTTCACTAAAGTCTTCCCATCTGCAACTCCTAAAATAGGGCTCTAAAATTTTGCCTTCTAACATTTCATGGATCCTTTCTTGAACAGTGTAATTGAGGTATTCTTGACTACTGCATACAAGAAACCATTGTTCATAATTACATTTGTAAAAAATGATCCCATCTTCCATATTTGACCACTTGTCAACATTTTTGTCACTTTAGAGTGTCGATCCTAGGGCATACTAAGCTACCCTATCTTTATGACACATAAATATTACTTTCACTCTTTTAGGGCTTTCAGATATGCCCACATATAGTCACTTCTTGATTGATCTAGGGCTTCTGCAACTAGCCCTCTTATCACTGATTTTTCAACACCAAACTAGTGAACTAGGGCTTCTTCAAATCTATTGTTCAATCCCTTTGAACAAAATTCATTAAACTTCACTTTCTCTGCTCCTCTAGATCTCATCACTGTGCAAAAACCTAAGAAAATTTTTCGCTCTTTAGTAACCTATATGCAACATAACGCTATGTCCAACTCTTGAGGTATTACAACCTATTTTTAAAGGTTTGTACCAAAAAATATGCATCATATACTAGGGTCTCAATCCTCTATATTTAACACAGAAGCAAAGTGTGGCTAAGGAAACTTTGAAGCAACACTAACTAGGGAATATTCAACAATGTCCATATCCCTTCAATACATATCCTTCTGCATCCACTTAGGCTCTTATCTAGCAAAAATGGAGAATTATCCCCCATGGTTGACATTATCATATTGAATCCTATTGGTTTTGATAAAGTTTATTTTGGTTGTACATTTTTCTTAGGAGGCCCAATTTAGAACTCAAAATTCCCCTAATGCCCTCTTCTTCAGTCAATAACTGCACTCCTCTTCTTTGATTTTTTCCACCCTAACCTTGAGATCAAATTGCAAAGGTAAGCTCATAAGAAACAACATTAACCATAGGGTTTTAGGTCACTTTTCTAAGGGTCTCAACTCTTATTTCCATCATCAAACTGAGTTCATATGGTACAGAGTTTTGGGCTGTAGAATCACATAATAGACCCTAACTAGGGCTCGGCCTTTTCACAACAGGAGGCCTCATTTTCATGCATATATCTTTCTTCTTAAGGAACATGTTTCCTAGATAACCTTCTCCACAATTCTGAACATATTCGACCTTCCTTCTAGACTTGAAATTGGCATCTCTTGCTCCCACTCGACCTCCTTAAGTTTATGTTGCTCCTAAGGTACTCGAACCTCCTTCTAGGAAACAATAACGAGACAAGACATCTTGGCTATGATTAAATGAGTCTCACGTCTTTGATTCTTATAGTTTTCTCATGAGGGTATATGTTTCCCTCAAAGGGTGCCTTTTTCAAGCCTTGAAAACTTGAAGTTTCTAGACAAACTCCAGCCAAATTAAGGGAAAAATTATTTATTCATTTGATCAAAACTTTTCATCATAGACTTAGGTCACATTAGGTCCTTTTAGGGTTTTGTATTTTCAACGATCAATTAATAATAAATATTTTTCTATGTTTCACATCCACACCTAATTGGGTACAAAACCCCAATGCTTGGATTCTTCACCCACAAAAAAATTTGTGGTGTAAATTCACACAAATCCAACTCGTAGAGTTTTTGAGTACCTCCCATGCTACATAATTCAACAAAGGAATACCTGATGGGAGAACAAGATAACAAGAGTACATGTGTGCTATGAGAATTAGTCTTAAAGGGAGCATGAAAAATTAGCAATACTAAAGAATTAAAGATCATTACATCTTCTAAATAATGTTGTTGATTCATTTCTATGATTTTTTTTTTATATTTGACATTATGTATTTTATGTCCATGGATATATGCTTGAAAAAGTATCTGTTGTTGAATTGATGAGACCTTCTGATAGTCAAATTTGATGCATACCTATCAAGGATCGGTAAAACTAATTCCAACTTCCATATCAAGGTTGTGATGGATGAAATTTGAAATATTTTCCCTTGTGTGTTTGGCTCCCTAATCAAAGAGGAATTTGGATTCTGAATTGGATAAGAAGAATCTTGGGTTAATTCCCTACTTGCAACTGGAAGTCTAAATTTTCCCTTGGGTAAGGGAAGAATGATATCGAGATTATATTTCATGCATATGATCATCATGTGTAGGGAGAGAATTGGGGTGCAAGGATTCTATGATTAACTTAGAACTAATGATGATAGAAAAACCACAACTAGTGGTTAGTTTCAAATCTCCTACAATGAGCAGAAAGTAGTATTTTGTGGCACCTAGTTCTATCAAGGCAGGGTGTATGACAACATGTGCAACGACTTATGAATAAATTTCTTAACAATTTGTTTTTATAGGTTATATGAGAATCCAATGCTCTGTAAAAATATAAAGCATATTGGCATCAAGTATCACTACCTTCATGACTTGATGCATAAAGGAGCAGTGAATCTCCAATATCTCTCCACTAATGAGTCCTTCTAGGCCAAGTCCTAAAACAGATACAAATATTTGATACTCTTGCCAAATAAGTCTAGGATGAGACCTAAAAAGGATGTGAAGATATATTATCTTGATTCTAGGGAACTCTATATGATTATGAATCTAGGTCAAGACCTAGCCATGCCTCAGAATCATTATTTACAAATCAAGGTGCTGGTTGGGAGAAACAACTAGGTCGAGACCTAGTATGAACTGTGATTCAAGGCATGCTTGTGAAGGTGGCCACGATCTAAGCTATATGCCTATTATAAATGGTTTTCTAGCCATATGTGGGTAGGTTGTAGAGGAATAAAAACTCATGTGATTAGTTCTTGGATGCAAATTCTCATTTGTTAAGGCTCATTAAGGGTTGTACACTACTATGGTTTAGAGAATTTGAATGGAATCTCCCAGTTGAAGAAGTATCTAGCAAGCATAGACTTACTAGAACTAGACCCATTAATGCTTCAATGTTCATGTATGGTGTGATGAGAAAGAAGAATTAACCACATATTATAGGACTATAAGTTTTCCATACACCTACTATCTCCTCTAATTCCTAATAGTTTTGCAATATCTTCTCTAGACCTTTCCATTGGGTAGGAGCTATTTTATGGCGTATTGGGTTGTATTAAAATTCAGCTTGGCTATGTTATATATTCTTTGATTTAATTCTCCCTTCTAAATTAGATATATGGAACTGAGATTTAATGATACTTTTGTGTGTTTAAATGTAGTTTTGCAAGTTAAATTTCTTCAATTTCTTGATGAATAAGTAAAATAGGTTTAGGTTAAACACCACTTAGGAAGCCTATTTTCCAATCATCATGAGGCCCTAGTAGGAGATGATATATGTTATGACATGGGTGGGAATGAGGAAGTGTTGCTATAAAAACTCCAACATGATGTACAATTTTTCCTATGTATATTATCATAATATTTTCTTACACAAAACTAAAAAAAAACATGGGTGAGTCATTCCTAGATAAATATTGTAGTTTGAAAATCTCAGCTTGGATTAATAATTTACATAACAAAGAATAACTCATATAAACCATCATTTAAAATAGATTTAAGGAAAATCAAAATGCTTCATATAAAAATATAAGCAAGAAACCAAATTAGATGGTGAAAATGGAAGAATAATATTCCTTTGGATCCAAAAAAAAAAAAAACTAGGAAGAAAAATCAATAATGTTGAATCAAAATCTCAAATAATACTAACCATATCATATCTTTTAGGAGGTAATGTTGAAAATCAAATTTTCACTATCTTATATAGAGAAAAAAATACTTGTAAAAATAAATTTTTCCATATTTCAATATTGAAAATGTGAATCAATATTTGCGTGAATGCCATCTTGTAGGGAAACAAAATATATTATTAAGGAAACAATAGAATAAAGTGCAATATAAACCAAAAAAATGATCTTGTTGGGTCCATGATGATGGCTACTATGATGATCTGCATCTCTAGACTCAGTGGAATAAGGTAAATATGCAGGGTATTTTAAAATTAATGAACTCGAATGGTAGCATAGGAAAGACAAAGCTATCACATGGAGGAATATCATGCTTAAGCTTAGAAGAAACAGTGGTATGACTATAGCATACATTAGAATTTACACTTATCTTAAATGAGCTTAGTTTCTTTAAAAAAGATGCATTGAATGGAAGAGGACATGCAAACATTTTTTAACCTCTAATTTCATTCCTCACTGGAATTTGCTAAAGGAAATATTTAAATAAAATTGTATGTGAAAGATCTTGCTACAGCACCAGCAAGGGTTTTTATCCTTGTATATCTCGAAATACTCATTTTTATGGATAGCAGTCATGTAAGGACCTCAAGACTAGCTTTGATGAATATCTCCCTTAGGACCGCATTTTTGAGTAAATAATAGTATCTTTTTGTAGTTTTGAGTTGTGCGCACTAAGCAATGCATAGTCAAGAGGATTTAGGGTGGGTCAAAGTCCCTTCATGATTTGTAATGGGCTAAAGGGTAAATCGAGGAGTCTCAAACCACAGTTTTTGGACCTTAGGATGAGCACAGGCTAAGGTAAAAATAGAAATCTAGATCGTGTTGGATAAGACAATTTTTGATAATTTTTGGATAGATTGTGATCTATGCGAGAGATTATAAGCGGATCTGTGTAAGTGTCTATGTCTGAAAGGCTCCTAGTGGCTTTGTGTGCGGAGAACTTATTCCGGCTGTGTGCGGACCCCGTTGGCTGTGTGCACAGGTGAATATGGAGGATTTTAAAGGGTTTTGCGAACTGTTAATGAATAAAAAAGTGTTTGGATAACTTTGAGTACTAAATGCATCTGTTATTTGTTTCTGTGATCTCTTTCCGCAAATGATTTTTGTTCATGTTTATGAGTTATATTATGTGTGATTGGATCGGTTATGTACCTGTGTTTACTGCTGATATGAAAGTTAGTTTCATAGATCTAGCTCTGTAAAGGCTGAATATTACATTATTAGGACTCTTAAAGGAATTGTAGATCTTCTGTTTGGGTGCACACACTGGATTAATCAATGTTAATAAACCTAAGGTTTCTGGTGCGCAAGTCAGTCTGTGTGTTAAAGCAAATCTAAAGGTTCCCACTTCATTTAATTCTCTCTCAGGGTGTGGAAACTTGATTCCAGCACCCCCCCATACTGATTTGGGTGAGACTTTGGCCTACGCAAGTAGGTCATTGTCGGAAGGGCCAGTAGTAAGAGGGTTTTTTTGGTTACGTGCTAACTCTGAACCTAGGTCAAGACCCCTCAAGCCAACAAATGGTTCTGTTTCCGAGACCAGGATCATTTTGAGAGAGATTAGGTGATGTGGCAGTCGTTAAAGACTGAATTAGAATATTGGTTTGAACAAAAGATACGTGAATTATCCATCAAGGAGAACATAAGTAAGAAGTTGTTTGCTGAAGAGTGGGAAAATAAGCATAGTTTCACAGAAGTTCACGAAATATTCTTTGTGACCTTTGCACATGAATTACAGGAGTGGTTGTTAAGGTTAGCTAAGTTTCATACTTGTTGGAAGGATGATAAGATCACTCAGTGGACACCTGAGTTGATCCAACAATTAGAACATACTGATAACTCCATCACCTGCACTAGAGATCATTGGGTTCACAACATTCTCTATGGGTTTGTAATAGAATTTGCAGTAGATAATTTTGTGTCATATTCTGAAGATGAAAGGAGGTTATTCAAAGGACTGGGAGGTAAGTTCATATGCTCTATGCCTTTAATGATTAATATGCTATTGTGTGAAAAGGGTGTTCTGTGAAGTCACACCAAGTGAATGACCCCAAACGAAGTTGAAAACACTATGCGCAGTATAAATTACTTAGGGTTAATGAGAGAGGAGACAGATATATATACAAACCTCTAATAAACCCACCTAATAGTGATACAGAGAGTGGTCAGGATACGCGCGCCGAGGGTAGCCCTCTAGCTACTCCGCATTCGAACTTGCGTAGGGGAAAGTCATCTCCTACCCCACCTCCACCACCACCAGGAGGCGATATGGTTGTGCATATGAAGCTACCCACCTTCAAGGGTGTGTGCGATGAATACATGGACATATTCTAGTTTTTTGCAGACGTAGTATGGACTGCGCAGAATGTCAATACTGATGTTGTCAAGAGGGCGCAACTGGCCATGGCATTCGAAGGTAATCCACTGCACTAGTTTATGGGATATCTGGCTCAGAATGTTGATCCTCCTATCAGTGAAATCAAGAGGGCCTTAAAGAATCAGTTCAGACAACCAAAGTCCTACTCACAATGTGTAATAGAGCTGAAAGATATCTGACAAGAACCAAAAACATCTGCCTGGGAGGAAAATCAATGATTGAAGTGCACCATCAGTGATGGAGGATTTATCTTTGATGATAAGTAGCATAAATAATGGTTTATTGCCATGCTTTTGCCACACCTATGTGGCCCTATCAATCAATAGAAAATTGATTCTCAAGCAGAAGCTCTTAAAGTTGTTATGAAGCTGGAAGCCATGCCTAGAACTGATGACCAATTTGGAACTCTGCAAATCAAAAGTCAGTTAGAAGTAATGCACTTGGAGATTCAGAACCTGTGCAAAGACAGAGGGAAATAAGTCAGCGCAGATGTATGGTGCATACTTTGTAAGGGTTCTGGTCACACAAAAGATGAGTGTACCTTGCTTCAAGATTATATGCATGCAGGATGACCAAATCCACTATGACCCAGGGATGCTGCAGGACCAAGTGGTACTCCTATGTTGTGTCGCACTGATTTTCAAAAAGCTGGAAGGCATGACACAAACCACTACCCTCAATTAGGAAGTTATGTACCATAACTGAAGCATCAATTGTGTAGGTTATGCTCTTTAGTTGGACACGATGAGCATCACTGTCGCACCTTTGATTTAATGATAAAAAATGCCAACCTCTATAGAGTGCAAGCCGACCCATCTTCACCAACATCCCCCTCTAGGCATGGTGGATCTCCAGCGAGAGGAAGGGGAGAAAGGAGAGGTGCAGGTGTAGGTTGTGGAAGAGGAAAACTGATCTGTTATAATTGTGGAGACGCTGGACACTATGCGCGTGATTGTTTGAACCCCGCAAGACAGTCTTGCAGGTATTGTAGATAGTTTGATCATGTGTTTGAGGATTTTCTGGTTTTGATTTCTAGAATGCATGAAAAGCAACAACAAACACCTACGCAGAATATACAAATGGTTAGAGCTGAGCTGCGAGATTATGATCCAAGTGTAAACATAATTACACGTAGTGGTGCTACCACCAGAGAAGATGAGGGAAAAAGGGTTGATGCAGAGCCATTGATTAGGAAGGCTTCTGAAAAGAAGGAAGGACTCAACTTGCAGAAGGAAAATGAGACTTTTGTAGAAGCCAGGAAGGATTTTTCTGCTGCAGGTGCGTCCCATCCAAGTCAATCATAGAAGCAAAGATTGATGATGAATTCAAATCTTTCCTCCATGCATGCATTAAATTATTGTGTAACCAGAAAGAAGTATAAAACCTTTAGGCTTTGATAGATAGTTGCACGAACAAGGAGTTGCCTCGAATTGAGAGTAATGTTGTAAACAAGATCTACAAGAATAAGAAGAGAATTGGTTGTGAGATACGCATGACTGTGCAAATCGGAGAACATGAGATGGATCGGGTCATTTTGGACTTAGGGTCTGATAAATGTTATACCTAAGCAGACCTGGTAGAAGATGGGGGAACCAAAGCTGGAATGGTCCACCATTCAAATGCACATGACCAATCAGTAGAAGATCATTCCACTAGGAAGACTCCCATAGGTTCTCGTAGACATTCTTGGAGTAAAGGTACACACAAACTTTGAAGTAATACCAATTATGGATGATGCATACCCCTACCCTGTGCTTCTAGGACTAGATTGGGCCATCAATATAGGAGGCATCATCAACTTGAAGCGTAGGAGCATGATCTTTGAAAACAATGGTACTCAGTTTATAGTACCTTTGGATACTGCAGAAGGGGAGAGATATCTAGAACCAGTGCGCAAAGGAGATGATGTCGACCATATCTACAAGTTGATTGCATGAGATGAGGATTGGATCAACCCTAGTGTTGATGGGATGATGAATTGGAAAAAAGGATAGCTCATGTTTTTCAAATTCAGATGGAGAAATGGAGAAATGGCAGAATCCTCTGCATGATGTTTCTACTTTGCGCTACCTCAGAGTCAATAAAAATTTTCGATGCATGTCCTTAGAGGTAAGAGAATTACCCTATTTTCATGGTTCTGGTAGTGTTTTATTATTTCTGGAAAATTTGGAAAAGGTTTCCCCAAAAGAGCGAAGGTTCTGGGAACTCAATCTGGTTATGTGTGAAACTATAACACGTTGGTGGGATATGCATAAAGGGAACTTTGAAGAGTGGGAAGAATGTAGCAGAATGATGCGGTTGTGCTTTGAGCAACCCACTGCCACACTAGCTGATATTTTTGGTGGCCAAGGTGATTCGCGCAAACACCTAGCTACATGGATGGAGGTTTGGGTTAAAAATCCAGGGATGAATGGGTTCACATGTTTGTCCATACATTGGGACCAATCCCTGCTACATGGTATTTAGAGACATAGCTATGCCAAGGGACCCTTAATTGGGTTACAATGAGTGAAAGTTTCATGTTAACCTTTGATATGACCAGTGGATTAGAGGGATTAGACGCAGCCCTGCAGGATATAGAAGCAATTATCTTTGATGATTCCCGACCACAGATATAATGCACTGTGCTAGCATGGGAAGCGCAGATATAGGATATTGTCAATTGTAGGAACCTATAGTGGAAGATAACGAGGAGGATCTAAGAAATATCAACATCCCTAAGTCTAAGGGGGAGCCCGTAGTTGTAGGGTCCTTGTTAGTCATGGTGGATGTAACTAAGCCTCTGAAGCTAAAAGAAGTCAACATTGGGATGGATGAATAGCCCAAGTTGGAAAAAATAGGAGATTATTGGGATGATGACATAGTGGAAAGATTGCAGACCTATTGACAGAATACCAGGACCTGTTTCCCATGAAGTTCTCGAAGCTCAAAGAAATTGTTGGATATTTGGGCGTTATGAAGATCACTCTGAAACCAGATGCGTGCCCTGTCAAGCAACGACCATACCAATTAAATCCAAAATATAAGCAGAAATTGAAGGAATAATTGGAGAAAATGGTGGTTGCAGGAATCATTGAGCCTATGGATCAGTCTGATTGGGTGAGCTTAATGGTTGTTCAGGAAAAGAAGACTAAGGGAGAAATAAGGATTTGTGTGGACCTACGCAAGATGAATGATGCATGAATACATGACCCCTTCCCTACTCCATTCTTAGATAAGATATTGGAAAATGTGGGAGGACAAGAGGCTTACTCTTTCACAGATGGATTTTCAGGCTATCATCAGATCAAGATTGCGCCAGAAGATCGAAGTAAGACCACTTTTGCAACGAAATGGGGATCCTTCCAATACACAGTCATGCCTTTCAGATTGAAGAATGCACCTGCTATCTTCTTGCGCATAGTAGTAGCTGTATTCAAGGAGTTCATTAATTTTTTTTGGAGGTGTACTTTGATGATTGGATTGTGTTTGGGCTAGTAAAGAAGCATGTGTCGAACCTGCGCATGATTCTTGACACTTGGAGGAAGCATCGAATATCTCTTAACTTGAAGAAGTGTATATTCTGTGTTCCTTTTGGAACCTTGTTGGGATATATTGTTTTTCAGCAATGATTGATGGTAGATCCAACCAAGACTGCAATTATTATCAACTTAGAGATCCCTACCAATGAGAAACAATTGAGCTCTATTCTAGGACACACCAGATATTACAGAAAATTCATTCAAGGATATGCTCTGATCACTACACCCATGGAGAAATTGCTAAAGAAGGATGTGTCCCTTTTCTGGGATGAGGAATGTCAGAAGAGCTTTGAGTTTCTTAAGGAAAATATGGTTACTGCACCTATTCTTATATTCCCAGATTGGTCCAAGGTCTTCTATGTGCATGTTCATGGATCTGGCATTGCACTTGGAGTTTTTTTAGCGCAGCCAGGAGAAGGAGATATTGATCACCCCATTGCCTTTTCAAGTAGGAAGCTCTCTAGTGCAGAGCGCAACTACTCAACTATAGAGAGGGAAGGATTCACTATGGTCTATGCTCTACATAAATATAGGCATTATCTGCTAAGAGGGCACTTCAAGATGTTCACTGACCACTCTGCTTCACAATACCTAGTCAATAAGCCTATGTTGGCGGGGGGGGGGGGGAGATTTATAGATGGTTGTTGATATTTCAAGAATATGATTTTGAAATCATTATTAAGCCTAGTATATTGAATGTTGGACCTGATCACCTATCATTCATTGAGAGTGGGGAGGAACCAACCAGTCTAGAGGAGGCGCTACCTGATGCACAACTCTTTGCTATTAAGGTCGTTGATGAACACTTTGCAAATATCATTCACTTTTTGGCTACTGGAAGTGCACCTGCTGAATACTCGGTGCAACAAAAGAAGGAGTTGGTTTCCCACACAGTTGATTTTACACTAATTTTTGGTCAATTGTACAAGTTGGAAGAAGATGAAGTATTAAGAAGGTATGTTTTGGAACATGAAATACAAGAAATCTTGGATGAAGCTCATGGGGGAGTGGTTGGATGCCACTATGCAAGAAAAGATACTATGCAGAAGGTGTTGCATGTTGGGTTATGGTGGCCCACGCTGCACAGTGATGCACATGCATATTTTTGTTCTTGTGATGCATGCCAAAGAACATGGAAGCCATCGCGTAGAGATGAAATTCCATTGTAGCCACATATGGCCCTGTAGGCTTTTGATAAATGGGCCATAGACTTTGTTGGACCTATCATTCCTCCTGGGAAGAAGAGAAGTGCGCGATACATCATCACTATCACAGATTATGTAACAAGATGGGATGAAGCTAAGCCAGTAAAATATTGTACTATAGACACTGTTGCACATTTCATTTTTGAAAATATCCTGACTAGATTTTGGTAACCAAAGATATTGATGAGTGATAAGGGTGCACACTTTTTTAATGAGATCATTGAAGCTCTAACAGAGGAATTTCAAATACATCACCAGAAGAGTACTCCCTGTCACCCTCAGGCCAATGGTGTAGTGGAAGCCTTCAACAAAATCCTAGAGAATGCACTCACAAAAATATGTAATGCAAATAGGAATGATTGGGGCATTTGCATTCCTTCTGTTTTATGGGCTTATAGGACTACATGCAATAAGTCAACTGGTAAAACACCATTTAAGATGGTTTATGGCCAAGAAGAAATCATGCCTATGGAATATATCATCCCAAGCCTCTGAATCGCAACATTCACTAATATGGCCGAACCATACATCATGGAGGAACGACTATCACAGTTGGTAGCATTAGAGGAGGATCAGTTTATCACTAACTTCCATCAGCAAGTATAGATGGCACGCGAAAAGGCCTGGCATGATAGAAACATTTGACAAAAGGCAATCAAAGAAGAAGGATATGGTTTTTTTATATGACAGTCAGTTTTCACACCACCTAGGGAAGTTCAAAAAGAATTGGTTAGGGCCAAACATTGTGAAAGAGATCACTAATGGATGTGTGGTGCACTTGGCCACATTGCGTAATGAAAGTGTTACCGGGTACATCAATGGAAGCCGGCTGAAGCCGTATAGGGATAACCCTATTCCTACCAAATGACTATACGGCTAGAGAATGGGAATCCACTTGTTTGTGCGTTGCGTGAAGGACATACGCAGGAAAGTGAAACATGAGAACAAAGGTAGTGCGCGACAGGAGAAAATAGCCATTGGAACAATACATCTAGGTGAAAAAGTGATTTTACTGTTAAATGGAGCGAGTTTTCTAAATTTAATGAGGATATATTATGGTATTTTTGACCGTTTTTATGGGGATAGGGTGCCATTAATGAAGCTCCGACCATTTTTATCATGGATTGCTTCTAAAAGGAAGGTCACGAGTCATGTTTTGTTCCTTTGTTTTCTGAGTGAATTGTGAATTGTAATTATCTCTGAGAACTGTATGTATGGCCGTGATACCCCTGAATCTAATGTAAGTAACCCTAAATTCATTTTTAATCCCAAAATGATGGACACTAACCATGAGAGTGTGCCGTCTGAAAATCACTATGTGTCACTCACAGCATCTACTGAGCCTGGTTCTGACGATGTACATGAAGTTGTTACACAAGTGCATGAAGTCATGTCCATGCTGACTAAAGGAAAGGGCAAGATGACCAAGGGGTCATCCTCAAAGTCACAAACATTTCCAAGATATATCACATCCCCGCACCACGCGACGAAGGATAGGTCTCCTATGGGTGACCCGACTAAGAGGCCCATGAGCGCAACTGAGGAGGTCGCTCTCTTCATCAAGCCCATATCAAGGCTCTCGAAGTATGTAAGACCGCGCAGACCCTTCATGAAGGCACCGAAGGATTTGGACATGGTGTGCGATTATTTTAAAATGCCCTTGATTCCAGAAGCAGTCACTTTGGAGGGGGATATGTTTGGAAATGTCCCTGTAGTCAAGTTTGCCGATTATAACCTGGAAAATGACAATACATTCCCTGAGCTAGCACTAGAATACTATTTGGAGAGGGTGGTGCATGCCATAGTTATGAAGGTATATCCCATGCCTTGGGAACGCGGGTTGAGCAATGCGGGAATTCTCAATTTGTTGAAGATTCCCCATTTCGGTCGATACCCCATCACAGATATCTGCGTGTGCCAGCTGCAGGTGTTGGTACACGAAGGGTGCCTATGGATTAAGAATCACATCCATATAGCCTTCACGCTGATCCATCTGTTCACCAAACTGCCAAATAAGTGGCCCAATCCGATGGCTAGTTATGGGAAAATCTAGGAACTAAAGGTAGCGGCCAATGTAAAAAAGGATTACAACGTGGGGTGAGATTCCAGGGGCTTCCTGGTGTAGCAGATCGATGACACTATGGTGCGCCTTGGAACTCTTGTTCTAAGCTGCAAAATGATGCGCAAATGCAGGCCTAAGGTGGTCCCTGCGCACGTTATCGCACTTGCAGGGTAGTGTGAGAAAGGCATTAGCTACAAATCATCACAATTCCTTTGTACAAAGCTACTATAAAATGTGCGTGAGGCGTAGGAGGAAGGAAAGAATTTTTCCTATGCATGGCTACCTCTATTGATTGCTTTGGTTGCATGGGAGACACCCAAGAGCTTAGTCATCTCTAAGATCGAGCTTGGATTTTTTGAAGGAGTTCCTTAAGAAAATATATGGGACTCAACAGACCCGAAGCGCGTGATGGAGAATAAGATCTTCTGGGTCTTATTCGAGGGAGAATTGGCCATGAAAATCTACTCGCACCCACCATTGTCCCCAACCACATATGAAAAGTACAAGACCATTGGGGACTTCCAAGTATCAATGAACAATGTGCAGATCCAGTCGTGAAAGGACCCAGTTTGGTACAACCTGCCATATATGGTAACGAAGGATGAAATCGACCAGGTCATTGCGACTTGGCATGAAGCATGGAAGATTGGTCTAGGCTCTATTATGCCTACCACAACCTCCACATCCGACAAAGAGGCAACCAAGGACAAAGAAGAAGAGAAGGTAGCCAAGAAAGAAGAAGACAAAGAGAGGGAAAAGGAACCTGAAGAGGAAGTTAAGGTAGATCTCGGAGGCACAGATGGTCTAGATAGTACAAAATTTGAATCCCGCAGAGGTAATAAGCGTGTCACGGAAACCCTCAAGGGTTCACAAAAGAAGCGAAAAGGTTCGAAGGCAGGAGGCACACAAGAAGTCACCCTCACGGAGGATGAATTGGAAAAGATAATAGATGTGGTCACCTCTTCCTCTGAGGATAGGTGAACTGCGCTCAAGGAGCAGTAGAAGGCTGCAGTAGAATCACTACAAACTGAATTGCAGGTGTTACAACTCAAGACCGATAGCATTCAAGCGAGTGTGGCTTAGGCGAGGTTGATTTAAGTGAGAAAGAGCACAAGTATGATCCTCAGCATGACAGATAGTAGGATCTGCCCCTTCCCTAGAAAAACAATCACGATGGAACAACCTGAATTAAGCATGCAGTTGCAAACCTGCTCAGAAGTTGGCATTGACTTATCAATGCTCCTCAGTGGAAAGTTGCACGTGATCTAGATGATCATTATAGATGAGCTGCAGTGTAGGGAGGCATGAATACACAAACAACTGACCAAGGAAGAACAAAATTTTGCAGAAAAAATGTAGGAGTCTTTCATGGCTCAGAGAACGCAGCAAGTAGTGATATCACAACATGCGGAGTTAGAAAACTTGATTGATTGTTTGTGTGGTGACCTACCAGAGGTTCTCATCCCTACCTCTGTTGTTCCCTAGGCCTATATTGAAGGTTTAGTAGTTGCCATGAAGGCCTCTCATTCTGAATTTTAGGTAGTCAAAGAATATTTCGAGCAGCAGACCGCAGAGTTGCAAGAAAAGCTTCAATCAGAAAATTCGCTCAAAGTTTGAGCACAGAGTGATGCTATAGTCAAAGAAGCATTAGCTAGTATTGTAGAAACCATTGACAAGGGTACAGAGCTTCTAGAGACAACTATGGGCCTATGGAAATCCATGCAGATGGATCCCCTTGTCCAGAAGATCTCGCAGGAATTGTGTGCCCAAGAGAAAGCGTTTGATGAGCTTCAGGAGGCACTGCCAAAATTTGTGCCTATTGAGAGAATGGCACGACTACAGATGAGCCAGGTATTGCACAATGAGGTTGAAGAACTACCGAGGAAGAAGCACATCGTGACCGACCACATGAATTTGTGGGAAGATGAAGAAATGAAGCTGTCACAGGATTTGGATGTTTTTGTTAAGAACCTGAACTAGACTTACCAGAGTATCAATCTCGCAATAGAGGGGATGACCTTTTATAAATTGGTGGATATCGCACAGAGTGTAGTCGATTAGAGTGTGGGTGTCCTTGCACCCTGTGTTGCCGCCATAGAGGAGCTGAAGATGAAGATGAATACCCTCGTACCTCTGTGACTCGGGACGAGTCACAAGATTGTGTTGGGGGACTGTTGGAGCAGGATCCCTTAAGACCACATTTTTGAGTAAATAATAGTATATTTTTGTAGTTTTCAGTCACGCGTGCTAAGAAATGAAAATTCAAGGGGTTTTGGGGTTGGTCAAAGTCCCTTCATGAGTTGTAATGGGCTAAAGGGTAAATCTAGGAGTCTCAAACCATGGTTTGCAGACCTTAGGATGAGCGCAGGATAAGGTAAAAATATAATTCTAGATCGAGTCGGATAAGGCCGTTTTTGATAATTTTTGGATAGATTGGGATCTATGCTAGAGATTTAAAGTGGATCTGTGTAAGTGGTTGTGTCTAAAAGGCTCCTCCTAGCTGTGTGTGTAGATACCTTAGTCTGAATGTGTGCGAACACGGCTAGCTGTGTGCGCAGGTGAATCTGAAGGATTATAAAGGGTTTTCAAACTGTTGACGAATAAAGAAGTGTTTGGATATCTCTGAGTACTAAATGCATATTTTATGTATTTATGTGATCTATTTCCGCAAATGATTTTTGTTCATGTTTATGAGTTATATTATTTGTGATAGGATCAGTTGCGTACTTGTGTTTACGGATGATATGAATGTTAGTTGCATAGATCTAGCTCTGTAAAGGCTAAATATTATATTATTAGGACTATTAAAGGAATTGTGGATCTTTTGTCTAGGTGCGTGCACTGGATTAATCTGTGTTAATCAACCTAGGGTTTCTGGTTAGGGTTTCTGGTGTGCAAGTTAGTCTGTTTGTTAAAGTCGATTTGAAGGTGACCAATTCATTTAATTATCTCTTAGGGTGTGGAAACCTGGTTCCAGCACTCCCCCATACTGCTTCGGGTGAGACTTTTTCCTATGCAAGAAGTTCATTGCCAAAAGAGCTAGTAGTAAGAGGGTTTTGTTGGTTACGCGCTAACTCTGAACCTGGGCCAGGACCCCTCAAGCCAACAACCAACAAGTGTGATGCTACCTTAGCTGAAGATATGGAACCATGGTTTAAAACTTGAAATCTTAGACAAAATTTTGAATATAAAAACAAGGTTGTTTCTAATTTTCTTGAAACAAGGAAGAAAGCTTACTTTATGATTACCAAATATGCTTGGTCATTACTTTCCATGTGACATCAAATAATCAAAGTAAAAATCCATATATATGATATTAGAGCCATATGACATAGCGTGTCAAAGTAACTAATACTTCATAAATGTTGGATTATAGATTTGGGTTCAAATGTAAGAAGACTGCTTCTATAAAATGCTATGTAAACATAAGCCATGTCATAGAGGTCGAAACATTTTATATCATCTTGATACTAAAATGAATCAGGATTTAATATCTTTTGATGAACAAGCATACCAAAGTAACGTCATGAAGAAGTGGAATACGTTATAACCATCAAGAGAATGACTTACCAATCAAAGGAGTTGAAATGTGAAGAAAAATAATGGATGAACCATTGACCTTAAAAGTGCACCAAGGAGAGATTGATTTTCCCTCACTAAATCATTATCCAATCAAGAGATAGTACTATCTCCTAATCAAAATTTTAGGTGTACTTCAAGTACACCAATGTCACAATATTTGATCCTTCATTCTGCATTTAGTGTGAAAAATATGGATTTATGGCTCATCCAATTCATAACATTAAGTCAACTTGTATGACCTTAAATGGATTTGACAAGTGAATGGTTATTCTCTTCACTTCATAGATATTCTTGGATTTCGAGAAAATATTGACAACAACTGAATTATTAGTATGGGGATGTTGGAACTATGGCATATGTGGTTTTTTTCATACTTTATGGTAAACTAGGGAGAAGCTTCTTGATAGTTAACATGTTTACATACATTTCCTTGGTTAGACACTAGGCATTGAAATTCATTGTAAAATTTTTGGAAGAATTTGATCAATGTTATTTCAGCATTTATGCTAAGTTTATAGAAGAGTCACATTGAATGAATCATACAAGTGACATTTCTATTCCAGATTGAAGCATACAAAATATTATTAGAGGTGACTGAGTAAATTGAAGGGAAAGGAAAAGAATCAATCTTGGCTTCAACCAAGGGGATATGTTTGACGGACCAATTTGTTTTTTCACTTGCTAACACTTGTTGTTAGTTGATACCCATTTAATAATTTTCCTTCAAGAGTTTCATAGAATATTGAAGGAATTCACGCAATGTTCAATTTGATCCTATGGTGAGGGAAATGTTCTAGGTCCATGTAGAGAAATAAAGGAGATCCCCAACAAGTCTTCTTGCTAATATGGATCATAGTAATAGACCACAAAAAAATACTCAAACAAGGAGGCATTGACATCCATGCTTCTACCCAAGAAGCCCATTAAGAACCCTTAGAAATGAAGTTGACCTTATATCTCATTTTTAGAATGAAGGATAGAACTTGAGAAAAAAATTAAGCAGGGAGAATCAAATTGAAATTGTTGTAGAAGTCCAGAATCTCTGCACAACATTGAAGCCACCTTCCTCATTGAGAGAAGGAACTCAACCTTCTAATTGGACAGAAAAAAAATATTCCTTGACACTGTTACTATCCAACATTCAGAAAAGAAACTCATGATTAAATTGTGCATTCAGACCCTTCAATGTAGATTTTTATTCAAAATTTCAATATAAACATAGCAATATAACAATACAAAGTGCCTTGCATCTTAGAAAATTAGGCCAGACAACTGTAGATGAGGAGAAAACTAGTGTGAAAATGAATGTTACAAATAGTGTATTACAAAATAGATTTTTGATGGTCCAGTGTAGCACCAATCATGGATTGGAATGATAATCATTATAGGACCCTTACACATCGCATCTCTCGACATGCCTGGATTTATACTGAAATGGTTGTGGTAGAGACTCTTTTTCACCAACATCATAACTTAGATAAGGTTTTGGAAATCCCTGAAATGAAACATCCTATAGTTCTTTAAATTGGTGGGAGTAACATGTCAACATTTCAAAAGTGGTTGAACTTGAAAATACCTATGGTTGTAATGAAATCAATTTCAATTGTGGTTGCCCCAGTGAAATAATATTTTTTCATGGATTGTTTGGTTCCAAAATAAGTGGCAAAACAAATGAAATTTTTGAGGCATGAAGTGATGAGTTTGAAGAGACTTTAAAGCTTGCAAGGTTAGATGTATAGGTCCATATCAATACAAATATGTTTCAAACTGCAATGTATGTCTTCGATACTGTGAATCATCACATTTGAGCCATGGGATTTTAGGGGTAAGGAAATTATCATAAACTAATGCTGTAAGAATAAGCATGAATTGTAGGATGGATTATGAGGATAGTTTGAAAAGAGGGACTATTAAAGTTTTTGGGAAGAACAGAAACATCTATGTAAATTGAAAATTGAATGGAAAATTAAAAGGGGTACACATATGTATATGAAGTACTTTACCAACATGAAGAGTTGTCTTGATATTGTCAGAAGAGCAACCATCTAACAACTAGTCAGTGCAATCTAATCCAATTTTATTGAGTTTACTTGTCAAGCAAGGCGGGATATAAGTAAATATGTATATTTTAACAATCTAACTTGCAAGTACATAAATTGTTAGAAATGATGGGTGGGTGCTTTTTAATTTGGAATTGTGGAGTTTTCATGTGTATTTTGATGAAATTTTTTTAATGTGTCGTAGCTCAATTTTAGTTAAATATTGCAATAAGGATATGTTTACCATTTGAGGAACCATAACATTCCATTTATGATATAACTGGCATCACTACAAAACATTTTCAAGATATTTTAGATTCCATTGTTGAGTTTCTCCCAATATCTTCAAGTACTTTAAGCACTATATCATGTAATAAATTATTTAGATTACCGGAAAAAACAATCACTACAAAATACTCAATTCTCCTTACCCACAGCTATTTGTTTATTGGTTTGTAATGTATTTGCATGGATTAACAATAATTGTGGCTAAGAAAGCAGAGGTATCCAATCATGGAAAAGTTTAGAGACTAATATTCATAGGTGGGCTAATTTTCTTGTTTATTGGTTTGTAATGTATTTGCATGGATTAACAATAATTGTGGCTAAGAAAACAGAGGTATCCAATCATGGAAAATTTTAGGGGCTAATATTCACAGGTGGGCTAATTTTCCATGTTTTTACCAAAAAAAAAAATTAAGCTAATTTCCATTTTTTTCTAAAAATGATTCACCCAAATTTTATACTAAAAAAATTATTTTACCTTCAAAAATTTCCAAAATTTTATAGAGACTATATAAAACCATTAGAAATTTGAATATTTTTGCAAAAATATAGCCAAACATTTTATGGTTTACATATTATAGACTAGTAAGACTCACCAAGGTTTCTAAACTTTTAGATAAATTTCTTAAAATTTCCTCTACAACCAATGGGCATGCTTGAAAATTTGAGCCTATGAGAGGCATCAAAGTGACAATATTATGGTAGAAGGTGGATAATTCTTCAACATTGGGATTGAGATCTAGCAGGTTCAAGTCAATCCGAAATAACTCTCTTTCACAAATAATTTTTCACACATAAGCTCTAGTTGAGCTAATCATTCTTGGGGAAGAAAACTATAGACATGTTCAACATACTTTTCTTACCATTATTACAACACTAAAATTCCACCAACCCACTTCCCAAGCACTAAACATAGGTGGATGACAAAATAACTGGATAATTGAAGAAATATCTAATGTTTTGATGATTAACCAATATAAGAAAGGCCAAGAAGAGTCATGTATCCCTTGTTGTCAGACCTATTTAAGGAAGAAAGTACTGCTTTGGAGCTAGAAGATGGTGATGCCACTTATTGTTTCTATTATGACATAAGTAAAATTCTTTATTTATAGTCTGATTGGGTCTCATCTTCCAACATTTTGGTCAAGCCTGTACAATATGATTGGTTCTATAATTTATTGCAGGCTCGGTAAAGGATATGAATAGTGATAGACACTAGATTTGATTTTGAAACACTCTTTACAAATATGTCCATTTCCATTTGCTTCTATGTCTTCTACTAAAAAACATTTAGTTCACACTAGCATCATGTTGGAGAATATTTTAGCGTTCAAGGTAAATAAAAAAAGTGACCAAATGGGAGAAAAGACTCCAGAAATATGGAATAAAAAGAAGCAGTCTGATTCATAGAAGGTAAATGATATCACCCATTATTCTGGTAAGAATAAATTGAAGTTTGATACAAAAGATACATAAATACAACATTTACACTTGAAGAACTCCAAGCATGTAGTATTTAATTAGAAAAATTAATTTATATGGACATATACTCTTCCCACTTAAGCTAATATTATAGCACCAGTGGCCATTCTTGTCATGACAACCTTTATTTTTCTTTTAGGTATTATTATATCTAAAGAAAGTGGTAACATGAATGTACTATTTTGTATAGGACTTTTAGGAACAAAACAAACCACAATGCAAATGTATTCCATTAAATAAATTTCCTCACTGATAACAACTACTATTCCACTTTTTTATAGCTCCAACCTCGACAAGTAAGCTAGTTGAGAATCTGCTTCATAAGGAGAAACAAAAAAAATAAACTCCTTTTGTCTTAAGGATATGAATAAATCAAGAGTTCAAAGTCAATCAACACAAATCTTGAAAGTGGAAACATCTCAAACATAAATGTAGATGGAAGAAAAACTTGTCAACCTTTTTGGAAATATCAGAAACACTACCTGAATCATTTCATTTTCCATGGATGGTGTAATATGTATTGATCTCTATGAAAATAGATGAAGCATAACATCACTAACTATAGGTAAGTATAACTTCAACACAAGAAAGATATATTTTCATAAAAAATGACAATAAAATGAATGTCGTTCGCAGGCACTTCAAATCCATACTTTTTGTTTCTGATAAGAAATACCTAGAAGAGTTCAATAGCACCTTTAACATATCCCTCTACTGATTTGGTTCTAGCTTGTTTCGGGAAATCATCTCTCCTCCTAAGAAAGAGAGAACAATAATTAATTACAATGGATTTATATGGTAATGCAATATCATCAGTTCAATCCACCAATAGCTAAATGAGGTTAGATTTTAGTCACACCTATAGATGCACCCATACATCTATAAAGAAATTTTTTCATGTCAAAGAATGAAACAATTCATATTACAACACAACATTTGGGTAAAAGTGGCACTAAATTTTGACACCTAGCAAGTGGCTTAGGGACTTAAAATAACTCACTAGTATGATCCCATAGAAAACCTCCAAAAAGTAGCCCAATAAAGAAAAATATATCCCTAAAATATTCATCTAACAGGCATGGATGTGTACTTAATACTAGATTAGTTTCCTGATGGAGGAAGCAAAGAAAACTTGGCATTGATATTTTTCATAATTGGACATTAAGAAAATAATTATTAACTACATGAAATCTTTATGAAACATGATTAACACATGGAAACTACAACTATTGTGGGAAACCGAAAATTGTAGGACATGTTTTATAGAGGTTTTTTATGTCATTGGCACTCTTTCCTCAAGGATCATTGGTTATACTACATATATGTCTCAAGTTTCTTGCAGAAGATAAAGTTGGTCACTCTCTAATTCCTACCGTATTTTTAAGGTTTGAGATGAGAAAGAGTAACTAAATAGATAAATTCTCAATGTTGGACCCTATAGCTATCCAATGTTCAAATTATTTTACTAAAAGCTAAAAGTAGGGGACATATTTTATACACTTTCCTTAGTTGCATGGATAGATATGAAGAGACTGTTTTGATCTAAAATGGCTTAGCGTATATTAGATGGCAATGGCACTAATATAAATGTTAGGTTTTCCCCAATGAAATAACAACAAAACCTATTTTTATCAAATATGATATTGATAAGAGACCCAGAAGTTAACCCATTAGAAAAAAACGGTCTAGTAGTTTCTCGAGAGTATGTACATGGTGCGTACATTTCTAGTTTGAACTTCTCGACAATAACAAAAAACCCCAGATTTATGAGAATAAACATACATCTATCATTCTTTCTTTCTTTTTTCTCTTTTGATGGGAGATGACCACCATCAAACATAATGATTGGAGTCATCTCGTATTACTGAAGCATGTTGATCCTATGCATAAAATATTTTAAGGAGGGGAGCTTGGAATTTCTGGTATTCAGAGCTTGTTGACAGAGCTCCATACTGCATGAAGAGGTTGATTAAGGAAAAGGTCAACCTCATTCCCACTAAAAATACACCCAAAAAATATAGATGTTTAACTTATGTGTGGAAATGGGCTTACCTCCCTTGTGAATCCATGAGTAAGCATCAATGCCCACCTAACAAAAAAGACACGAAATGTCACTTAGGAATAATTAAAAGTAACCATTTCAGTTGATTTTAGGCATTGGGGATTGTAGAGAATATATTAAAATGGAATCATGCTTACTCATTTTCCTACATATTTTGTAATGTGGACAACCTCAATGTAAGTATTCATGACCTTGATAAACCCTATATACCCATGCTTTTCAATAGATAATCTTTACAGAGGGAAATCAAACTACAAAGTTGTGGGATTGGAGACAATATATCCTTTGAAAATAACCCAAGCACCTAGGGTATAGGTCATATAAATGATAGGAATTGGAAGTCAAGAGTATTGGCACTATCATGTGTTCATGTGGAGGCATCTTCTTTTCAAATTTTAGTGGGGAATTATGAGTTCCTCCCGCTAAAATTTACAATGAAGAGCCAAAAATCATTGTCATGTTCTATGAGTGGGGACATCAGAAGATAATTTTTCATAGGGTAATTTATGTGGAATTTGTTGATGATCATTATAATATAATTCTAGTGTAATATATTAACTAACCACCTAGTGTAAGACTATGTTGTCTCCATCTAGACTAACTTATTGTAATTCTCTAAAGGTCATGTACGTAGTGGCAACATGCTTCCACTTACCTTCAATACACTCATAAACTATATTGCCTTGCCACGGCTAAAACACTATCAAACATATTTCTAGATTATATTATCCTTTGTTCAATTTTTGTTGCAACAATTCATTGATCATCTGTCCTTGTTAGGCTAGAAATACTTCATCCTCCTAATCCACACCAAACTAGTACATCATCTGAAATGTCTCAAGGATCATTGTGAATCAATCATGAGGGATATGAAACATATAAAATAGCCATGAACCCTTTATCATGTTTTATTAGCTTGCTATATAGGATAAAATTTCTAGTGGAACCTCAAGTAATGTCCTTACGTTCTTCCCAACTTGAGTTGTTAACATCCTCATCAATATAGCCCCATCAACTTCTCCAATGAAATGGGTGTGGATAGTGAAGAAAAATTCCATAGTTTTGCATTCAAACATGGATTTAATACCATTTTTCACAGGGATAGAATTTTTATTGCACTTGAGTGTCTAATACTACTCAAGAAATATGCTCACCAAGCATCTTCAATGTGACCTTACTAGTTAAGCATGACCACCAACCTCTTGTATCGCATGTGTTGCACTTAACTGCCATGTCCTAACCAAAACTAGACTAGGTACCTCAAACATGAAGTAGCCCTCAGACAACCACTTAGATGCTCTTTAAGGGATATTTATATTCCAACTTGGATATGGAATCCATGGCATGTTATTCTACACAAAGAGCCACAACAATTGTTATTATGTATGGTTCTCTAATAATAATGTGCACACATTCTAAGAATGTGAATGTGCTATTAGAATTTATGCATATTTTTATAATGCATGTATCTATAGAATTATTTATATAATAATATGGCTTTAGATTAATCAATATTTATATTAATTGACCAAGTTAATAGTTTCGGCTAGCTCATGGCTTAAGGGCATTTATGAGGGGCTGCAAAAATCTTCTTAGGGTTGTCTAGCTTTGAGTTTGGTTTCCCTCTCATCCTAGAGATCAAAGAAAGACATGAAATTATTATGAATTTATTAGGGTCTTCAGAAGATTAATTAGTTATGACTTTCTCCAGTTTTTTTTTCTTTTCCTTCATCTCAAGTGTCATTTGCCTTTCCCTCCTTGGATGAACTGGTGAACAAGAGCATTTTCCCGACGATGAAGGAAAGTTAAAATGATGTTGAGAATATCTGAATCCATATTCAGTGTTAGAATTTAGATACAAAAGCATATTTAGAATTTTAACACTATATATGGATTCAAAGACCCATTTGTCTCTAAATTTTAACATTGTAGATGGATTCAGAGACCCCTGTAGTGAAATGAAACACTTCAGTATCAAAACTGCAATTTTCCATTTCAAGAGTGACACAATTAAAAATTATTAACATAAATGACTAATTCATATGCATGTTGTACTAATTATTTGGTAATATTTTTATTCTTAGAATATAGTAGTCAGTGATGTTAATCGTTAATAATTTTGTCACTTATTATGTAGGCATATATTTTATTCCTAGTCTAAATTAGTCATTGTATTTAGTTGCTTTTAGTTTGGTCACTTATTATCTAGTCATATATTTTATCCATAAACTAAATTAGTCATTTAAGTTAGTCAGTTTTAGTTCGGTCACTTAAAATTTCTCAAATTTAGTAGTAATTCACCTCAAATAATTGTGGTGACTAACTGTTTTAGTCACCTAGTCACTAATTTCATCATTTTCTACTAGTGATTAATGGATCGCATCCCTCTTTTGTGAATTTGAAACCTCCTCTATATGTCCTATAAATTGAGTAGAGGTTATAGGGTTAGGGGAGTTCACAAAAGGTAGTCTTATGATGGTGAATTTAGATTGGGAAGCTTATCATACAAGGAGAGGATTTGAGGCATTTGGGAGGAACCTCATGAAATCAAGGCATGGTTGTAAGGCTCTTCTTTTTATCTCTGAATTAATAAAAAAGAATCATTTTTCTCATTGTATTGTCTTACTGAAGTAATGAATGATTTATATTCCTTTATGTATTCATTAAGATGATTTCAATTTCTAATCTCCTTCATCATTAGATTAAGCTTCTTTTGAGTCAATATATTGCGTATGTCTTTGATCTCTTTGATGTCTGTGATTGCAGAACTTATCAAGCATTGAGGAGTTGCATCGGGATGCATCGATGATCTCCATCAAGAATTTCATAAATATGTAAGGGGAACACTCTCCTTCTCTTATTTTGATGATTTAAACGAAGTTAGCTAAGGGAAAGAGATATTCAATTGTCTCTTTGTTTCTAGTTTTTCTTTAGGAATCTATGGATATCGCTCTTTTCCGAAAGAGGGATTTGTCCACACAACACTCTTTAATCTCTTTTGAGATGCCCAAAACATGAAAATATTTCCAAGCACTTGTCTTTTTGAACTCGTTAAATTAAATGAAAATACATCTTCCCAGTATAAGTTTTAAATTTTCTGCACTGGATGGACTATTTATGAAAAATGAATACTTTAGTTGAACATGGCTAAAAGGTTCTCCTGGGTATTTTTTTATGCCTTTTCGGGCCCAAGAGACAAATAAACAAAAAGGAACCTTTTAGAGTTTTCTTTTTTTCCTCTATTTTAAACTCTCTAAACATAAAAAATAAGCCAATTTATAACTTTATTGGATTCGTAAAACCATTAAACAACGTAGGACTCCTTCTTAGGGTTCATTAAAAATACTTAGAAGGATTCATCCGAAGGATGAACTTATGATCAAGCATATTTTATCCTCCTCAAGCTTGTAAAAAATAAAGAGGTATTGGCCAAAAATGGTTGGGAAATTAGGAAAACATGGCATAATACCTATTTATGGAAGTGATTCTCTCTTGAACATGACACTCTCTCACCTTTCTGATTGTTTTTGGTTGGGGAATCTACTTTCCTCTCTGTTAATCACTCCTTAATGAAATTCTTCATGATGGGTCTTTGAGTCAATGATGCCAACTCCATATAAGTGTCACTGATATGTTTAAGAGAAATTCCACCCTCAGTTGACATCTGCTACAATACCTTAAGCCTTCTTTCATGTCTTCCACCCTGAATTAGCTCTTAACCGTCAACATTTTGTCTCAAATACTAATACATTTTTTGTAT
This sequence comes from Pinus albicaulis, assembly GCA_034641835.2. Lineage (NCBI taxonomy): Eukaryota > Viridiplantae > Streptophyta > Pinopsida > Pinales > Pinaceae > Pinus > Pinus albicaulis. The sequence goes on from CM076570.1 coordinate 905,630,616, forward strand.
CACTAATTGGGGATACATCAAGTCCCTCCTACGACAGGATGATTCCTATCAACATTAGCACATTTTCGAGGAATTTAACTTAGAAATTCCCTTTAATGCCTTGGATATTTCATACCTCAATGGAAATTTTCCTCAATTTCAATGACAAGTTTTCATTATTGGACTTCGATTGGAAGATTTTTTGTTGTGTTCCACTCCAACTCATTCATTTACACCTCATAGATTACACTTAGTACCTTGAGGGCCATTATCATCAACAGTGTTTCCTCTCATGTCTATAACAAATTTCATCATTGGTCACTAATAAGATGGTGTCTACCATGTTTTAATCCAACATATCTATTCACATGGTTAGACTTGTACTATCAAGTGACAAGCTAGAAGACCCCGGATCTATTTTCATATATCTGAGCTACGATTTCAGGATTCATACAAGTTTATAAAGTATAATGGATATGGTCATATAAAAATTTATCCAAGCATGGGTCCACAATATTTCATCAATGGTCATTAATTTTATTATTGTACATGTACTGGCTTATACGTTGAGTATGGTTGTGCTTACCTCAACAATGATATCATGGTGATAATGTATTGTAAGAAATAATTGATGATCTCGACAAGTCTATTATGGATCCAGGATTTTCACAAAGTAAAGCACTTCAGTCCTCAACCACTGCTTCTAAATTTGTACTTTAGGGTGCAATTTGTTAAAGGCCATTTTGTCACATTCAACCAAATGACCTTTAATCTGGATCAATCATCATCCATTCACACTTTTCAATCATCCCCTAAAAAGAAAAAAGCACGAGTTTTCCAGGAGTTCTAAAAAATATACATTATATTGTATAAAAACCCTAATTTAGGTCCCCATCGCATTCTCCTAGTTCAGACAGAGCAATGGAATAGATTTATTTCATTACGAGAGCAATGACCCTTTAAAGGAGGTAACAATTAAATATAATTTCGAAGCTTCCACTTCTAGAGGCTTCACTTGTGGAAATTTCCATTCTCTATTAAGGGTGTCCTCAAATTCCTACAAATGAGGTCTTATCACTTATCCCGTGGAGGTTATCCCCTTCTAAAGTGGATCTTACCCTAGGTTAATGGATCTACAACCTCCCCATTTATCCTATAAATACACTACCTTCTATTAGGACTAGTTTGGCTTTTGGAGACTCTTAGTTATGACCTCATGCTCCCTTTTTGTGTTTAGAGGTCCATAATCCATCCTTGTGCTATTGTGGCAAAGGAAGGACAAGATAGTTGGGATACATCTACAAGGTTAAAGACTACAAGAATTGTAATATTCTCCTACTTTCATTAATACAAAAATCCCTTGTTTTCTTATACATTATGTCTCATTTATGCATATGTAGAACAATGAATCCTTTACTTATTGTTTAGAGATGTTTGTATATTCTATTTGTATGTTTTGGTTCCCTTGCGTGTTTTAGATGTTTTGCAGGTTCCACTTATAGCATTTGGAGTTGGATCTAAAGCTTGCAAGTGAGGAGCAGAAGAGAGTTTACATTGGTTTCCAATTAATTTTTTCTTCCATATTTCAAACTTCTCTAAGGAAAGGAAATAAATTTTTTCTTGGTTGTTTCTAGATCAGGTCACTAGGTCTAGGGAGATTGCTTTTGTCTGCAGAAGGAATTCATCAATAAAACACTTAGTGATGCATTTTTATTTCATATTTAGATTATGTAAAATAAATATCTATTTGTATGTAATTATAAGTAAATTATTTAAATTAGACATGTCATTCTCCTTGTAAACATGATGTAATATTAACTTGGAAAATTGTGAAAACATGAATTTTAATGACTCTCTCATGATAAGTATGTGGAAAAAATAATATTTCTTGAGTTTCTCATTAAGAAATAATCAAAATATTATTTTTCAAAAAGCTAAATATTATATAGTATGATTTTTGTATTATTTAACTCATATTTATTATTTAAAAAAAAGATAAATTTAAACCACAATAGCAAATAAAGAACCAAAATAGCACCAAAATGTTATATCTTTATTACTAGAAAAAAGTTCACTTGCCTCTTTAAGGGAGAACTTCCAATAGAGAAAATCTCAACTACAATTAACTTCACAAGCCTTATTTTACTTTTCCTGATACTAATCTTTAGAAAGAGAAATTTCTAATTTAAATTGGTAAGAGTTGATATAAATATTAAATTTAAATTGCTTGAAACACTCATAAATTTAGCGATAAATTAAATTCTATTAAAATATTGTTTTTAGATATATTAAATCTAAATTAGTTATAAAAAAATATGACTTAGATTTTTTAAATTTAACAATAGATTGAATTTTATAAACCAATATAGATCAATCTTAACAAGGATCTACCAAGAGACGAGATGGATCAAATCTCATTATATGAAAATATCTTTTTAGAATGCAAAACTTGAAAAAAGATGTACATGTCGAAAAATTTAATCTATTTTAGTGATTCATAAATCTGTGATTAAGATGGATCTATAGCAGTTATATATATATATATATATATATATATATATATATATATATATATATATATATATACACAGATCGACCATAGTGTGATTTTTCATTGTTTAAATTGTATTTTTGAATAATTTATTATTATTAATATTTAATATTAAAAATTGAATGAGTTACACATTCTCGTCTTATTAAGAACTAACTAAATTATTTTACCTTAAATTATTTTTTCCATGTGAGTATTGAAATATTTTACTAATTAGGTTAGAATGAATATGAATGAACTATCTAAGCAATAGAAAAATATATATGGTAATTTTACAATTATATTTTCAACCATACTAAACTTTGTAATTGATAAAAATATCTTTGCATTTTTTTTAAGGTAAGTCTTTTGCATGTAATTTCATATATAAAATTTTGATATAACTTCACCAATACATAATATAATCAATATTATTTCATAAAAATAAACATCATGATGATAAACATCTAACAAACATAAAAATAATTTAAAGTACAAATCTTCCTAACATCATCTAATTATATACACCTCAACACATATAAACGTCATTATCTAGCACACAAATCAAATAATCTAACAAAGCATCATAATCGTGATCACATTTAACAAAACAAAAGCATTGTAATATAACATCATCACCATACACATCCTTAAATATAAATCTCATGTCAAATAACCTCTATCACATGCACACCTATTTGCAATCACATTAAATGAACATATCTAACATGGCCTAACAATTTACGCATCAACACCAACATATAAATTAAGTACATCAACATGAAAAATAAAATGCACCATATATATATATATATATATATATATATACAAACACGCCAAATAACTTCTATAAAATATCTTGATACAATATATGAAGTAGTGGATTCTTGGTTAGTAGCAGAAGACGATGGATAGTCAAGTACTGCCTTAACAGTCAAACTATGAGGTGGAGAATAATGTGGTTGGTTTGCTTTCTCAGGAGAAATAGGAGGCACCGCCACCAGTACTAAGTGATCATCATGAGGTGAATGATAAATAGTTCGAGTACTACCAGAAGGATTGCCGACACCCTGACTATGATCCGATGGGGTAGTACTACCAGAAGCGTCACCACCCTCATCATCATGATCTAATGGTGTAGCATTGGGTGAAGACTCATGTGATTTATCTGTTGCACCATTCCCATCCCTCCTCGTTTCCAGTATCTTGGTAGCTCTAAAAATATGACACATAATACTCATTATATCACATAGATAGTCCCTAAAGAGCTCCAGGAGCCTAGGATCTACCCTGATGTCTCGAGCCCTCGTAGGGTAGAATCCCTCCTTAACCAAAAGCCTAGATATTTGGTCCCAATACTCCATCCTGAATTAGTCACTAGCCCTATGCACTTGCATGTTCATTCCCCTCAGCATCTAAGGATGTGCCTCACCCTCCGGGGCCTCTCCCATCTCTGCATCTCCCTCTGGTGGGGGAGGAGGCACATCCCCAACAAAACTTCCGATGCATAAAAAATATATAGTACAGAAGAATAATTAGACAATTTCATTAAACAATTTAATAAAACATGTTAACGAATGTGCTAAAATAAATTTTATGTTAATTAATTCAAACAATAAAATGAAACTAGATTAATTTACAGAAAAAACCAATATTACAACTATCATCTGCAAGCTCATTTGGGGTGAATAAGATGTTGGGACACTGTCTCCAATCCATACCTGCGTACGGACGCTACACCAAGATAAGCATGTGTTCATCCTCACTGGCTTGTAGCCCTAATGCCTCAGCAGAAATCCTGACAGGATATTTCGGCAAGCCCCTCTTAGGCATCACCTCACTCGAGATGCGCATTCACACCTCAATCATCGACCTAGGAGGATGATGGTAAAAAATATGCCTCGTCTCCATAAACATCTAAAAAAATAAAAATAAAAGGGCTCTGAAGCGAAAAGGGAGTTTTCCCTCCCATGTATCATGGCACGAGATCTATCTAAAGCCTTGTAAAATTGCCACAAAAAAATGGTAGACCATTTGATACATGAGGGCACTTGCACCAAAGAATCAACATAAAACAAAAGAACTAAACTAATGTGATTACCATCACTAGTATATTTTGCAATCATACTCACTAATAGTGAAAGGCACAAAACCTCCTATGCACCAAAAGAAGAAATCTGTAGTCGTCCACAAGACACCTGAAAAATATATTGGATGCACTACATGAGCCCCAACATATCTCTGAGAGTAGACAAAATGACTCTCTAGTGCAACACCATGGGGGACGTCAGGGAACTAGGGAAAATCCTCCCCTCTCCTAGATAGGTAGTGATAAAATATATGTCCTCCTTAGAAGGCTTATACCACATGTCAGGACTCACACGAAAATACTTTTGGTGGACATCCCATCGACAGATGACATGTGCCAACAACCAGGAGTGCGCCTTCAGGGATGTTGCCTCCTCATATTACTTAAGGAGGCTGATATTCCTCAAGAGCGTTCGGGTTGCTGCACTAATAGGGAAATGGTATAAATATCTCTCCCTCTCTCATGCCTCCCATGGTCATACCACATTTTATTGGTCTTCCATTTGCTCCTTCTCCTATTATTTCTCCCTCTATTGATGTCTATGCTACATGATTGACATATAAAATACATCAACGTCAAACATAAAATATAATTTTTTTTATTAAATGAAAAATTTATTTATAAATATGGGCATATAAATTTCAGTTAAAGAAAACAAAATCATCCCTAGTGCACCCAAAAAAAAATAATGCACTGACATTGATGCGCCATCAAACAAGAAAGCACTGACAATGGTGCGTACATACATATGATGCACCAATTTTGGTTTGAATACATACAAACACAATGGTTTTTTTTTTTCAATGCAATGCATTGAGAGAATTTTACATTCTAGTGTGTAGGTATAACCTTTTCGCACTGAGACAAAACATTTAGGTTATTGAGCGCGAAAAGCTATATTTTTTTTAATATTATGTGGGATTTGCGTTTGGTAAATAAAAATGCACCTAGGGTAACATAAAACTGTACGCATTGACGTAAAATTTATAGCTTTTCCCGGTGTGTTGTAATTTACCAAACAGACCAAGAACACTATGGTATGTTAAGTTCTCACACCAAATTGTTTTCCACCTTGTAAATTTACAGGGTGCACCGCGATTGGTGTGAACCAAACCAGTCGAATGCACCACACATTATTTTTTTTTTTTTTTCAAAAACAGTGTATTTTTTGACCTAATTTGCAATTCTAATATGCTAAAAAAATAAATTAGAGAGAAACATAGACATTACCTAGAAATTTTCTCGTCATAGAGGCATAGTTGAGATGTAAATGAGAAAAATAAATTTCACCACGATTTGAGAAAATTCGAAAGCCACACACTAAGCATAGGACAGAAGGATGGTGAGAAAGAGAAGGAATGATGACATGGTGCTTGAGTGAGGCAAGAGTGGAACCAGTGCTTTATAGATCTACAACACTAAAAATGGTAATAATTAAATTTAAGACCGATAGGTTTTTTTGATTGAACCTTATTTCAGTGCATTATTGTAATTGCACCAGTGTGTATTGTTTCCAAGTGCACCATATTTTTTTAAAATTAAAAACCCTATAGTGGTGCTCTTGGTATGTACCCATTAGGGCATTTTAATAAATGAAAAACACCTATGCATCATGGGAATATAGCACCAAAATGGTGACAATAATTGTAAGACCGACATTTTTTAAATTTAACCTTTGATCGGTGCTATTGAGTAGTATAACCACCAGTGCCTTGGTAGTTTCACATCAAGAAATTTTAATACCCCAAAAGCATCAGTGCTTCATAGGAATATAACAACGAAATGGTGAAAATAATTTTATTACCGACATTTTTTAAACTTAACCTTTGTTTAGTGCTATTGACTAGTGTATACACTAGTGCGTCATATATAGTAGTGCACCGTTGTTTTTATTTGTATAAAAAATAACGCTTCAATAGTGCATCACTCTCTATTAAGCATCAGTGATTTTAGTGCACTATATTTTGTATGCACTAGGGTGTTAGTGTACTAGTTTAGAAATGGGTTGTTGTTAGAGTATAGCAGCGGTCTGGGAAAATGAATTTTATGACTGATATTTTTGTAAATTTAAACCTTTTCTGGTGCTATCGATTCATATACGCATCCGTGAACTTTATTTACTTGGTTCACCACTATTTTTTTATTATTATAAAAAATAAATCTGCCACGATGCACCATGTGCTATTAGGAACTGATGCATATATGTATAGTAATTCATTGGTGCATTAGTTTATTAGTGACGCACTATTAAAAAACATCCACTAAAACATCATCCTAGTTGTCATAGGCCATTTTGTCACATCTAATCAATAGGACTCCTAATTGGATCAATCAACATCCTTTTCCCCCTTTTCATCATCATTGTACAAATCCCTAAGCATTCCTCTTTCAGTCCACAAAGTTTCTTCCTGAAACTGAATCATTTGAGCCAATTTTAGGACCAACACTTCATGGCCTCTTGTTGGACTGCATTCAGCTACAATATTATACATTGTGTCCTGCATTAATCACCTACATGTTGCTCCCCTTTGCACATGCGTTGGTTCTAGAAATTCAGAAAAAGAGAGAGAATCCTGAGGCCTCCATTTCTAGAAGCTTCTAGGATATGTTGTAACCATTTACCTTTGATAAAAATCTCAAATCCTATCCTATCCTACCGTGGATTTTCCATGCCTTATCCATAGATCTCATCCTCTCATCAAGAGTGGATTTCAATCCCTATATTTGTAAAAGGATAAGAACTCCTAACTTACCCCGCAATAGGTTGGATTTTGGAGAGTGCTTCTACCCTTATGTTGTTTTCATGAGAGATATAATTTCATTCCTTTAGGGTCATTGGAGGCGCACTTTGTGATAAGGAAAGGACAAGTCAACTTGGAGGAGCTCTTCTACAATATCAAAACCTAATTTTGGTTGTAACCCACTCTATTTTTATTAATGCTATGAGTTATTTTTTCTCCTATATATGATTTTTTTATTTCATGTATTTCAATTCCATGTTGATATATTGAATAAAGTGATTATATGATGCTACATAGATCCCATAGTTTCTTGGCTTGTGTTTTCTGACTGTGCAAGTTCTAATTTTGGAAATCAGAGCTAGGATTGGTGCATTCAAGCTAAACAAGGATCAAAGCATGTGACAGATTACAAGTAGGCTCCATCCCTCCATCTATTTACTTTAAGGAAAATATTGGGTTCCTTGTCTTTTTGTTGTTCTAGGTTAGACCACTAGATCTAGGAGAGATACTTTTGTCTGCAGTCATAAATCCCACATAACAAATTGGTGACTATACTAGGGAACAATGTATTCCCTTGGTGGTTTCTTTGTCCATTGTGTTTTTTTACCTCTTTGATAGAGATTTGGTTCCTTAACCAACCAAGAACAGAATTAGGAACTGATTTCATTGAGTCTCATTTGCAATTTTTGTGTTGGAATACTCTATCCATGGACCAACGCACCCACTTTGCCTCTAACAGAGCATTTCAGCCAACTTGGGCCCTTTCTATACCCACATTGCAAAGCACTGTGCCCCTTCCTAACCAGCGTTGGCCCCTATTTTTACACAAAATTTTCTCCTTTTTTTATTGCCTCTTTGATCAACCTACTTCCAGCTGACCTTCCCTAAGTCTTGAGTGTCTTCTAGTCTCTCTAAAGCCTCCATTCAATTGCATTTGTGTTTGATCTCCTTTGGTAAGGATTGATTTCGATTTTTCTTTGTTCTTATCATTAGGTCGCTTGAAAATTAATTTTTTTTGTTCATTGATCGATTGGATGAGTTGTTGTTCTAGTCACTCATTCTAAAAAGAACATTTGAATTAGTGATTAAAATTTTGAATCTTAGTTTTCCTCATTTCGAATAGTAAGTGTGTTAAAAAGAAATTTGTTTGCATTGACATTTAGGGTTTTGTATGTGTATTAATATATGAGAATTTACATTGAAAGGTAAATTTCATATTGCATCTTGTTTGTAGCATGTTATATGATGCATGTTTATTATTGCTTATCTTCCTTAGCTATATTTTCATTGAAACAGAAAAAATTCCATTTTCTCATGCTAGATTTACATTTTAGGATATTCAAGTGACATTCATGGTGAGCCCAAAACTAAAACTTAATCAAAGATAAACTATAAAAATTATTGAATCAACCTAAGGAGAATTTATAACATTAATGAAAAGACTTATAGGTCTAGGCTAGAGACATGTTTCAACATCGTTAAATGTAGGAGTTGTCATTGTTTTCTAGCGTTGCATCTTGGGGGTAATATCATGTTCCATGTACATAAGTGTATATGATAGTTCTCCGTGTAAATTTGGGTATATCATATGGCACTCCATGCATGATAAGTATAGGGAACGCTCTCATCAAATAGTTATGCATTATAAAACACTACTACAGACCGCACTCCCACATACTGTCAAGTATATTTTTGGAATCCCCTACAGGTTTCTATCTATCCATAGTTAACCAAGTCTATCTCCTTATATATCGTGATACAACGAACACAAAATTCAGGGTTATTGGTTGTCGTACGTTAATTCCTTGGTTCACCAAGGTGTATATTGCAGCTCATGGTTTCTTGGTAATCTTTTATGCCTAGATTATCCTCTTTTTTATTTATTTATTTTTTGTGTTAACAAAATTTACTATCCAACATGGAAGAAAAAAATATCCCACCCGTCATTTCCGTAGAATGAAAAATAATCATCCTCTTCCACCAAAGGTTACTCCTTATCGTCGTCAGAAGCATAAGAAGACTCAAACTACTGAATCAGAAAATTCAGGAACTACTTCTGGTCCTCCTCCTGAATCGAATCAACCAGGATTATCACTCCCTTTGCGTACTAAGCCTAATATAACATTTATTGTTGTCAGTGACACTAACACAATCGAAATTGAAGTCCCTGAAATATTATTGCCCAAGGTTTTTGAGCCTAACTTTCCCTAGTCAGAAACTTTGTTAATTGATTTCATCAAAACTAAGGAGCCTCAACCATCATCATATGTTACTTCAGGTATTCCCTCTTATCTTTTGTTGTCTCAAACAGAACTGACACCTATATATCTCAGTCTTGATGGTGTACCGCTTCCATTTGGACTTGTGAGTACAGAGTATTTCCCACAAGAAGAGACACATCCTTCTACTCCTACTCATCTGGAAGGAATTTTCCTTTATCCAAATCAGCCTCGTCTTCCTCCTCCAACTCCTGAAGAAACTCCTTTACCTGATTCTTTCGACTCACTCGCAAATCTCACGCGACAATCTACATTGAAATTATTAACCATGACTGGATCCGATATGGCTTCCCATCATGTGTCCACCACTATGGTTGGATCACCAAATGTCACATCTTCATCCATGTTTGTGACATCACCAAAGGCACATTTGTATCGTGGCTTGTGCGTCCCATATGGTTACCGGTCTTTATCTCATACCTTCTTTGGTGTATCCTTTAGTTCATGGACTTCCTCTATGTCATCGACATTTGGAATTTCGTCTGACGCTACTCTCATGAGTGTTGCTCAGCCTACTCCTTCTCCCCCTCCTACACCTACAATTGAATAGTAGGTCGGCCCTTATGTTAGTGGGAAAGGCTATCTTCAGCAAGCTAAATATCCTTATGTTGGGTAACCTCATCATGGAGGACAATTTCCTCCATGATCCCCTCCTCAAGTAGTAGGGGGAGAACCTGTTGTTTCTATAACTCGAAATGGTAATCATACTTATTATAGTCCTCCTTATCCTAGGATGGATGCCAGTGTTTGGTAGCCTACTTTTCCCAATCAACCAGGGTCAATTTTGGATCCATCGTTAGTTTCTCAACATGTACCATCTTCGACTCAAGTTCCTATTTCTCAACCTATACCTCAACAAGCTCAAATACATGTAAGTCAACCTATACAAACTACGGTCATATCTCAAAATTTTTCTTCATTATTTGGTAGCTCTCAGGTCCCACTTACTCAACCTTTATGATGTCATTTCCGGAAATAAGCTTAGATAAAGGTACAAAGAATCTTGGTCTAATTGCAGAGATCATAGTGTGGATGTTAGACATAGTTTCAGTCACATGTCACATATGGTTTAGCGTTATTTCAGATGAAAAATTTTGGTATAATCATAAAAATAATGTCTCTCTATGTTGGTGTCATTACAGTTAAGTAAAGACACATTTTCGGTGCTATCTCTACTTCAGTACCACCACAAGAATAAGCTCAAATAAGAGATGATCTCAGTACTACTATAGAGAGAGTTTCATAGACTCACAGTGCAACTCGGTGTCATGATAGTGATGAGGTTGTAGGGATACTACAGTGACATGATATCGGTGCCATCACATAAGTGAGATAATGATCTCGACGCAAAACATTGTGACATGTATTCTAGTATGCTAAGACAGTGAAAGGAATAACAAACATCGATGACTTGATGAAGAATCTCTGAAGGAAGAATAGTAACTATCAAGATAACTTGTGTCTTGATCTTGGATTGGAAAATAGTCCAAGGGTCTTGGTCTTGGTATTCGTCAATTGGAATCTCTATAAGAAGAATTTGTGTGGGTTTTCCTCTCAAAGAGTAAGGGGTTTTGATCCTGTCTGATAGCCTACATTTTGTGTCTCTTGTCTATTTATGTTCATGCATTGGTATTTGTTTTATGAATAATAACACTAATAACCTAAGTAAAATAAGATCCTAAAATAAAGAAGTAAAAATAACTCTCAAGCAGTTATGAATTGAAGATAAATCACCTAATACTTGATGTGCTTGATTTATCAACATGGTATTAGAGCCAAGGTGACTAAGTCAATGAAGGGCATCTAATTAAGGGACACTCAAGGATCAAGTTTCAAAGAAGGAATCAAAGAAAATATACTCGTGAAGCCAATGTCTTCAAATAAAGCATCATAATCCCATATCAAATAATAAGTCTACAAATAATTTGGTGGAACCCTCAAGCCATCTCAAGAGACCACAAAGGCTCTACTCAAGTTGAAGGAATTATACATCAAGTTCCTTCCCATAAAATCAAGATCAAGGGTGTTATCATTATCTTCAAAAAGTTCTCAGGCGATCTCCCTCTCGTTGAAGAAGGGTCACCATGATTGAAGACATCATCAATCCATCATTGATCATCATCATCAAGAAAATTTATCATCAAAGGTATAAGGTCATCTATGTCCTTGTGGAGTCAAGAATCAATCTTGAAGAAAATTATATTCATTAAGAAGGATTTTTTCTACTATCTATATTATCATCAAATTTTTCCCTTATAATTTATGAGGATAGACTCATACTTTATTTGGATATCTAAAATCAAGAGTGTGGTAACTTCACTTCAAGCATCTATGGGGAGAAATAAGATACTCCATTACAAGATTTATGGTCACTATGCAATATGGAAGAATCTAGACTAAAGGCCAAACGCAATCTGGGATTAGGTGGGAAAAATAAAACTTATGCTTCAATGACAAGAAGAAAGGGATATTTTGAAAGTCTGGTTCTCAGAAAAATGAAAGGGACATGTGTAAAATTCAATGTTAGGGTTTCAGGAATATGGAAACTACAAAAGGGATTGTCCTAATATCAAGAAGGACAACTGTTAGTATGAATCTTAATTGCAAGTGTACGAAAAAAGACCACTTTAGCTGTGCATAAAAAACAACCCTAATAGAAAAGATGGCTGCTAATATCCTTAGATCTGCAATTAGGTGATCAAGATAAATACTGCAAAAATCTAGATCTATGCATCAAAAGACATTAAGCAGTAATAAAAACAAGATTTACACCATGCATCCAATAGACAAGACAAGAATATGTTGAATGAATTTTGTATTAAGGGCACCTTGGAGGAAAACATAGAAGGATGTTACCAGTTCTCCTCAATGGGATGGGTTCTTGTAAGTCCTCAGCACTTCAGACCTAAAATCTCTCTCTCTTGATGGTGTAGAAAACCCAGAAAAAAATGGTAGCAAAATATTACTCTGATGGTGGATCAAAGTCAAACCAAAAGTATAGATCTAGAGTGAACTTTAGGCAACGAAAGGTAGTGAATGAATGGCAAAACCCTTCTATTTATAAAAAAATATTGAGTTAGTCTAGATATTGGTGCATAGTTAAAATATTATTAACCAAATCAAGATCCAACTTTTATGGAATATTTTATTATATTTGTTGGAGGGAAAAAAGAATTTTACTTGGGTCAAATCCCTTTATTTGTAAATAATAAATAAATAAATGATTTATTTATCATTTTAAGGATGTGGTTGAGTAATAATCAAATAAATAATGATTTATTTAATTATTTATGAGTGATTTAGTCATATTTCACAAGGAATAATATTTAAATAAGGTTTAAATAATTATTCCTAGAAAATAATAAGATAATGATTTATCTAATTAACTTCCCTGTTTTGGGTTAAATATAACTAGGAATATTAATTAAATTGTTGTTTAACTAATTATTCCTTGAGGAAAATCAAACAAATATAGATTTATTTAATATTTCCTCATGGGGTTTCCTGTTTAGACCATAAACAACTTAATAAAGGTGGTTTAATAGGTTATTTTCATAGTGAAAGCAATTTTTCTTAGAGTAAAACTAGTCTTACATGGTGTACTTGGGTCCATCTAATAATAATAGGTTAGATGACCAAAAAATGGTGTAATAGATTGCCCCCCAGCGTGCGATAATTAGGAGCTAATCATATGACCGAAGTACGTTGTAAGAACTCAATCACTAGACACCGAAGGGGAAGTCAGAGAGAGAGAAGTATAAGGTAGACCAAAGTGCTGAGAGGACTAGACTCTGAGGAGGCGAGACTTACAGGTGTGAAAAGTCTATTTTATGAGTGAGTACCTATGCTATAGGCGGTGGGGGAGGCATACCTATGCCCACTGAGACAAAGTACAAAGAATAATGCGTCCAGTAAATAAGGAACTGAACAATACAGTACATGCTGGCATAAACATGAGCCAGATAAAAAGTGTGATAATGAATCCCACATACATACTATGCCTGGGATAACAACCAGGACTTGTAAAATAATATCTAGGTACATGAGATACAAATACAACCCAGATGCCCCTGTAAATAGGAAAGGGCTCTAAAAATCTGACTGATACATGCAATCAAAAAGGTGTTGCAAGTGGCTAAGGCCGACATCATCAAATCTATGGAGCTGCATCGAAGGCTGAAATGAAGAGATCATCTGGGCATGTAGGGGGCTACATGTAGGGACACCCCCTCATGAGGGCTGAGACATCTCACACATACCCGGGAATCACCGATCAAATCTGCTGCATCACTGGACCATCAAGTATACAGATCTCGATCATGCTGAAATGAGTTGGAGCTGAGAAACAATCAAGTCAAAGGGCTATAATGAGTCCCTTTGCCTAATCTAAGGTGCCAAACAAGAGTGGAAGCTGGAACCAAGGTACACCGCCCTTTAGACCTATCTTCTGAAATAAATGATCTAATGTCGACAGAAGGAGGTCCACCAAAGGTGAGGCAATAAGGGGTCCTCAACTAAGGCATGAGAGAAAATAGTATAGCGACTGACAGACGGACACCAGGGGTGATGATGAAATGGGGGGGTACTGAGTAGTAGACAGATGACTTCCCTTGTTAGAGCATAAAGGGCATGGATAACTTGGCAGGACTGACACAATATCATGAGTGATAGGGGACAGTGGGGCTGGAGGCCATAATGTGCGACACGAGAGAGGGACCAAGCAATGAAGGATGGAGGACTATAGTGGGATACAAAGGGACTCATAATAGACTCCATGGATGCAATGATGACTCCACTCGGATGCTCTAAACAAGGGCAACTCGATGATGCTGCCACACAGAAAAGGTCCAATGGGGACCATAAAAACATGAGTACATGATGGTTACTCACGATGAAAATCAACACAAGCATGGACGAGTATGGAGGCAAAGTGGTGCCCCAAGTACAAGTGTTGCAAGTGAAGAAATTCGATTTTGAGGAGTGGTGAAGTGACACTTCTTGGACAAAATGTGTCTTGGTGAAGTATAAAATCATGAAAAAATAACAGATACCCATTCGACGGCTCGATGAGAGCTTTCCAACGATGCAGACGATTTGTCAAACTAAGCTACGTTTGGCCGCAACAGGTGAAAGAAAAATCAGGGGTTTCTCTTTTAATAAGGCATTTTCCCTCCAAATTCACTCATTTTCATGTGGAGTTGTGGTGAATGTAGAGAGGAGAGAAGGCCCTAAATCTTGGACGATCCTAGCAGACAGACCGACCGTTGGAATCAAGATCCGTCAGTTGCAGGTAAGAGGCCTAACCCTACTTGTTACACCATTTTTTCGTCATCTAACCTATTATTATTAGATGAACCCAAGTACACCATGTAAGACTAATTTTACCCAAAGTAAAATTGCTTTCACCACATTTATTTATGTTTCATGGTCATATTTAACCCAAAATAAGGATTTCAATTAAGTAAATCACTATTTATTTAATTGTTTCCTAAGAATAAGTTATTTAAATCATATTCTTAGTTAAATTTGACTAAGTAAAATATAAATAATTAAATAAACCATTATTTATTTAATTATATTCCCCTCATTTCCCTTAAATAACAAATAAATCATTTATTTATTTGTTATTTATAAATAAAGGAATTGACCCAAGTCAAAAACCTTTTTCCCTCTAACAAATATAATAAAATAAAATATTCCTAAAAGGTGATTCTAGAAGATGTTTAATAATATTTTATTCATGCACAAGGTTCTAGAACACCCCAATTTTTTGTTATAAATAGGAGGGTTTTTCCCATTCATTAGTCACCTTCATTGCATTGGATCACACTAGATCTTCTTTTGGTCACCATTTTGCATTTCTGTTTTATGAACTCCCATTGAGTTCCATGTTTTGTTTTCCACAATAGTTAGAGAGAGAGACCATTAGTCTGAAACACCGAAGACTTCCAAGAACCCAGCCCACTGAGGAGAACCGGAAAACACCTTTCTTGTTTTCCTCTCAGGTGCCCCATTCTTTGATATAATAAAAAAGATTCTTTTAAACATATGTATTCTTGTCTTGTCCATTGGTGCTTGTACTTTACTTTACCTGCTTAATATCTTCCATATATAGATTTAGATGTGTACAACTTATTACAGATTTAAAGATATTTTGCAGCCATAACTTATGTTAGGGCTACTTGATATGCGTAGCTGAAGTGAGTTTTTACGACAAAAAATTCATGCTAACACTACTCTTTCATTTCAATGGATTGAAAGTTTAGTTTAGGTCCCCAGAGCTTAGGAACAGACCCCTGCTCCTCTTCATGGCCGGGTCACACTTTTTGGGGCAAAAACTACGACCTGGGTAGCAGGTTTTGGGTAGAAAACTACGACCTATCCCAGGTTTGCGCCTAAAAAGTGCGACCTGACAGGGAGGGGTTTTTCTGTGTTGTTTTTGGGCTGAGCACTGGGTTTTGATGTTGAGATACAATCTTTCCTATATGTACACTGACAAATATGATGGTTTTGTGCAGATATGGTAGAATTACGGATCAACTGGAGAGAGAGAGACTTGGGCACCTTACGGTCGGAGATCCAGGAGGATCAGGGCGTCCGCAGTGCATTGGTCAGGTTTGGGGTTCTGAAGTTTGTGGAGAACCCTCTAATGAGAGCTGGAGAGCCATTTTTGGCCTGGATTGTCAGTTATTTGGATTTAGACCATGATGTCTTTATAGTGTAGGGGCACCGGATCGAGTTGACAGTCCAAGATATATATTTCCTAACTGGTCTCCCTCCTCTTGGGATGGTAGGGAATACTCAGCTAGTGTTACCACAAGGGCGGAACATCATGGAGTTTGTAGAGCGCCATTTTTGTCCAGGTCTCCAAGTCAAGGGGAATCGGATACCTATCGGGGATCTAAAAAGGTTAGAGACCCGTGCTGTGGCCATAGTGGTGTTGCGGATCCTGGGCAACAAGGCACTCCACCACATCACTGGAGGGCAGATGATGCTTGTGGAGAGTGTGTTGAGTGGGACCTACTATGGGTGGGACCATATGATGTTTTTGTCGTTGACACGATAGTTTTCGCTATGCAACCGACAAGTGAACCATGAATGTGCATATGGTATAGTTTTGTGCTCACACTTCTTCGAGAAGATCCCGACACTTCGACCTTGCATACAACTCCAATATGGTAGCCCAAGAGAGCCCAGGATGTGCCGGTGGGGGTGACTGCTATGCAAAGGAGGAGGTGGGGTGGTTATACGTGTGTTCTAACTTGAGTTCTTTGCTCATTGAGATCAAATGATGTTGTACATAGATGACTATACATATAGTGGGATGAGTTATCATGGGGACCCAGATTTTCCAATGCCGCCTGGTTGAGTATGGGGGCTCGATGGTAAGTGACAAATTGCTAATCTTTTATGTTCATTGTAAAGTTTCAGAATAATGTATATGGTCTTGATTCTTTCACTTTTGGTATGAAAATACAGCACCGGTAAAACCGAGTGGGTATATGGAGCGGCCTGCACTATCAGGAGCTACAAGACCTAGTGGATCGAGAGCGCCGCAAAATGAGGATGTAGCAGCCCTCATAGATGTGAGAGGCTTCTGACTGGTGTTTCAGAGCGCGGCTGGAAAGACTTGGACAACCAGTACATAGAGCCATGTATTGGTCTACCGTCGAAGTGGCAAGGGGTCATGCAATGGCGATGGCCCAACAGGGGATGCGCGATCTATGAGCTGCAGGAGCAGACCTGTTGGCTCGGGATCCTCTAGATAATGATTAGGTGTAGGGGCAGGTGGGGCCCCTAGTTTTGACTTTTTGTAACATGCTATGGGCATGTCATATGTATCAAAGTTGATGGACTCTAAAACATGTTATACGACACATTTATGGATATGCATCGTTTTGATGGTTTTATGTTATATTATTGTCTTGTGTTAAATGCATGTGCTAAATGCCAATATAGAATATTGTTTGCAATGCTATCGAAATAGTGATTTTGTGCTTGAGGTACATTACTGAATGTAATGATTTCAAATTCATGCATCAAAAGCTTCACTCCTAAATATCTTCTAAAAAGGATAGGATTATGCACACGATAGACACCATTCAATTGCATGACAAGAAGCAGGGAATCTAAATGAACATGAAGGTGGAGGATGCGATGGGAAATGGAATCAGCTAATAAACCTTGCATTGCATCATATTCGGACTGATTATTGGTAGCAGTACCAATGCATACACCGTTCGAGAGAACTAGCGAATGCAAGGGGGTAAAGATGGCCCAACCTGCCGAGGCTAGATTCCAGGAGTAGCAACTTGCACCATCGGCATAACTAATATAAGGTGTGGATGGGAGGTCCATCTGAAAAGTGCCACAAGACAAAAAATGAGAGGATGATGAACAATGCTGGCAACCTGAGCACAAAGTAGAGATCGAACAAACACTGCGAGAGGGAGTGATCTGGGTACGATGTCTACTACTCACACACCGACATGTAGATGGTGTGTGGGAGCTACCAGAGGTGTAGCTTGTGGTCAGGCCATGAAAGTCACCATAGACATGGATGGTGCCATTCTACTTATGGGCGGGAAAGATGAAGTCAGGGGTGGACAAGGCTTCCATGATGTCATCATCACAATAGAAGATGGAGTGACGGGAGGAAGGGAGACCACATGACGCAGCGAAGCTACCTGACTCATTATCATGAGAAGAGAGGTTCACATGTGCATCATCATATGGGATGACGTAAGAACAAGTAGATAAGGGATCCACCGATGTTGAGCCCAGGGTGATCGCTGAAGGGAGGTCAAGCGAAACAGCAGGGGAAGATTCAGAGGGAGCTTCCACCGAGGGTCTCATGGATGATGATAGGTAGAGGATGGTGACCGCAGGCTCTGTCATCTCGAAATCAAGAGGGGTAATTTCAATGGAAGCGGGTAAATCCTCAGGCTGGCCCATAGCATATTGCGCAAGTACGGGAGAGGCGGATTGGTTCTGTTCAACCTCGTACTCCCAAACTACCTCTAAAGAGGCACGGTAATGCGTAAGGCGGGGAAAATGGTGAGAGTAATGGCCATGGAGCTCACAAAAAGCACAAGGTTGATTGGTGTGTATATCTTTAGGGTTCTTGGCTACGGTCGATGAAGAAACAGAGGCTTCAGGGATCGTAGGCTCAGGGAACGCAACTTTAACCATGGGCTTTATACGGGGCAACTCAGGACAGGTATGGGTGGCATGACCGATGAAATCACACAAAGAATAGGGCTTTAGGGGTGGAGGAGGTTGTTACACAGTAATTTGTCACCGTCCCTACCATTCCCCGTCCCGCACAATGGAGGACCCATAATGTGACCTGTGAACACTGTCATGCACTGAAAACATCATCATTGCATCCCTCTGAGTATGAGCTTCATTTCCCCTTGAGACATCTCCTTGCAAAATCCATGAAAAACAACTCTTTTTGCATTGGCGCGGGTAGACAGTTCAGTGCTCGCGCCAATCAGGGAAATCCTGTAAAGAGGTCGCGCCACTGACCCACGGGCCTTCGCTGGTGTGGTGGGGGCGATTTATATAAGGTTTGGTTAAGATTTCGGCATAATATAATGAACCAAAGATGTGAAGGGAAATCAGGTCCCACACAAAAATCTGAATTAAACCCATGTTAACTGACCTCGTGTATATAATTTCGACCGTATACAACCACCCTTCGGACTTTGATTAAAAACAATAATCACCATGTAAAAAATATCCTCGGCATGATCATATATTAATCCACGTAATATATCGTAATATCTCCATAAACATAGATCTCCGTCCCGGACCCACCATGCAATCGAAAACCAATCAAACGCGCGCACCCGTACCTGGGTTATCGCCCGCGCACTTGGAGTATTGTTCGTGCATCTACGGCAAGCGACCCCCGTCCGATCGCCTTTGCCCAGATCAACGGCTCTAAGAGATTCCGCTCGACTTCCAACGTCGGTTTGTTAACGCGCGAAGGAGTTCTTTAGGCGGCGGTATTGGAATAGTGGCCTAGCCACATGTCGATTCCTCTATGGAATCGCTGCCCATTCGGAAATTACCGCTTATCCTTGAAAGGTGGTGCGGAATGGATAAACCAGCTTTATAAACCCACTCGTGGTTTCAGAACAGTGTTCTTATTTAAATATGGTTTAATAGATCCGCCGGGTCCGGATGTTTATTATAAACACAAATCCTTCAAATAAATACTTTCCTGCATAGTTTTTCGCCTTATATATGTATAAAATGTGATCCGAAACAGAGTATTACCGAAACTCATCCATATACTGAGTTTATTTCTCCTCCTTCATACATTATATAGAAACTCTTCTTCTTCTTCGTTGCCCATTCCTTTGCCTCATCCTTTGTTGCCATCAATGACAATATTCCAACAATTTTTTCCAATGAATCATCTCCCTTTGTTCACTTAGGGATGGCTAAATTTGCGGATTTGTTTTGGAATTTTTCTTGAAATATGAAGGTTTATGTCTTTTCTTCCTTCACTACACTTATTGCACATAGTGTTGTCATTGATGACAACAAAATTTCATTCATGTCAAAGGGGAAGTATAATAAAATGACAATGTCACTTATGATGTCTAAGAAATTAGTAGGACACTTTATGATGGAATATGACTGATATATTTCTTACAGGTTATCAACAAGTCAAGTTGAAGGTACTTAAAGTTAAATGAGTTTTTCATGTACTTATGATATCCAAATGATTCTATAAACTACATGATTGCATAGATCTCATCGATACCTTTTCAACGATATATTGTACTAATAAAAAAGCCTCTAAGATGATAGGTAATGGCCAGTTGAAAATCAACATTAGTTGGGTAAAATTGAAAGGGAGAATTATAAGGGAAATTTTTTTATTAAAGGGTTAAAAAATGCACATATTTTGGGCACATATACCATTCATTATCTTGGTTAATGGCAGGTATCAACTAAACATGCATGCACATTAATCATGCTAAATAGAGTGCACCTTCTCGCCAATCAAACAGTTTGTGATCAATATTGTTAAAATGGATGATGGATGAGGATGATAGTTGCATCGCCTTTATCATATATTAATGACCCAACAAAATTGTTACATGTGGTACAGTCTCTCCATGAAATTGGGCATGATGTCATTGGCCAACATTTCAGTCACATGACAAGCATCTACAATATGTGATGTGGTAAAAAATACAACATTACAGGACATGTCAGCAAGATGATGTGGCACCACTAGGAGCTGCCATATGACATGTTTTTTTGGAAATTTTGGATTGGATAAAAGCCTAAAAATAGGTTACACATGACACCCCCCATAGGCTTCCACATGGCACAATGACATCATCATGTGGGAGATCTAGGACCATTAATTACCAAGTCTCGAGGCACCGTCACATGGAGAGGTCATATTGAAAATAAGGGGCCAATCTGGCCGGTTAACCCAAAGTCACATTAGCATGGGCATATAGAATAGGTAGCTTTGGTCAAAGCACTGAGATACCTAGATTTTTAATTGGTGTTTTTGTTCAGCTCCTACACATGGCTCCTCTATATATATCAACACCTTCTGACCAAACAAACAACAAAAAAATAATTCATCAAATGATCTAAGTGTGGTGAAAAGTATAATCAAATTATTTGTTTCTAGTTTGGTGATATTTGATTAGCGTTGTTGTTGCATGTAAGTCAGAGGCCCGGTAATCCAAAAAATTTGATTACATTATCATTCGGTGTGAGTGAGGTTCTAGTCTAATTTTTTTTGGCGATGTGGTTACATATATGCTGGAGGAATAATGATCCAAAATTTTTCACATTGAATTTGAATTGAGTCTCGGCTCTGATTATGGTAGGTGGTATCCGTAGGACAAGGACCCAAAAAAATTGGTTGCAATTACATTTGATTTGAATCTTATTTTTGATTGTGGTTGGTGATTCCAAGGGCCCATCAACATTAGCTATAGTTTCATTTGATTTGTCTTAGTTCTAATTGTGTTTGGTAGAATGTGTTAAACACTTTGGTTGCAGACATGCCAGAGGCTATTGATCCAACAAACATTGGTTGGGCCTTGCACCCAATCCATATTGGGGTCCACAGGTTATACATGAATAATGGTGCTAATATCCCACAGACTACGAAGTGGAACATGATTGGTATGAAACTTTATTGAGAACTCAGTGGTCACATGTTTAATCCTCACTAGAAAATAAACAAGTGGATTCTTTTATTTTTTGTATAGGTTACAATTTTATTGCATAGTTTGCATTATTGGTGGTTAGTGCTAGAATATGGAAATCTATTCAAGAATTCCCAGATATTTTTTTTGTAGAATGTTTATATTTTTATATAGTTATATTTGGTTATTTTGGTTTTTTGGGCTCAATATTAATCCAAATTTGGTTTCTAAATAAGTTGGATGATTAGGTATCACTGATGGATGTAACAAAGAATGTATGATGCTATTTTAACTCTTATTTGTAGCCATAAGGGTTTGTGAGCATGTAACATGTGTTTTGAATATACAATGAAAACAAGATCCTGAAGGATTTTAGTGACCAAATTGGTGAAATTGATGGAATAAAACATGGGAAATAATGTTTACCGATTTTGTTAATATTGATTGTGGAAATTTTAGTGCATGCAGGTTTATAGTGATAGTGGAAGTGACAATTCTTAAAGGTTTACAATGATGGTGGCAATGAAAGTATGTACAGGTTGTGATGTTGACAAAAAATTGTAGATTGTGACACTCTTTATAATTCAATGATATATGATGAAAGTGGATCCAATTTGAGAATGAGATGAAATAGAGGTCCACAATAAAGTTGAAGGAGTTCAGTGCCTCCACTAAGGTTGGAGCTTAGAGCAGGTTGGAGCCTACTCATTCTCGAGGTTGGATCCTCCATTGGGGTGTAGCCTATAGTGAGAAACTTCTTATATTTTTTCAGGTTGGTGCCTCAATCATTATGTAACCTACCATAAGTGGTAGATTGCATATATTAAGTATAGTTTCCTCTAGTAGGTTGAAGCATGAAAATTATGTAAAATAACTGAAGATAAAGAAGAAAAATATTGGTGGTTTTTTCATGTATAGGTTTTCACCTAAAAAACTTGTGTCTTTTTGTGATGTGATGGCTACTTGTGTTGTTGATAGCTTATTTATATGTTACTGATATGATGATTCATTTTTATAGTTGATAGTATAATTTTTATGATTCATTGCTATATGGATGTATGATTGAGAAAGGTTGTGGAATTGTAAAATTGACCTCACATTGATTCTCACACCCTCTCGGTGTGACCTTTGGGCCAACAAGTGGAATCTGAGAAGGAAAATTTCAGAAGTAGTTAACTACTATAAGATGGATCAAAGAAATATCAATGCAACATAAATTATTCTTCTAGACTTTAGCTAGAAGAAGTTAAGAGAAAGAATAAAGGATTGATAAAGTGGCTTGATTAAGTCAAGAAATAGATGGGAGAAACAAAGAAGTAGCTAGACGAGAAAAATGGTATAATTGACCATCTCAAGAAATAGACAGATGTAGCAAAGCATTCAGCCAAGAAAATTCATGAAGATGTTCAAAACAAAATAATTAATAAGAGGAAAACATCCAGGTACCATGGATTCTTTTATGGCTATTGTTTTCTATGTCATTCATTTGGTCATAAGGCAATTACTTGTAGTGATCATTTGTTATATCATTACAAAGAAAAGTGCCCACCTAAGAGAGAGAAGGAAGAGAGTTGTGGCCTTGCATTATATGCTCAGAAATGAAAGGATAAGTGGTATGTCGATAGTGGTTATTCAAGACACATGAAAAGGGATCAAAGTGATTTCATCGGCATCAAGGAGATAGACAAAGGTAAAGTAAACCTTGGAAACAATGCATCTGCCAAAATCGTTGGAAAAGGGACAATTACCATTGATGATGGAAGAACTAAAGCACAAGGTGTCTTATACATAGAAGGACTTAATCATAATATCTTGAGTTCCAATCAAATATGTGATCATGGTTTTGATGTCATATTCAACTCCAAATGGTGCGAAATTTGAAATTCAAACATAGGGAAAATGGTAGCTAAAGCTACCAGGACCAACAATAATATACATATTGGATTAAACAAAGACCAAGAGAAGCTATTATGAAGCGATAAAAGAAGAAACTATTATCTCCCACTGTCTTCAAACAAAATCTAAATTCAATAAATAAGAAGCCAAGGTTGTTCAAAAACTCAAGAGGAACCGACAAATTGAAAGGTAAGTTTCCTTTCAAATTTTTTTGAATGTGGAAGAATTAGTAATTACGCATATAAATTTCCTTATACTAAGATGAATGAAACTGATGATGAATCAAGATTCAAACCCAAGTATCAAAAGAAAAATCAAGCCAATAATAAAGAAAATGTTATTGAAAAGATCAAATTCATAGTGAAAGAAATACAAGTGTGATTGATGAATAAAGGAATGAAATACTATTCATTGTTGAGGTTGAAGAACCAAAAGTAGAAGTGGATCTTGAAGGGGAAATTAAAAGTTCATTGAAGGAAATTAGTATTCTCAAGAAAATAAAAATTTAATTGATGCAACAACTTCAAGGCAAGATTCTAAACGAAGATGACATTGTTGCTCTCAAAGTTGAACTAGAAGAAGAAACAAGGGTAAGGGAGTTTGTGTATGAATTGCAAAATGAAAAGGAACAAATATGTGAAAATATTGGAAGAAGAAGGTGTCCACTTAAGAGAAGAATTGGAGCATATTATTTCAAATTTCAACAAAGGGATTGAAACCCTAGATCATATTATTAACATGAAAAGGTCCATGCTTATTAAGATAGGTCTTGGCTATCAAGAATGTGAGGCGTCCAAAAAAATGATCCCCTAAACTCGTCAAATGAAAGCAATCCTGATAATATTAATTAGACTCTTATAGAATGTATTATCATCTCACTTGAATATCCAAAGCAAGCAGTGCACCAGGCTAAGCATGTTCACTTCACTGATAGTCAAGGAAATTCCAGAAAGAAACATAACACAAGGAACCAGAATGAAGAGAAAGGACCCATAAGAAGAAATAATGTAGGATGGACTATGAGTATGGATCATCACAAAGAATCCACAAGAAGTAATGGAAAGTTTTTTTAAATAAAAAAAATGAGTATGGCTCATGCAAGGTTTGAATAGCAAGTAGACATGACTCCTCCAAACAGTATCATCAAAATATCAAGATCTCCTTCTATGCCCAGGAATCAAAATAATTTCTTTGGTTATTTTTTTCATGTGTAATGTTTGGACACAAAGCATAGGATTATGGAACATATGATGTGGTTCATTACAAAGGAGAATATCAAGTACCTAGATGGATACATGTGGACCAAATTAGAATAATAACTCAACCATATCTACAAATATTGAAGCCTAATATTGAGTGCCACATTATTCATAATGAGGGTCATATAGCATGAGATTGCAGACTCAACTCTAAATGGTTCAACATAGAAGGTTATCCTATCAATGTTGGTATATGGTAAATAGGTCAAAGAGGGCATTAATTAGATGAAATTCCTTTGATATAATCCTTTGGAGAAAACTGATTCAAGATCATTATTTGTCAAATAAAAACTTGATTAAGAAACTATTGTATGAGGGTAGTATGTGGACTATGATTTTATGATTATTTTTCATATGTATCATAAAGAAGGCATATTCCAAGTACATATAGATGAAATAAATAACATGATTTCAGGGGGAGTACAAGTACAGTATGAACAAAAATTGATGCATGGTCTTAGGGGGAGTACATGAACAGTCTTGGGTGAATAGTGGAAGCATGGTCTCATGGGGAGACTACCAGAAAACATTTTTTCAGAATGAAGGAAGCATGTTTCAGGTCCAAAAGATCATCCAAGGTCATGTACTCATACATGAACACCAACATGGTAGTTTTCTACAGAAATCTGTGACCATTTTCCATCGTTTTCAAATGGATATAGATTTCTGACATTACAATTGTACTTGAGAAGGGAGAGATTACATACCTCACATTTGCATAGACAAAATTTTTGGATTTGACATCAAATTACCATCAATGTCTAGTGGTGTTTCCAGCAATGACAAAGGGGGAGTTTATTTCTCATCTTGTTTTAATTGATGATAAAAATATGTCATTGACGTCAAAGGGGAAGTATAAGAGAACAAAAATATCAGTCATAATTTGTAAGAAAATAACAAGACTCTGTAATATTCCCAATTTTTGCAGCTCATGGGAATATTTCATTTTATTTCCAGTTGTCTTATTTATGAATAAAGGTATGTGAAGGAGGTTTATTAAACTCCTAAGTTGAGAATAAATACATGCCCAATGTGAAAGGGGGTAAATCTGGGCTATTATATTAAACACCCCTAAGTGTGAAAAGGGGAATTCATTTGAATGGGTCAAAATTGGCCCCACCTACAACGTAGATTGGAGGGAAGCTTATCCATCAAGCACAACGTACTTCTAGAAGAGGATCTCTTATGTGAAAGAGGATAAGTTGAAGAAGGTGGTTTAGGGTTTTGGCAAGCCCTCATGTTATAAAAATAAGGAGAGGCAGCAAGCAAAGGTTGTTGAAGAATTTCAGAAGTTGCTGCAGCAACTCTAGTCTCTTGGCTGTTTAGCATAAGGGAAGAGGATTTCCTATTTATGAATCCTCTCTCCTTCCATGGAGTAGCTCTTTGGAGGAGATTGGGATGTATCTCTCCACTATCTGGCATAGAGGCCAAGCTTCATCTCTATAGCAGCGCTGGTCCTATTGAGGGTTTTGTAGCTACTTGTGAGTTGTACTAAGTGGGTGAACTAGATCTGCAAGATCTAGTTGTTTAGAGGAGATTTCTGTCAGGGAGGGTGTCTTGTGACCACCCGAAAGAGGATCTCACTCTCATTTTGATTTCAGATCTATAATTTTTATCTGTTGTATCAGTTCATTCCAGCTACTGCGCAGTCCCTTCCATGAACTACGTTATTTTCATGTACATGTTTCACTACTGCCTAGATTACTCATTGTGCTAGCTTTCTGGTGATTGAGGCTTTCCTCTCACTTTGAAGATTTGTAAAGTATCTTGCTGATATATTGATGTCCAGATCTGATATGTAATGTAATGAAAGCCATCTTCAGAAATCTCTGAAATTTTCTGCAGTTCAGTGTATTAAAAGCTAGATCTACACTTTGTTATGCAATATTTTAACAAAACCCTAAGGGGATCTTGTTAAGAAGGTTAAGTAGTTTCCAAATCTGGTATGGATCTAATGTTTAAGTCATATATAAGTTTTATATCTGAGTTTTAACCTACGGAATATCCTCATATAAAACGATGTTAATTCTTTCTGCAACTTTTCCATGTGTTACTGCTATAATTTCTGAAGGATTCTTGCTCTTGCTTCACGTAAATTCAATGCTTCTGCAAAGTAAATTCATTATGGATATGATTTCTTGCTGCCATAATATAATATGAGTTTCTTGGCTGATTTCCAGTGAATTCCAGTGGAAACTGCACAATTCCAGAATGAGGGTTTCTCTATTAACTCAGCCCTCTCCTTTAGCTGATTTTCAGCTAGTATTGATTGTGGGAGATTTGTTTAAGCCCTCTAAACCCATTTTGTTTTGCTGAAACTCTGCATGGAGGTCCCACACAGCCTAAAATAAGGGAAACCATCCCTAGTCTGCATTATTTTAACACTATATTTCTTATATAGCGTCCTCCTTGAGCCTATTGCAGATTTTCCTGAGAGTGGAATTTCCCGCTTCTCACTTGTTTGTTTTTTGCTTCTCTTTGGATCCATTATTTAGATATGTAGATATAATTTTCCTAAGGGAAGAAAAATCCAATATGATTTTTTCATTCCCACTCTTGTTGTGTTTCACCAATCTTCTATAGACAGAGTCTGGAACGGGTCAGGAAGCCTCTGGTTTTCACCCTCTCTTTAGAGGTGATACAACCAGTAAATTTCCTACCAGTCTATCTCTGGTTTAGATCTATTGGTGTGATTCCATAGTGGAGTATCTTAAGATATTCCCTATTGAGCCTATTTTCCCCCATTTGGAATATTACAGTGGTATTAAATCATGATCTCTGGCATAGCTTGTGAGATCAAGCTACCAGTGAATCAAAGAGAAGAAGCAGAGAACAAGTTGATGGAGCAGATGAAGTTATTCTCATCATTTTTCATATCTAATAAGGGCCTCTCCCAAGAGGTGAATCAGAAGAGAGAAAGAAGAAGCATCAAGACTCCTAGAGGGTTTCAAGAAGAAGCAAGTTGCAGTAAGAGCTGCATGAGATTTCAAGAAGAAGAAGGAAGCCCTAGCACTTCCTATCAACAGAATTGAAGATCAGAGAATCCTGGATCTCCTCATATATCCACTATGCCCGCTTTCTTTGAAGAAGGTGAGAGGTGTATCAATGAAGAGAAGAGATGCAAAGAAACTCTTGAAGGGTTTGAAAATGAAGAGGAAGAACCGTACACTTCCTGCCATCACAAAGCAGGGAGAATGATTGGAAAAGAGATCTCATTGCTTCTTTTTCAAACATTGGAGAGTATTGAAGAGGATCTCAAGGAGTTTGATGAGGAGAGGAAGAAGATGAGCTACAAAGAGACATCTCCCAAGGGAACAAAGGAGAATGTTAATATTGTCACTTTGGGCAAGAGATCTCCATTTTCACTACCTTCTGCTAAGGAGCTTGCATCTAGAGAAGAGGCACTTGCATCTTTGCAAGGTAGTCTTGAGTTCTCATCATATGGGGTCCCATGGATGAATTAGGAGATTCATGAGGAGGAGAAGAAAGATTCCAGCGCTAGTATACTTGAAGAAAGGAGGCCATCATTCTTACCAACAGTTGGAGGCATCATTGATCCGGATAGAGGAACTCTTGTGTTCTGTCAAGAGGTTCCCACATATCAGTTGATCCAAGGTATGCATAATATTTTAGCACATATTATTTCAAGATCTATGCAGAGCCAATGGTTAGATCAAAGTGCTGATTTGAATCAAATACATGTCACAGTGCAGAGGACCCTTGATCTAATCAAGGATGAGACTAGAAGCTATCCCCATGAATCATTGTTGAGTTGCATTCAATCTCTTGGGTTGATATGTAGGGTCTCAAGCTATCCTATGTTCAATGGTTGATTGTGAGATCAACAATGACACTTTCTTTGAGACAGTACATGCATCACTTTGTAGATCTACAACGTTGTCACTTAGTGCCTGTGACAAAGAGGTTTCATCATTCTTGGAGCATGTTGGAGGCATTGCTGCAGATCCAAAGCTTCACTGGTTTTGGAAGACCATAGATGAGAATAAGATCTCACCAAGAGATCACAACAAAGATGAATTTCAGTATTCCATGAGATGAAAATTTCTTCAGTGGGTTCAAGAAGATGGTGTTCTGCAAATGGAGAATGCCATGATTTTGCAGCACATCACTCAACTTCCATATTTGAGTGAGTGGATGAGGATGGTGAGAAAGGGGTCACATGATCCCTTGCAAAAATATATGGACCAGTAAGCTTGGCTATGCTGGTTTCCCTTGGGAGACTCCTATCACTCTCCAAAGGCACCTATTTTTCTGATCTATGCCTTGAAGAGCAGTTATGAAAGGTATAAGGAGGCATGGCAGCGCTGGTTGCTTTGGGGTAAGCATGAGCTTTACCCAAATATTCTAATTCTCTTACCTCATGCTTGGTACATCATTAGTAGATTATATGAAGAGGAAGCATGGATGATGTGGTTTTTAGAAGGAGAGTTGGACATCACAAAGTTAAATCTTATGTCCATGTATTCACCTATGCTTGAAGTATGTCTCATATGTCCACATGCATTTCTGTTGGAGGTATATTTCATCCATGAAATTTGGCTTGGGAGGAGGGATGACTCCCACATGATGTGGTATGAGGGAGCTTGCTTGTACTATGTTGATGAGACATTTTAAATGTTCATCATTGTGTTGTTGCTCCAAGATCCACATGTTGATGAGGCAAGAAGGTTGCAAAGTCCTTGTTGCTATGGATGCTTTTGGGTGAGTATGGTTGCTACCCAATAGCTAACTATTTTCTGAATCATGCCTTATATTTCAATGTTATTTTTCAGCAAGAGAAGGCATGTACAATTTTTTTTCACTTGAGAAGGTATGACCACCACATGACATCTCCTATGTCTATGTGTTTTGCATGGTGAAAGATTTGGCATGATTATCTCAAGCTGTGCATTGATGATGGTGCTTATATTGGGCTGATGTGACATATCATATGTCCATTAGCATGGTTTGATTTCATGATGCACATGATGAGGGAAGAGGACAGCAAGGTCACCTATTTATTTGGTGCTTTGAATGAGTATGGTGACCACCCCATGGCTCATAATTTTCTGATTCATGCCTTATGTATCAAAATAGATTGCAGCAAAGAAAGGCATGCACATTATCTTTTGGGAAGCATGGCTTGTCCATCTTACATGGAGGAGATGGAGGATGGCAGCAAAGGCCTTGCTCCAGTGGTTGATTTTGGGAGAATATGGTTTGACATATTTTGTTTACCCATATTACTCCTCCTTTCTTCTTTGCATAATGCTGAAATGAAGGAGTTTGGATCCAAGAAGGCCAACAGGGCTAAGAATGGAAGCATATCAATGTTTAATCAAGTTCACAAACATGGGATGGAGGAATGTTCTGCATGTTGAAGCTTTCCTTTATGGGAGGATTTGCCTTACTTTATGTCTCTCATGTGTTTGTGATGGTGTTGGACATCATTTATTTTTCATCTTGTACTTCAAGGTAAGAAGAGGACCTCTAACCCCATAGTTGGAATTCATCTCATGCATTGGTAGAAGACAAATTTGGAACCAAACATACATAACCTATTGCAGAAAATGGAGGAAGCCTTCCTTATGTGGGTTCCATTTGGAGGGAATAGATGGTTTGCATCTAAAATAAGAGTTGCTTGAGGGCAAGAAACATTTTGCCCGGGGAGACTGCAATATTCCCAAATTTTGCAGCTCATGGGAATATTGCATTTTATTTCTAGTTGTCTTATTTATGAATAAAGGTATGTGAAGGAGGTTTATTAAACTCCTAAGTTGAGAATAAATACATGCCCAATGTGAAAGGAGATAAATCTGGGCTATTATATTAAACACCCCTAAGTGCGAAAAGGGGAATTCATTTGAATGGGTCAAACTTGGCCCCACCTACAACGCAAATTGGAGGGAAGCTTATCCATCAAGCACAATGTACCTATATAAGAGGATCTCTTATGTGAAAGAGGATAATTTGAAGAAGGTGGTTTAGGGTTTTGGAAAGCCCTCCTGTTATAAAAATAAGGAGAGGCAATAAGCAAAGGTTGTTGAATAATTTCAGAAGTTGCTGCAGCAACTCTAGTCTCTTGGCTATTCAGCCTAAGGGAAGAGGAATTCCTATTTAGGAATCCTCTCTCCTTCCATGGAGTAGCTATTTGGAGGATATTGGGATGTATCTCTCCACTATTCAGCATAGAGGCCAAGCTTCATTTCTATAGCAGCGCTGGTCCTGTTGAGGGTTTTGCAGCTTCTTGTGAGTTGTAGCAAGTGGGTGAACTAGATCTAGTTGTTTAGAGGAGATTTCTCTCAGGGAGGGTGTCTTGTGACCACCTGGAAGAGGATCTCACTCTCATTTTGATTTCAGATCTATAATTTTTATCTGTCGTAGTAGTTCCTTCCAGCTACTGCGCAGTCCCTTCCATGAACTACGTTATTTTCATGTACATGTTTCAGTGCTGCCTAGATTACTCATTGTACTAGCTTTCTGGTGATTGAGGCTTGCCTCTCGCTTTGAAGATTTTTAAAGTAGCTTGATGTTCTATTCATGTCCATATATAATATGTAATGTAATGAAATCCATCTTCTGAAATCTCTGAATTTTTCTGCAGTTCAGTGTATTAAAAGCTAGATCTACACTTTGTTATGCAATATTTTGATAAAACCCCAAGGGGATCTTGTTAAGAAGGCTGAATAGTTTCCAGATATGGTATGGATCTGATGTTTCAGTCATATATCAGTTTTAGATCTGAGTTTTAACCTACAGTAGCTGAAGCTCCTCATATAAAATGTTGTTAAGTCCTTCTGCAACTTTTCCATGTGTTACTGCTATAATTTTTGAAGGATTCTTGCTCTTGCTTCATGTAAATTAAATGCTTCTGCAAAGTAACTTCATTATGGATTTGATTTATTGTTGCCATATTGTAATATGAGTTTCATGTCTGATTTCCAGTGACTTCTAGTAGAAACTGTGCAATTCCAGAAGGAGGGTTTCTCTATTAACTCAACCCTCTCCTTTAGCTGATTTTCAGCTAGTATTGATTGTGGGAGATCTGTTTAAGCCCTATAAACCAATTTGTTTTTGCTGAAACTCTATATGGAGGTCCCACACAGCCTAAAATAAGGGAATCGAGCCATGTTCTGCGTTATTTTAACACTAGATTTCTTATACAACGTCCTCCTTGAGCCTATTGCAAATTTTCCTGAGAGTGGAATTTCCCGCTTCTCACTTTTTTGGTTTTTTCTTCTCTTTGGATCCATTATTTAGATCTGTAGATATAAGTTTCCCAAGGGAAGAAAAATATAAGAGGATTTTTTCATTCCCACACTTGCTTTGTTTCTCCAATCTTCTATAGACAGAGTGTGGAACGGGCCAGGAAGCCTCTGGCTATCACCCTCTCTTTAGAGGTGATACAACCAGTAAATGCCCTACCAGTATATCTCTAGTTTATATCTATTGGTGTGATTCCATAGTGTAATATCTTAAGATATTCCTTACTAAGCCTATTTTCCCCCATTTGGAATATTACAGACTCTTATGACGCAATATGACTGGTATATTTCTTACAGGTTCTCAACAAGTGAAGTTTAAGTTACTGAAATTTAATAGAGTTTTTGATATACATATGATATATAAATGAGGCTATAAACTACATTATTGCATATATATCGTCAATACCTTTCCAATGATATATCCTACTCAGAAAAACTCCTTGCGGATGAGAATTTATGGCTAGTTGAAAATAAATGTTAGTTGGGCAAAACTGAAAGGGAAAACTTTTAGGCCATTGGATAAATTTTGAGGTCTAAAATGGGCCTCCTAAGCAATATTATAAAATAATAGTGGAAATAATAAAATAATATTATATTACATCATGAAATTTTAGAGGGGAAAAAAAATAAATTTTCAACTTCAATTTTCAAATTATCTCCCTATGGTTTTACTCAAATTTCGATTGGGAGCACTTATCTAATGTGAAATTTAATTCCTCATCCAAGGAGTACTTATGTTGCATACATTTGATGGACCGTGCTACATCAAGAATGAGAAATACATGAAAAAACATGATTGCAATCATGTTTTTCATGTATTTATATTTTTTCTTGTAGAAGGTTCCATCAAAACTATGCAACATGGGTACTCTTTGGATGAGGAATTAAATTTTCCATCCAACGAGTGCTCCGAGTCAAAATTTGAGTAAAAATGTAAGGAGATAAGTTGAAAAGTAAATTTTATTATTATTATTATTTTTTGTAATCTTTTTACTTTTTTACTCCAAAGATGATGAATCATCCCCCATGGTTGACATCATCATCTTGAATCCTCTTGGTTCTTATAAAGGTGATTTTGGTTATACATTTTGTTTTGAGGACCATTTTAGACCTCAAAAATTTTATAATTTGAAAACCCATAAGGGTTAAATTGTGTGCATATTTCAGGAACATATACCATTCATTGTCTTGGTCGGTGGAAAATCTTAGAAAATTTTCACGCTTATTATTCACGATAAGACATTTTCACCCTCTTTCCAATTGGATAATTCAAGATCAACATTGTTAAAATGGATGATGGATGATGATAATAGTTGTATGAATTTTAACATATATTCATGGCCTCACAGAAATATGCCATGTGGGCCAATATCTGTACAACACTTGGCATGATGTCATTGACCAATAGCTTGGACACATGGTACGAATCTATGAGATGTGACATGACATGATAGGTCAACATGATCATGTGGTACCACCAGGAGCTTCCATGCGACATGGTTCTTTGGAAGCTTTGGATTGGTAAAAAGGCCCAAAATAGGTTACACGTAGCACCACTCATAGGCTACCACATGCCACGTTGATGTCATCATGTAGGAGACCTAGGATCCCTAATGACCTGGCCTCGAGGCACGGTCACTTGGAGAGGTGGTATTGACAATAAGGGGCCAACGTGCACGATGAGCCCCATGTTACATTAACATGGTAATATGGCATAGTCAGCTTTGGTCAAAGCCTCTGGTTACGTAGATTTAAAATCAGTGTTTTGGGTCAACTCATACATGTGAATCCTCTATATATATTGATACATTCCTCCAAAAAAAAATCATCAAATGATCTAAGTGTGGTGTGAATGGTAGTCGAAGGATATTATTTTGGGTTGGTGGTATCAGATTAGCATTATGGTTACATACAGGGTAGATGCTCGAGGATCCAGCAAATTTAATTATGTTAACATTCGATGTGAGCAAGGTTCTAGTATGAATTCGTTTAGTGACATGGTTACATATAGGCCAGAGGCATGACAATACAACATTGGTTATGTTGCATTTGACTTGAGTCTCAGTTCTAATTGTGGTAGGCAGTATCCATGGGTGAAGGGCCCAACAACATGGGTTGTGGTTGCTTTTGATCTGAGTCTTGGTTATAATTATCCTTCGTGAGGCCAAGGGCCCAAAAACATTGTTTGTTGTTGCATTTGATCAGAGTATCAAGTATGATTGTGGTTTTTCAAGGTTGAGGGCTAAAAAAAATTGGTTGTGGTTGATTTGATCTGAGTATTGGTTCTAATTGTGGCTTGTGGAATGCATTTAACACTTTAGATGTAGACAAGACATGGGAAATCAATCCAGAAAATATTGGATGGGTGTTTTTCCTAGTCCATATGGGGTTTCTCGAGTTATAAATGAATAATGGTGCCAATACCCCATAGGCTACAAAGTGCAACATGATTGTTATGAATATTTGTTCAAAACTTGGTGGGCATAGGTTCAATCCTAAGTGGTGAATAGGTCGAGTGGATTTTTATTTTTTATATCAATTACCATTTTTTCACATAGCTTACATTATCCGATGGCCAGTGTCAGAATCTGACAAATTGTTGAATACCACTTGGAAAAAGTATATTTGCAGAATATTTAAATTGTTATATAGTTATATTTGGTTATTTTGGGTTTTTGGGCTCAATATTAGTCCAAATTTGATTACGAAAGAAGTTGAATGATATGGAATTAGAGAAATATGTAACCAAAGATGTATGATTCAATTTTATCTATTATTTTATTTCCATAATATATTTTATATACTTCAATGGTCCATGAACATGTAGCAAGAGTTTTTTAATACACAATGAAAACAAGATCCAAAAGTGTTTGAGTGGTTGAATTGGTGAACATGATGGAACAGAGCATGGGAAACAATATTTACAGGTTTTGTTGACATGATTGTGGTACTGACAATGCTTTTAGGTTTATAATGATGGTGGTAGTGATAGTGCTTGTAGGTTTACAGTGATGGTGGAAGTGATAGTATGTGTAGGTTGAGATGATGGTACAAGTTGTGATATTGAAAAAAATTTGTATATTGTGGAATTCCTTATAATTGAGTGATATATGGAGAAAAAGGATCTATTTTGGAAATAGGATGAAATAGAGGTCCACAAAGAATTTGAAGAAGGAGGTTGATGCCTCCACTGAGTTTGGATCCTCAATCAGGTGGTAGCATACCATGAACAGTTATTTTCATATTTTGATGTTGGTGCCTCAATCAGGTTGAATCCTACCACAAGTGGTAGCTTTCATATATTGGGAGTGGTTTCCTCCAGTAGGTTGGAGTGTCTAAATTGATGGAAAAGAATTGAAGATAAAGAAGAATAAGATGAGTGATTTTCTCTCATATGGGTTTCCACAAAAAACTTCTGTCTCTTTGTGATGTGATGGATTCTTGTGTTGTTGATAGCTTATTGATATGTTACTGATATGATGATTTTTTGTTATAGTTGATGATATAATGTTTATGATTCATTGTAATATGGATGTATTATTAAGAAAGGTTATGAAATTGTAAAGTTGATCTCACATTGATTCACATACACCCCCCTCCCCTCGACGCTTAGTGTGACCTTTGGGCCAACACCACCTTGGCCCTCTTCCTATTATCTCAAGTATTATGAAAGGTTGGTTAATTTTTATTCTACTCATAAAAGGTGTTATTCCTTCCTCGTAGCTTTATCCAAGGTGTTGGGATCATCATATGTATTTTTTTCACTGTAGAATGATGGTAAACCACTTACAAATATTTGTATTTTGATATTTTTCATCCATAATAAAATCAAATTAGCTCAATAATTTAATGAATTTCCTCTGTATTCCTCCATTGTCACACTCCCTGGATTAAGCTAAAAGAACTCTTACATTTGTATTTAATATTAAATTTTTTGCAAATACTTCTTTTGAAAGTACCATTTAAACTACCTCAATGAGATTTTCCTCTCATCCTAGCATTTTACTTCCTTGAGTTGCTCCAACCATAGATTTTGTTTATGTTCATGTGGTAAAATCAAATTCAAGCCTCTAAGTTGGATGGGTAATTGTAACAATTGAGGTTTTTCTTATCTCCAACAATTAAGCTTCAATTTTCTCTCACTTATTATGTTCACCATCAAATGTAAGAGGCTCAATATTCCTAAGATTTCCTTGCAATTTATCTCAATCAAGTTTCCTTCTTTGTTGTTTAGCTAGAGATATGCTTGGACCATACAAAAAATCTAAGGAAATAAAATATCTCTTTGTTGAATATCTTGGTAAGTGACGTTGATACCTATCGACACTCCTAGAATTCCTTGAACTTCAAATATCCTCACTCTTAATTTATGAATTTTGTTCCTATGCCTTCCTTGAAATATATTTCTTATTAATTCTTCTTTATCAATTATTTAATCTATGTAGAATTTGAGTATTAATTCATTGGTTTCCCTTCATTAGCCTTTCATTATCAACCTTATAGTTGAGCACCTTCATTTTGAGACTCCTCACGATCTACTCTAATTATATATTCTATAGCCTATCCCTTCCATGTCCACTTGACTCCATCTCAATATTACCCAAGCTAACAATCATAGTTCTAACCTCTTCTTCATGACTATAGGTCCCTTGGGCATCTGCCATACTTCTTGTCCTCATGCTAATTATGCTTTTTTAGGCCACCAATAGTTTTCTTTTAATCTCATGAGAGGTATTTTATCCCAAATAGAATTATATTTTGACAAGTTTATTCTCCACCTCTATATATTTCTATTGACCACTCATTTTCCCAAATCTACATTTTGGATTGGGAGTTGTGATCTGCGAAAGTTTTTGCCAATTATGTGTGATTTTCCTTGTTCTAATGCAACATATTTCTGTAATTATCTTGAGACATTGTGTGTCCAAAATTCATTTCTATCTCCATATGTTTTCTTGTCCATGATAATTTTATTGACTATTTTTGTGTCCCAAACTAAGATTGAGATGCAAATTTGCACCTAATAGAAGTAATTTGATACCTAATTTTCCTCTTGTACTATTTCAATCATTACTTCCTCATGTTGACTCTATTTCGTAGTTGTAACATGTCATTGGAAAGCTCACTCTAATCTCTTTCCTTTAATCTATAAAAAATGTGTATGAATTATACACATAGTTGTCATGAGATTTAACTACCATAAAATACCATTTAGGGCCAAAAAATGCCTTACAATTGGATGACCCAAAAAATCAACAAAAAATTCTGAAAATGTATGGATTTTTTTGTTTTCTTAGTACTCTGAATCGATTAAAACTACATGTAGTCGTAACTACTTTATTTTCCTTTGAGTTTCCACCTAGTACCTATGGTTCACATGGCGCATTACTAAAATCATCCAATATGGAAGAGTCCCACTTCATTTGCTTATTGGCCACAACATCATGCAGGGTCCATTCCCCACATTTTCAGCCACAACATGTGACTTACACACTTGTATATTTGATGGTTAATCCTTGAATAGATCATTCACCCATAGTTCATGTCATATTACAAAATATATTATAGTTTATCATAGGTTGCACTTCTGATGGATCCAATAGCAATGATTGACCTAATCTGGCTATCCATATCTATATCATATTGTAACATGAATGGGGGCTTAGGAAGATTTACATTATGATGGATCAAATAGCCATGACTAACTCAATCTAATAGTTTATATCAATATCATGTTGTGATAAGCATGGATGTTAAAAGAATGTTTCATATCTAATGGATCTAACGACCATGATCAACTCGATACAATAGCCCATGTCCATATTGGGTTACAACATGCATGAAGGCTAATATCAAGTTAGACTTCTAATGGATTTAATGGCCATGATCCACTTGATCCAATGGTCAAGATCTATATTGGATTCCAATATGTGCAAGATTTAATAAAAAGTTGCATTATGATGGATTATAGTGTTTTTTGAGATTCAACAAGATGATGAGCTTAGTCAAAAGTAAACACTTCACTAAGTGGGGCCCGCAGTTTATTTTTAGGTGTATGTCTAATTTTAGACATGGTGATCATATTTTATAAGTTGCAGGATGCTATTTGTAGATGGTTGGTCAAATGTGAAAAATAGATGAAATTCTTTTTTTAGAATATTGGACGAAGTTTATTTATAGATCGTCAATCTAAATATAGATTCATGTCTAATATTATTAGCCCTTAATAATAATCTGACTATAAATATCAACTTATTCCCTTGGAGCACTTAATTTCAGTGAATATATTTGGAAAATCAGTGGGCTGAAGGAATTACGCAATTCCTAGGGTTATTGGTGGCTCATGCATGGAGGACTCAGTTAGAGCTGAAGTGGAAAAGTTATGATATAGTTGGAAGATTAGTTATGGGAGTTGTTATTTAGTTTAACTCAGTTAAGTGAGTTAAACTCAGTTGAGCTAGTTGTATCTTGTCTAATTGAAAGATACACTAGTGAGATTTTATTGAATTAATTAGTTAATTAATTCACAACTAATAACTCACTAACAATTGATCAAATACAGCAGTTAACTACTTGCATGTGAGTTCCAATGGAGACCCATTGGAGAGATAGGTGAAAGGGTGAGATGGACTATCTGTTGTGACTATAGTGATGCATTCAATGCATCTGACACACAATGGAGATGCCAATGAGGATTTCCCAGTCAATGCAAGGCTAATTCGAATTCATTCAGGGGTCTTCTTCAGCAGGGATTGCATAGTGGAGGCAAGCTGTTAGGAGGCAAGAAATTGGTGCATAGATATGAAAATTTCTGCATGATAGTGTGTAATGATTGTTGATTGTACTGAGAGCTTGATGTACTAAGCATTGTATGAGAT
Source organism: Pinus albicaulis (assembly GCA_034641835.2). NCBI lineage: Eukaryota > Viridiplantae > Streptophyta > Pinopsida > Pinales > Pinaceae > Pinus > Pinus albicaulis. The sequence continues at coordinate 905,669,729 of CM076570.1, forward strand.
TATTACATGATCCATTGATATACATAATATATGATAGTTGGGGTTTTTAGCTTTAAGCTTTCTCATTAAACAACTGTGTTTATGTGCGATTGATTTTCTTCACATATGTTTGCAATTGGCGATTTAATTTTTGTAAAGAATTAAGTGGAAGGATTCTGTATTTAACATAAGATTAATTTGTTAGATCGAGAGAATCTGGTAATACTACCAGTATTAATAAATTTCTACAGTGTTGTATGGATCCAAATATGTGACGGGTTTTAACAACCTATCGACTTCTGATGGCATTCAATCATGCCACTTATCTTCCACCTTCCATTCTACACATGCCAACTCAGATGATACATATCATTTTATACCTCATTATTGATGTCATAATGTCAAAAATTTTGAATTTTCAAAATTTTGTAATTCTTTTTTTTGTCAATAAAATTTAATTTTCAAAAATTTCCATATGCATGAAATTAGCAGCTCCACTGTCATAATTGAATCATTGCTTCATTGATTTTCATCCCATAACCATCAATTCGAATTTTCTACTTGTCATTCTTAGTGGATTTCATCCGAAATTAAGAATTTTTTCCATCTCCATCAACTTGTAGTCTTTCCTTTGTAATAAAAGTGGGACCCATATGTCCCGTGTTGAAACTAGGGTTTTGATACCACTTTGTAACAACCCTAGTCACCCACTAGGGAACATCATTGCTTTTGTAACCCAAATTTTCTAAAAATTCCCCTTGAATTTGATTCTTGTAGCATTGAGCAAGCATGTATAATGCATCCTAACATGGAATGCATTCATGTACAGAAATGTAATTGTATAAATGGAACCATTTAAATTACTATTCGCATGCAAAACATAAAAGTACATGGATATTAACAACGAAAAGCATATAAACATAAGAAAAAAAACTCATATTTTAAATAAAGGATCGATTGGTTGCAAACCTCAGACGTTCCACTCAGCCATAAACCATGTTGCAGGTCATACTCTCTTGTAGCTAGGACCACTACTCTACAAGCACAATGGATTACCTAAATCTAACTATGGAACCCAAATAATTTTGAACATAAATAGGGCCACAATTCCAAACTACAACAACCTCCCACCAATAGTATCACATCCCCCATTAGTTCACAAAACCCATGGTAGTGCTCCCCTTCTTTGCACCTACAATCCATTGAGTTGTGCCACTACCCTTTCAATGGTTTTCAATTCGGTTGATCAAGGATTTCTCATTTCCTTGTGGCTTATAGTATTTCTAGTTTCCCTTAGCAATTTTTCCCCAATACCTCTGTGACCTCACTCCAAAATAACCTATCCCCTTTTCCTTGAATCCACATAGGACTTTTACTAGGATCCAATCATGTTTCATGGTTTCCCCTTATCCCCTTATAGGGAGTCCACTCACCTTTACCCCATGCAAAAATTATGCAATGGTTGATGGAATGACTCTAAAACACTTCAGTTTTATGTGCATGTCCCTCTGACAAATAGCACTATCTAAAGTCTCTTTATGCACTTAGGATCAAACATGTGCACTTTTTTACTTAGGCTTATTTTAGTAATAGCTTAAGGGTGGAAACGTGAAGCTGGGTTACACTTTTGTGAGAATCGGGGGCCAAAATTTTTTTTCGGCAATAGTTTGGCCAAACTTTCTTAGAAAGTTCGACCGAACTCGTGATTCCGTTTAGATTGACGGCACACTGACGGCGCGGGCAAAAATTTTTTTTGCCGGAGATTGGAAAACCAACAACAAAAGTTCGGCTGAACCGAACTTTTACTTTTAAAATAGTTCGGCCGAACTATTTTCTATAAATAAATCACCCGCAAAGTTTGGTGGTTTACCGGTTTCATTGTTCGTGCGTTTTCTGTCCCTGTCGCTACTGCTTTGTTCGCGTTGTTGCTCCTCTCGGCCACGTTGGTGCTCCTCCCATCCGCGCTCTTCGACTCTGTTGGGTATGTTCAACTCCTTTCTTCGGGCTGTCAAATTTTTTTTGTGTTGTGTATTAAAAAAACATCAGGGCTTGAATTTTGGTTTAAGGCCTTTTTGGATGTGATTTATGGAACCTCGTTTTTATTGTATCCTAATACTTCCTATCTACTAAATCGATGCAATATCCCTTTGAAATTTAGATGACTTGCTTTAACTTTAAAGAACTCATCAAACTTCAGGACTCTGCACAAGAATTTTTGGAGCGTTAAACAATGAAGTAATTTTCATTTAGGCTTAATTATGTGGGAATAATTTGTTGGTTTTTTGAGGACTCAACAGCTAACAGAATTTTTGAGAAATTTGAAAGTCTAAATGAATTTTCATAGTCATCATAAATCAACCATCACCACTGGTATAAATCTATGCTGATTTAAATAATTATGGAAATATTCTGATATAAGGATCACTCTCATGAATGTTAAACTAAGCATTTAATTTGTAGGTCTCGTGATTGGGAATGTTTTCATCACTCAAAAATATATCAGCTCTAGCATAATATGTTTAAAATCTAAGTACTTGGCACTTGAACAGTGTAAGTCTAATGTGATGATGGATGGATCTCAAATATCTGATATTTAGGTGGTTCAGTGGATGCAGTCATAGGCAAGACAATCTCTTCATGGTTGAAACATTATATAACCACATGGATGCTAACTGAGCATTTTCAAGGGTAAATTTGATCTACATCCTTCAATGATTCTGTTGGTAATAACCTCCAGCATACTCACTGTCATAATTTCTCGAACATAACTTATTCAGGGAATCTATAATTCATATATTCTGGGAATCTATATATAGAGTTCTTGCAAGTTGCAGTTTGGCGTTTGTGTCTCATGATCATCATTACAGTGCTTCCTGTTTTACAGTTTTTGTCTCATTCTCATCATTACAGTCCCTAGCAAAGTGTTAAATTGTAGCAACTTCATCCATCAATCAAAACTCGCATATTACCCTTACTCAGGAGCTAACGATGGTATTGCAAACTCAGCTCAGACTAAATTAAAAACCAATTTTAACAGTTGTAATCAAATTATCTTTTCCATGGCCTAATTACTTTGTTTGGTATTATTATTGCACTTGGGGTGTACACGCATCATTTGCAGAAACAACTTAGCTCATTAGCAGCGAAGCGATGTAAGATACCATCCATATCGATGAATATATGCTTTGGGCGGAAACGTGATATGAACATATATAATTTGTATGTTGTATGTACATTGATTGAATGTACAATTCATCCCTTATTTACAGATTTTTGACGTCAGCCATTTATCGTTGCTCCACTTTTGCACATTCATGAATGAAAAGACTTTTATAGTGGATAGCCCATCTTCTCCCATGTTATTTGGAGCACTTGTTGAGCCATTCGACTCTTTTGCAAAAATTTCAAAAAGAGTGTGCAAGTAGGTAGCTTACTTTGCAGGATTGGATCATCTTCTTTTCTATTCTTTTTTTTCTATCTATGACGCTTGCCTCTAGCTTCCCCACATAACTCTCAGCTTCAGCATGCTCATTACCCTCTTCTATACCATTTTCTTGACACCATGGATGGATTTGAATTGTCTCCATGACAACTTGGACATCTGCCTCTCCTTAATCAAATTATAAAAGTCTTGTTTCATGGCTGTAATATTTTTCCAAATCTGCAGCTTAGTTGCAGGTTTTATGATTTACATGTTTCTGGAAAAATTAGTGTTGTTATCACCTTCAACGAACTAGATGGCTCTACTTTGAAGTCTTCATTGAACTGTTTCCTTTTCTAATAGTGCTTGCTTTCTCCCCTCCAAAATTTTCAAAGACTGCAAGTCTTTTTCAGTAAAAATTGCATTTACATTATTGTCAAAAAGCCTAGAAATGACCTCTTATACTTCTAAAAGATCCTTTTTATCTTCTGTTGCCTTCTTTTTAGACTAGTTAGCAGCCACTTTCTTAACTCTTTTGATATTGTCCACAAAGTGTTTCATTAAAGTCCCCCCAAAGCTTCATCATATTTTACGCAAATGTTTGTAATTAAGAATCCATCCATATCAATACAGGTATAATACTTTGGTTCATATTGTCCATTATGTTTGTTATTCTATTTCCTTTTGTGATATATTTGAGTAATATTTGTAAGTTGTAACTTTTGCTTTGAATATTTCTATTTGGCACACCACAAATAGGAATTTAAACTATTAAATTAATTAATATAGATTTAATTTGATTTCAGATTTATCAAGAGGTGTTAATATGGATTTAAGTTACTGTAAATGAAATTTATAAATATATATTTTTTTTGGTTCATTTCCAATTTTTTTTTTTTAAAGTTAATATTATTTAAACTTTTATAGTATGAGTAACTCTTGTCTTATATTTGACTAATTTTTTATATAATTGAAATTCAAAAACAGATGATTTTCTCCAAGTTTTAATTGTTTAAAATATGATTGTTTGAGCAACTCTTTCTCTGGGATACAAGGAGGCTGAAAGATTTTTTTTCTTGTATATTTGAAGCTCTCCATTATTATAGAAAAGGATTTTTTGCTTGTATATTTTTATTCTCTTTGCCATAGTAATGTCATAGTGTATGAAGTTTTAAATTGTTTTTATTATTTTTATTATATGTTGGATGTGATTTTGATTGAAAATGCTTCTTTTTTATTTATTAATTAAAAAAAAAATTATTAGAAAAATTATTGCTTTAAGCCTTGGAATTTACAATCAAAATTAGAAAATGTATTTTTATCTAAACTATTTATGAAAAATTTAATATTGTTTGATTTTCTCTACCATGTCCTTTTTACATATATCTAGAATAATATTATTTGTAGTTTTCGGTTTTTTGTAACATTTTACTACCATAATCAAAATCTATAGAAATAATAATCTAACATTATAATATCTTGAAATGGAGCTAGCCAACTCAAATATAGTATTGCAAATCCCTAGCTAAGTTAGATGAGGAGGCTATGTATTACTTAGTATTGTATCCATATTGGGGTTGCAAGTTCTATGGGTTCAAAGAACACTTGCAAACAATTTGTTTTCCATATGACCTCTCTTTTTCATAGATAAATTTCATTCTTTTAGCCATTATGGATTTGAGAAAAATACATCCTGATAGGCCAATAAAAAGCCTTAAAAATGAATTAAACATGAACAACTATTAAATATGGGTAACCAAGCAGCATCAAAACAAACAACTAAATCACCAAGGCTAGTAGTGATAAATAATAAACATTCTAGGATACTTCAAAATTCCATGTAAATAATTTTTTACCTAAAATCACTAGATGGTGAGGCCCACAACAACAACTGCAAAAGCAATGCAATATAACCAATCAAACTACATCAACAAAACATATGGTCTTGAATGAGGTTTTGGACTCTTTAGATATAAATGTACACCATGGAAATGTATCTTATATAAAACTTTAATCCATGTGCTTAACCTTAACATTGACACAAATGGAATACAATTTTACTCACTGCTTTATGATAGAAAAATATGCGGATGAGTATTGCCCACATATCCGAAGTCAAAAGGGATAGATTAAAAGGGGATGCTCCGGTCATCTATAAAAGATAAATTAAAGAAGCATGAAATATTATTAATGCAAATTAGATATGCGTACCAATTATGTTCATATAACACAACAAATAGATGATTCAATACAAATGTCACATAGAAGTCATATTTATCTCATGGGCCTTCAACTTAAATTATATATCTAGCATGACATTAAGCTATAGGAGATAAATCAAAGAAGCATTTGAATGTAAATTAAACATGTGTAATAATTATGTCCTTTAGTTCAATAAATAGATAATAATTTTCAAATGCCATATCTAAGCTATATTTCATCCAAGTAGCTTTCAATTTAAACTTATATCTAATGTTAAATTATATAAAAGAATAACAGTAATCCAAACTTCAAAATAATATTTAGAGTTAGTATAAAATGTGACATATAATTTTTCTGCGTGGAAAAACATAGTTACCGAGAGTTCAAAACTCATGCATTTGAATAGAAAGTGGGTATACGAATGAGCAAGTAGATTTTTTCTAGAAATGAGGAAGTGTAGGTTGATAGAGAGCCACACAAAATTGCAAATTCATACCTTAACAAAATTGTTAGATCCTTTTAAAGAAAACATATTTAATCAACTTTCATTGAAATATATGATAAACTCAACCCATTTTTATGAAAAATAGTATACCATTTTTTACATAATTTCACATAATACAAATAGATAAATATTACTTAAGTATTGTTATAAAGATTTAACTACCCATCGAGAGATGGCCAAGTGATTGAGACAGGGCATCATCACAATAAAAAACCAAGTACAAATTGTAGTAATCCTAGAATCATGTTTTACATAAGGTAAAATTGGGGAACTCATGACTTGTGCTATAGAAAGAAAACATTTACCCTTACCAAAAAATATATGATAAAAATTGACAAACTACATAAGCTGAAGCTTAAGGGGATATAATCCTTCTTGCCTTCCATATAGATAATGAAAATGATTGTTCCAAGTCTCATGTTGCTTCTCATGTTATTTTATAAACCTTGATTGGAAATAAAAATAGGAGGGCAGAAATGTAAGAAATATAAAACATAATGAAACACAACGTAAGAAATAGAGAACATAATGAAACACACACATAAATATCTCTAGACAGTCAACACAATTATTTTCCTAGGAAATCCTTATATGGGAGACAAGCAACCCTAAAAAGTAATGATGCTTTAGACTCCTTTTTCCCTAGGAAATCCTTATGGGAGAAAAACAACACTAAAATGTAAACATGCTCTACTCTCTCTTTTTTGGTATGGAAAATATGTGAGTACAAAGAAAGAGGTAATCTCTCTAGAGTTAGCTAAGAATTTTAGCGTGTAAGGTTGCTATAAAAACTTAACTTCATACATTTTTCTCTCTAACTTCACACTCCTAGTTGTATTTTCAACTATGGAACAAAATGCAATAACACAAAATGGAACTCTTATTCCTCCTAGTGGCCAAGTATTTAACATAGTGTGATAGCCAACTAGGTGTAAGATTTGACTCCGTCAACCATTAACGAGGTTTGTGATTTTAGACCTTTTAGAGTCTTGTTAAAATTCCACATGTAGCTAGCTTGCTATGCATGAGTAATGGGGCTAAAATTTCATTCTCTCATACCATGGTGGTCAACATGATAGGTCAACTTACTAAAGGCATAAATTTTGAATGAAATTCATTTGATGTTTTTCTTGCACCATTGGATATGTCTTTAAGTGTAGAATAATGGTCAAGATTTCGGCACAAGGGATAATCGTTTGACCCCCGGAAATGTCATTTAATACCTCAAAATGACTCCAAAAGGTTTTAGACCCCAATTCTCCACCCACCATTAAAATGACCCTACAAGTTGATTCTTTCAGTTTTTTCACTCTATAAGCATCAAAATATATGAAAAATAATATAATTATCCAATCTAGATAATTATTTAATAATTTGTTAAAATTATGAGTAAGATATACATCATGGAATTTAAATAAATAGCGTTAATTCATTGAACACCCTTGTACATTCTTTGTTGATACTTTGAAAGTAATACATTTTGAAAAATAATTTGTTTTTTGGATTCTTAAGATTATGTAACTTTCGAACCATAATTACAAATTTATTTATTTTTTTACTTATCATTTAGTTGCTAAAAGTTGAAGAATTATGTTGGTAAATAATTAATTAGGTCTATTTAAATCATTTACCACTTTTGGGATTTTTGTTTTCGTGGTTTCATTCATAATTTCACTTTTTTGCAAATTGTCAATTTCAATTTTTCACACCACATGTGCACAATCAAAGGACCTAAGGTCTTTCCCCTACCAATGTATGTTCTTTTAAAACATGGTTTCTTGGTGATATGGGTGATTTAGAAATGATTGGGAGAGCAAAATTCCTCATTTAATACACAATATGTTTGGTTCATGCCACTAAGCCAAGAATAAGGATGCACTCCCATTTGATTCTCATGATTAGGTTGTAATCATGAGGCTCTCCCTCAAGAGTGGACCTTCCCAAAATATTTTGACGCCTTGTCACAAACAAAACCATCAAACTGAAAAACACATCATACAAGAAACATAGCTCGCTGACATATCATTTTTCTCCTTCAAAGAAAAAAAATTCACATCATGTGAATATCTCCATGTACTCTTACATATTGGTGTACAAAACCATCAACCAAACACAAATCGACAAAACATGCCTCTTCAAACAACCGACTCTCAAGTCAAATAATAGAGCTCAGGTACAAATTTCCATATTTGTCGCATTTAAGTGTGTCAACATAACTCTACCTTAAACATCTTGCTTCATGCAACATGCACCATACTTTGAATTTGCAAAGAAATTCATGAAACATCAAAATATATGCAAGGCCTTAATTGGATAAGAAATCTAACCATCCGTTACCAAACCATTTCAATGGCCCGCTTCTTTTAGCTGCACTTCATCATCATGTGAATCATCTTGACCCTCATCGATTATGGAATCCTCTTTTCCATTCTTGTCATTATCTCTTTCCACCTTCTTCAAATGTTGTGGATGACTTGTTGGATACAAAGTCCAACACTTGTCTACAAGGTGACCTTTCTTATGGCAATGAGTAATAAACAATTGCAACTTATTTTCAAAATCATTTTCCTTGTCCAATGGGCCTTTGAATTTTTGCCTCATTTATTTAGAAAGTTTCATGTGCATGGATATCTTCTTCCAACATCTATAAACATTATGATTATTCAAACCACAAAAGGAACATGCAAGTTATTTTCTATATCTTATCTAAATATTTACCATTTTTATCATAATCAAAAGCAATTTGATTAGAGGCAAATTTATACCTTGAACATTCATCGTTGTCACCTTCTTGAGGAGGTGAATTTGATGAGGTAGTGGCTCTCCTTTGAATACTAGCAATGAATTCAATGAATCTAGAGCTTTCAACATCCTCTTCTTTTACATTCTCATTAGTTGCATGATTATTAACATCTTCTTGCAAAGTGGGTGTCAAACTTTTCCATTCATCATGAACACAAACTTCACAAGCTTGAGGTAATGAACACGAAATAAAATTCCTTCTTGGAACAGCTTCATGTGCCTCCTTGGCTTTGGAGAATTCTCCATCATGTTTTCCATAACCAAGACCCAAATAATTAGGCCCTTCCTCAACAACATTTGGCTCAACTATGCCTTGTACTCAACTATGCCTTGTACATGTTTGCCTTTAACCCTTTACTTTCATAGCACATATTCATCAAAAATTTGGACCTTATTCCTCTAGTGTGTCTCTCAAAAGCACGTACACATTCATTTTGAGAGGAAATTGAAGACAGAAACCAATAGCTAATTCAAGGAATCCACGGGAAATTGAAAAATATATAACTAATAAGGTGGAAGACACTTTGTAACCTAAGAGAGAAACCTGTTAGGAAATGGGTGAAGTTGGTATTACACACCCAATTGGATAACCTCGAGGAGAAAACATTTCTCCCACTTTATTTGTTGGCATAACCTAGTAAGTGTTATTCACTAGCATGTATTTTGTAAAGGCCTTCACCTAGTTCCCATTCAACTCCATCCACCAGGTTGTAGAGGATTCCAAGCCTAATTTCATGAAAAGTAAGTTGGGGATGATCACATTGACCTGCTTGATGACGTGTCTATGAAGATTAAATACCTTGAACTATTTTTTTGCGTAGGGAAAGAGACACATTCCCATGTCTGAGCATGAAAATTTTCTTTGATATTGTTAATGCCTCTAGTGTTTACTTCTACAAGTTCTATAGGCAGAGTCTGTAAAGGGCCAGGTAGCCTCTGGATCTCATCTTTTATGAAAGGTGACATATCTAGTAAATGCCCCTACAATCAATCTCTGGAATGGATCTAAATAGAATTTCTTCATTTTAATATCCATAAAACACGACAACTTTAAGGTAAACTATGTACATGTGTCATTTCTCCCACAAAATAAAGTGTATAAGTGGTAAATTTTATACCAAGTGTGCTCCCACCATGTAAAGTGAAATTTGGTGAACTTATCATTTTTATAATTTCTTTTTCGATTAAATTTAGTTTCACACATGATCAATTATTGCTTTGAAAGTTGTGTTCTACATAATTTGTGTACACTAAATTACAAATTTATTTTTTGAAATCTATTTTGTGTAAATGTCGACCAATAGATATATATCATGGAGGATGAACGACGAAGATCAGCCGAATCCCATATGGAGGTTCAGGGATCGGGGGATGTTCACGGTATTTAAATATAATCTTAAATATCCATACATGTGTGTACATATGGAATTGATTTTTTATTAACTTTGTGAGTTAAATTAGTTGTTAATAAGTTTCATATTTTAATTTTTAGGAGGTAAGAGGAGAAGGGTTTCTACTCCATCCATGGAGCATGGCCATGGTTCAACCAGTCGAGGTATGAGTGGTAGCAGGTTGCGTGAAGGGGGTGATATTTATTCCCTCGAAGGCCAATCAACGGTTGCTGGTTCTCAGCAACGTCATTCTGAGTCTGGTTCTCAGCAGCATCATTCTGGGTCTGGTTCTCAGCAGGGTCATGTTGGAGAAGATGTTAACCAACAACATCAAGGTTGCCATCAATTTCAATATTTTTTCATTAAATTTGTACAAATTTTTTTACACGTGTTTTTTCTAATATACGAAATTTTATATATATTGATGCAGAGGCCGAAAATGTTCGAACTAGTGGTCAAAATAGACGCAGGGCAGCCCGCTACATTCAAGAAGAAGGCTGTCAACCCAACACAACTTATCCAGCCGAGATTACTGATATACCATGGGAAACCAACATGGCGGAATGCACCTTACAAAGGTGTGAAAGAATTCATGCAAAATTGCAAAGAGATCTCGTGGCTTTGTCTCTACCTGCTGAGAGTCGACAAAGCCTTGAAATAGTTACACATTCATTGGGTGAAATGGTAAATGTGTACATAAATCTTGGGCCAACGACTGATTCATTTGTAGAAATGATGAGAAAGAGAAAAGAAACAGTGATGGGTCCCGATAAATGGGAGGACGTAAAACAAAAAGTTACAAAAGAAGTGGCCAAGTCAATGTTTAATTACAAGGAAGGGCCAAAAATAAAAAAGTTGAAGGTGCAGTATTTCAAGCACCCAGACATAGCTCGTTATTTGTATGATAGGCACCTTGCGGCCTATGGAAGGCTTCCATGGAATGATGAGGTTCCTGTTTATTTTGCACAAATGTTTTATGCGGAATTTTTTTTGGGTATGAAACCCAATTACAATGACCTTCCTTCATAATTTTTTGGCCCAGGGAAAGGTCGATTATATGACTGTAAGGGCACTAAGCAAGATGTGGAGTTGCCTCGCCCTGAGCCGCCATTGGTGAGTCGACCGTTTCGAGTCGAAAATTTGCGATCAGAGATGGATGTGACTTCTCAGATAAGTCGAGAAGCAAGGGATTTTATGATCGACAATGTTCATAGCGGATTGGGTGGAGTCAATCTTTGTTTAAATCGACAAAGAGCACGTGAAAATGCACGCACCAATTTTGTTTATTGTACAGATGAGGAGATTGACAACATGAATGTTGAAGATCTTTGAACATATGCAAAAAATTGTCGCAATGGTTTACAAGATCTAATTTTTCACGAGGAAGAGGGCACCGGAACGGTATGTGTTAGTGACCTTAGGGTTTGAAATTATTTTTACATATACATGTGTACAATTTGTAATAAATACATGTGTATGTACATGTATACATTTATTTGTATGTGTACATTAATCTAACAAAAATGTATGATTATATGTTAAAACACTATTTGTAGTTCTTAGGCATGATGCGTGATGAAAATGTTAATATTACGTTCGGGACCTCCGGTTCAAACGATGCAGATGGGTCTGACCATCATGATATGTTGGCACATGTATGTTAGTGTTTTTTAAGTGACTCTAAAATAAATAATTTGTTGCCACACATGTACATGTATGTATATATATAATTTGATAAAATGTTTTAACAAGTACCGATTCCGTCTGATGTTTTTGGGATGGCGGTACCTTCTTCTTCCTTGGGAGATGTACCTTCTACTTCCTTGGGAGATGAGCCACAAGTATGGACAATTTTTCACAAGTTTAAAATTTATGTTTAAAAGTTATATATATATATATATATTCTACCTCAAAAAGTTCCATTAAAAATTGAGATATATATATATAGAGAGAGAGATCTATATTTTGAGTTATTTAAAATTTTTTGAATTTAGGTTCCTATAGAAGATTTCTTTAATCCACGGACTCTAGCGACGGAGATAGGAACATCCACAACATTTGAACAAGTTGTCTTTAGTTCCTTTTTTTAATATTATTGAAAATAAGTTTATATATGTACACGTGCATTTTCATTTGAAAGCTTTTAATATATATATATATATATATATATATATATATATATTTAACTATACATGTATATTGTACATTTTACCGCTGTAGATGTTCCTATGGGAGAATTTGTTCATCGAATGGAGAGGGAACCTTATGAGGTATTGCATGATTTTTTTGTTATATTTTATTTTTTACATGAAGTTCGAGGTATATATATTCTTATTCATTTTTAAAACATCAAATTTTAATGTTCAAGTACATGTGCATTGTGTATGTAGGTTTCCCATTCACATGATAGGGCGCGGACTGAGACCCTAGTAGGGAAGACGCTAGATTCGTCTCCATTTGATGGAAATGATTTACAGTAGCTTTGATTTCAAAATTTATATGGTATTAAAATTTGTTAAACTTGATACAGTTTGATACTTTTGAGATTTACAATTTTTGGACATATTTTATTACATTGTTAATATAATTTGTTTTATTTAATTTTTGGATGGTTTTAGTACTTTTGGCATGTGAATGTGAAGTAATGTTGTCATCTATAAATTAATGTTTTCATTTGAACTACATTTGGCATGTTATGTAATGACATGTGTTATAATTTGTTTTGTTTTTAAAATTTAAGTTTTGGATGCTTGGAGTACATTTGGCATGTGAAGTAATGTTGTGATCTATATTTTTTTGTTAAATTAAAAGTTAAAAGTTTTGGATGGTTTCAATCTACATTTGGTATGTGATATTTAATGTTAAATGTTTTTGTTGGATAGTTGAATTATAATTGGCATGGTATGTGAAGTTTTTAAAACTCAAGTTTTGGATGGTTTCAATCTACATTTTGCATGTGATATTTAATGAACTTTAAATGTTTAATGTTTTAATGTTGCATGATATATAATCAAAAGGTTTTTAAAACTTAAAGTTTTGGATGGTTTCAATCTACATTTGGCACATGTGGTATATAATGTTAAATGTTTCTATTGGATCTAGTTGAACTATAATTGGCATGGCATGTGAAGTAACGATCTATATATAATCAAAAAGTTTTTTAAACTCAAGTTTTGAACGGTTTCAATCTACATTTCGCATGTGATGTTTAATGTTTTAATGTTGCATGATATATTATCAAAAGTTTTTAAAATTTTAAAGTTTTGGATGCTTTCAATCTACATTTGGCACATGTGGTATATAATGTTAAATGTTTCTATTGGATAGTTGTTCACTATAATTGGCATGGCATGTCAAGTAATGTTGCACAAATCCCTTTTGGATGGTTGAAGTACATTTGGAATTTTAAGATTTCTTTTGATCTCTCCACGTAGTTTTGTTTGAATGAAAAAATTTCCAATAGGAAGAACATAGCTTTTCAATGCAACTAACCATGTATCAATTGAGCTCTAATTGAAAAAAGAGTTTAAATAAGTAGATATATGTACAAATTATCCCTTTAATTTTGATTGGAAATATAAGTCTAGTACATATATATGTTTTTTGAATTTGGGTCAATGTCGTTAATGCACTCAAATAGGTAGCCTTGTCGATTTATTTACATTGTGGAAACTTTTTACTAGAAAATCCAACTAGTTTTTCATCAATGCACATAGAAAAACTACTTGGAACAATTAATTGTGCATTCTAGAACATATCTATCCAAGACAAGTAACATTTTCATCAATGCACATTGAACATATCCGACCATTGGACAAGCAGATTTTGTACTAGATTTTCAATCAGGATTAGAGATGTGGGTCAAATCCCACCAAAAGTCGGAGAAGTGCTCCAAGTATCTTGTCTGAAAGGAATTTTCGTACAAAACTATACTGCAGATGATTTATTTACATTGTGTCCATACTTTTTACCAGAAAATCCAACTAGTTTTTCATCAATGCACATAGAAAAACTAGTTCCAGTTAATTGAATTCTAGAACATATATATTGAGTACGTAAATAATTTTTCATCAATGCACATAGTAAAACTAGAACAATTAATTTCATTCTAGAACATATATATATATATCCAATACATATAAAATTTTTCATCAATGCACATGTATAGAAAAGCTACTTTAAGTTGATACTAGAGCACGTGCTTGTACCAAAACAATTTTTACATGTGCAAACACTTGCACAAATAACATAAGAAGCTCAATTTTTAGTTGAGTACTGGAAGTTCTAAAACATATTTAATCCAAAGAGAATAAATTGTTGGACAATTCACTCAAAAAAATTCTAATGGAATTCCATCTTCAATAATCCGTTCATGATCGGATTTTGACATTTTCCATCTCTTAATTTTTGATTTTTTCTTTGATTGAACTTCTATCAACTTTATGCGTGTTGCACACACCAAGTGACTATATTGAAAACTTATGGAATCAGGTTCATAGTCTTCAAAGTAAACAAAGTCTCCACTTTGATGAGTTTGTCTGAAAAAATAACCTTTTAGTATAATAGACCCTCTGTCATATTGAAATCTGTGATCATTATAGTTTTGTAATAATTTCATTTTTCATTCAGTGCAACGCATCAAATAATACTTCACATTTTCATCATTGTCAATAGGTGCAATTACAGCAAAAACATCTCCTACACAATAAAATAAACTTAACAAAATTATACATATTTAAATTTATTTCTAGATTTTTAAATCATTAGAAAGTAATTCAAATGTTACCTTCTCTAACAAGATCAGAAACTCTATCACCATCGGATGATATTGTAGTTTCCTCTGATTGCATTTCTTCAAACATTGCAACAGACATTTTTCCCTTTGTATTTAGCTATGTATGTTTCCAATCGTTCACATACATTTTGTTTTCACAAACGTCATTGGATTTTGTGTTGTCTATGCAAACATCACAAAAACAAGAATATTTTCTTTTATCCAATGCAAACACATTTCTGGACGAATTTGTTTGAATTGAATGCAATTTTCAAGTCCCTTTTATTGTTTCAACGTCATTTCCAATTGATCTATCTACGTCTTCGATTCCAATATGCCAGAAAAACCTTTATATGGAAAATTAGAACAAGAATTTGTAAATATGATATCAAAATACAATCAAAGATAATCATTGCATGATAAATGTACAATTTTTAAAATTAGATTTCCAATATAAATTAAATTGAATGTACCTTCGCACTTCTCTTGATGGGTTTCTCTCATGGCTTAGAGCAGCGATGCACCATTGAACAACTTCTTCAGCGTTCACAAGTCGACTTGCAGAGTGGTTCATTTGATATCTTCGAAGTACTCGTTTTATGCATGCTCCTGCATCGTCATGTTCTCCTTTTCCATGGCCAGTCTCAAAGAAATTCCAAAAATGTTTAATGCATGTTTTCTTATGAAGACAACACAACCAAAAGAATGATCGTGCATATTTGAATTGACCTGCGCATCCGTCTGACCATATCCAATGTTCATTGAATGTTATTCCACGATTTTTCAATGAATCATAAATTCTTCCAAAACAATGTTGTACAAAACATGTATCATGTGTACGATCATCACTGATATAAAAGTGATATTCTTTAATGATATGTCGATTTTCACTCGTGCTTTCTATATGATTGACATTTTGTTCAGCATGTCTATATAGAATATGGACGAGCATGGAGACTTGGTCAAAATGATAGTATTCACTCTGAATTTCTTTTTGTGGAACAAATGTGTAGTTTTCTGCAAAATCAATCACTGAAAAAATGGTCCCTGGTGGAAAAAATTCACGAGATTTTTTGAATTGCAAGTCTTGCCATCGAGCTCTATGGGAATGCTTGGTGTATTTGTAAATTTCTGCCTCAAACTTTCTCAAAAAGTCTATCGGAAAAATTTTGTCTTCTAGTAATTCAATTCTTTTAACACTATTTGCACCTTGAATCGATGTATCGATATATTCATATCTCTTCCATTTCACTTTCATGTTGGACAATGATTGATCATTTATATCAATACGATATTTGTTTTGAAATTTAGTCAAATTTCTACAATCATCGCATTTTTTACCACCAACACATTTCTTTTTGTAAAATAGTTCATCGCTTTCTCTTTCACATATAATTTGAGATATGAAATCACGGATAGTGGAAGGAGGAGGTGAATCCTTCCATAATGTTCTACCAAAATCAAGGAATGTGTCATAATATAACTCAAATTCCACATGATAATGGCAACAACAAGTGTCGCGTACGGTGATAGGTTTTACATACCATGGTTTTTGTTGAACAAAAGCATTGAGTGAAACATGAATTTGATGATTCTCTTCTTTGAACTTGTTGAATAACTCTATCTGAGTGGTTTCCAAGATATGTTTTTCATGTTCTTCATACTAATTTAGTGTTATTCTTATTCGCATCACATGCCTTGCAGTTGGTGAAACACGCAAATTGTTCTTCCAATATTCATATATTATTTTTTTAACATTTTCTCCAAGTCTATCTTTGTATGGTTGCCTAAAAATAGCTCTCCAACAAGCGAGTTCATCATTTACATCTATTTGCAGCCGAAATTTCCGATGTTTGTGCAAATTTTTTCGCGAGGTTCCCAGTGCTCGTGCCATAGATGTTACCAAACGATTCTCTTGAGTACTTGATGAAACCATTTCCATCTGTATTCCTCTACGTACAATTGAAACATCTTTCTCTCTAGATCTCTTAATTGAATTTATAGCACTACTCATATTTTTTATCACATCTTCCTTCATTTTTTTATCTTTGGTTGATTTTCGAATACCCAATAGTGTCGTAGCTTCTTTTAATTTTCTTAATGATAGGAGACCTTTCAACATTTGAGCCTGAACTGTCACCCGCTCATTTAAGAAATACTTTTCAAAAATGCAGTTAACACGATATCGTATAACATGGTCAGGGTTTTTATCTCCATATGTGTGAGTGTCAACATTTTCTAACATCTCATTATCGATAGTGATTTCATCTGTACATATTCGAAAAAATAGTACATATTCAATAAATAACTAAATTAATAAATATATCTATAATTTCAATAATATGTGCATGTGTTTAATATATATATATATATATATATATATCTGTGTGTGTGTGTGTGTGTGTGTGTGTGTGTGTACCTTGTGATTCAATTTCTTTATTTGGATTTCTTTCAATATTTTCACCATCTTCAATCATTGGTTCAATATCTCTTTCAAAATTTTGTATCTCATCATCAATGTTTTGAGGAATATCTCTGTCTGTTTACATTAAACAAAATATTTTTCAAATTAGTTCATCAAATAAAAATTAAGCTTCACATTTTACATTAGGAAAATTTTAAATATATCAATATATCATAATATTTACATTTACATACCTGCTTCAATTTCTGCTTGAGGTTGATTTTCTTCTTCAATATTTTGAGGAATATCTCTGTCTGTTTACATTAAACAAAATATTTTTCAAATTAGTTTATCAAATAAAAATTAAGCTTCACATTTTACATTAGGAAAATTTTAAATATATCAATAGATCATAATATTTACATTTACATACCTGCTTCAATTTCTTCTTGAGGTTGATTTTCTTCTTCAATATTTTGAGGAATATCTCTGTCTGTTTACATTAAACAAAATATTTTTCAAACTAGTTCATCAAATAAAAATTAAGCTTCACATTTTACATTAAGAAAATTTTAAATATATCAATAGATCATAATATTTACATTTACATACCTGCTTCAATTTCTGCTTGAGGTTGATTTTCCTCTTCAATATTTGAGAGGGCTTCTAACTTTCTTTTGCGAGATTGTCTCGTCTCTTCTCTACATTCCTTAGGGTCTCTTTTTCGATCATATTTTCTCGCACAAGTTCTTCGATTTCCCATGATAATAGGGTATGAAGTTCAAAAAAATTCCTTCAAAAAATTAGACAATAACTAAATTACAAAAAATATCACAAAAGATTTAATTTAAAAAAATTCAGTATAAATTTTTTGCAAAAAATACTTACTCCAATCCAAAACACACACTT
This sequence comes from Pinus albicaulis, assembly GCA_034641835.2. Taxonomy (NCBI): domain Eukaryota; kingdom Viridiplantae; phylum Streptophyta; class Pinopsida; order Pinales; family Pinaceae; genus Pinus; species Pinus albicaulis. The sequence continues at coordinate 905,688,116 of CM076570.1, forward strand.
TAAAAAATTCGAGAGAAAAATGTCTTATAAAAATGAAACGAAGCTCAAAATATTTAATTCAACTCAAAACACGTACATACCTCCAAGAAATGTCTTCCAAATTTTTTTTTTCAAACCCAAAACAATTCTTTGTAAAATCAGTTTGCTTGCAAGAAATGATCTTAAATCCAAAATTTTAAGAACTTTCCGGCCGACGGAAAGTTATACAAAATTTCGGCCAAACTATTAAGTCGTTAGACTTAACAAGCCGTCGGTGCAAAACATAGTTCGGCCGAACTTTTAATCAAAGTTCGGCCGAACTAACGCATCACCAGTTACGCAAAAACCAGGCTCTGAATACGTTTCTGCAACTTTGGACTGATTAAACTCCATGAAAGGTTGTTAATTAACTATCAGAACCAAGACAAGAATTTTCAGAATTGCATCTACTTTCAGGAAATATAACTTTTATGGAATTTCATAAACGTTTACTAATTTTAATTATTTTTCTAATAAAATGGGTGCAAACAATTTCTGAGGGTCATTGTGATTCAGTGAAATCAAAATTTTGTATCTCCCAAAATACATTGTAAAAAAAATTGAAAAATTATGGGGCATTACATTGGTCCGTCATCTCTAATGGGTAGCTTTTATATTTTTAGTTTATAACTTATATGTTAAGAAATTTGTTGCGTCGCGAAACATATCCAAAATATGCAGTTTTTCGTATTGGACCAATTCAAAATTTTTTAGTAATTATGATATGCCTCCATTGGCTTTGTAAATATGATGAAACCAAAGTAGACTCCGTCTAGATTGTTGTAACACATTTTTTTTTTCTCAAAAACACAAATTTTCAATGAATACAACATTGCGTCATAACATGACTTCTAATGAATCCTTTGATTGTTAAGAAACACACACTCAAATAAACGCTAAGTTGACATATCAAATCTGCATAAAAAAATTTCAAAAAATAAGTAATAGAAAGCTAACAAAATTTCTCACAACTTTTATTTTCATCACAAAATGAAATTCTACACAGAAAAATTGTTATAGTTTGCAGAAAATTGAAGAACCGAAAAAAATGAAATTTTTTTGTCAAAAAAGGGCAAAAAGTGTAACCCAGCTTCACATTTTCACTGATTTGTGCTTGGTTCCATTCTCTTTCTCCCTATTTTCAAGTTTAGACTAGGATGACTATAAAGATTTTGGAACTCTAACAACTGTTACATTTTATCTTATCATGGGGTGTAGGTAACTTGAACAAAATATATTATTTCCAACCTAGGATGCTAATACAGGGTGGAATTTAATTGAATTGTTTATCAACCAACACAATAATTGTAATAAGAATTTAGCATAATGACAAAGTGTGGTGTGTAGTTGAAAAGATGAAAGAAATAGGATTTTTATGTTTTTCTATCTTTTGGAGGTAGGCCAACCTAGGATGATAATAAACGTGGAATTTAATTGGATTATTTATCAACCAACACAATAATTTTAGCAAGTGTAGTATAATGGAAAAGTGTGATGTGTAGTTGAAAACTTATGAAAATAAAGAGGATTTCCATGTTTTTCTATCTTTTCGAGGTATGTCATTTTATTCCAACCTGGGATGCTCATCTAGGGTGAAATTTAACTTTATTTATCTAACACAATCATTGCAATAGTTGTAGCATGATATCAGCATGTGGTGAACGATTAATAATATCAAAGGAAAGAGGTATGTTGTGTTTTTCCTTCTTACAAAGGCATGCCATAATATATACATCGATCACCTATATTCCCTCACCTTTCTAGTCTATTATATGAAAACAACATAATGTTTTAAAGAGCCATCCTTGGGTCAATGGTCCAAGTCAATATTCCAAGGCCTCATTGTCCCTATTTAAAGCTCATCATAGAAATTTGGGTGTTGTATTGGCCCTGGAACAAAAGAAACTACTTAATGAAAAGACTTTTATTTTGTGGCATAAAATTTTCAATTCATCATAGTGACTACAATGCTATCTGTTGATAGAGTGATGACTTCTTATCATATATGAAAGGTAGTCAATTTAACAAGTAGAAAGGTAGTCAATTTTGGGATTAGGCTTTTCAAGGAGGAGGATACACTTTGCTAGAGTGTCTACCCCATATGGGGTGCATAGTTAGTGAATTTTGGTTATCACTCATTGTAATCAATTATGAAAAACCATCATAATCCTTGGTGGGTTTGAATTTGGAAGTTCTAGGCACCACCAAAGGTGATACCGTTTTCATGGTTGACACTCAATAACAAAATATTAACTTGGGATGCATTGTAGTGCAAAGGCTAGTAGGGTCCCAACCATTGTCCATGGTATGTGGAGGGTATACAAAAGATCTCTCATTTATTCATGAATTTCTCATGCTTGGAGAAATATAGAGGTATGCAACTAGGTTAATGGCCTCTGAGCCTATTTTGGATGGTTAGAGGTTGGAGGTGTAGCGTTCAAAAATTTTCTTGAACAAGAAAAATACATGATAATAGAGCTCAAAGACCCCCTCTTCACATCATATGGTTAATTTGGCTAGCCAAAAATTCAATGGATGAAAAAGAAAAAGAAAAATCCATACCAATCAATTAAAGATTCATTTCCAGATGGAATGATAAGGAAGAAAATGAAGGCCCCTAAGTTCTAGTTTCCCTAATCGGGGCCTTTGGAAAAAGCATGGTATACCTTAATGAATTGTCAATAGATAACCCATGGTAGAGTGACGCTGATCAAGTCCTCCCTCTCATAAACAATGTTAAAATAACATTCTTATTAGGATTAGGGAGGAGGGAAAACAATAAAGCGGAGCTAATGGTAACTTCTACACTTATCTAGGACGGTCCCAACTATTGTCCGTAGCATGTGGAGGGTATGGATAGCTCTGATTCTCACATTAGTTTTGTTTATCCTTGATTTTTTTTTCCATGGTTAACCCATAAATTTATTAGTTTAACGCATCCAGATTTCGGCTTCATTGATATATTAACGTAGTTATTTATTCAACCCAACCATATTTTCTATGCCTCCTTAATTTAATACACATATGCCTTGCTTATTACATGCATCTATTTATCCAATCAATTTAGTTGTTTATTGAATTAAACTCCATCATTGTTGTTGTTATCAATCCCTCCATCATTACATGTGCATTAGTTCATTAAAAATGTCTTATCTGATGTTTGATTAGTTTTAATTTTTCTATGTTATTCAATGTTTTATTAAGTCTTATGTTTTAAAATGAATACAATTTTAAGAATAAACAAAGAAAATACAAAATGGTTGAAACACATTAAAATTTTTATGGATTTAACTTCACCTATTTTAGGTTACTAGTCCTATATTTTAAGATGGATACCAATTTCATTGGCATGTAATAAAAATTAGAGCACATACAAGTATGTCAAGCTAGGAAATCATGATAGTTTTAGCTCCATGAAGATAGAAGATCTAGTCTAATGCCATTGGAGAATTTTCCTTATATATAAGAATAAAGATAACTACGCAAGAAATCTTCCAGAGGAAAAAAAAATGGTATATCTTAAAGATAGTTATATGGATGAAATAATGGTAAATCATGACTCAAACTCAAGTCCATTAGCAATGGTTGTTCTTGGTATCCTCAAACTCAAACTAAATGCCAGCATAATGAGGGGTATTACACGAATGATGATCTACATCATCATCATCTAGACCCTTAATGTCTTGATGTACTTATCTTGATATACTCACGTCTTCATTAAAATATCTAATAATTGAAAAATCAATATAACATTTTTGGTTGTGTGCTCATGTTTTGAGTTGTTCTAATTTTGTAATATTTTCTTGTATTAACATTTTTGCTATTATTTCTCTATGTTTTAAATTTTTAGAGATGTTCAAATAGTATACCCTGTTCCTTCACGTTTCAAAACAAATATTCTGAATTTCTAGTGACTTAGGACTATATTTTAAAGCCACCATTAGGGTCATATCCAATATAAAAGACATTAAGCAGAAGTTACAGGTTAAAAGTATTCCACTTACATAAGAAAAATGTATTTTTCTAAACAAAGATCAAAGAATTTCATCTATCATACCCATAAGAGAAAAAAGAAAAAAGTAACTTCCAATTTTATTTTCTTATTAGACCTCAAGCAACAAATTGCCATGTGGTCCCTGGATGCGGGTGATTAGTTGCAATGGTACGTGGAGGAGGCTATGGGTTGGCGCATGGGCTCAATACTTCGCCACACAAACTCACGTCATATTCCTCATAAATATACCCACCGTCATTTTCATTGCCTCATTAATACAGCACAGAAGCCTAGACTAGCTTCCGTCCATTATGAGAACTGCTACCTCTGGAAGCTTCATTCCTGCTCTACCTCCCCTGCGTTCTAGTTTCTCCCCTGTTGCTGTAGAGCCTAGCTCTTGAACCAGCATAGGGCATCATTGATCCATCGTTTGTTGCATTGATTTAACTCCTGGCATTCACATATCGCAGAGCACACTCTGCAATCTATGGCTCAGTCCGCCCAATGTGAATTCCCCTGCTCTACGTGAAATCCCTCCCTTGAACTCCCACCCTATTCATTCTGCTGGTCACTCTTGTCACCTTTCTCAGAGAATCATGCCACGCCTTCGACAGCGTATGCATTGCCGGCGAGGCAGCAATCGTGGTCATCTCCTTTGCCAGCCCTCCACTTCAACTTCTGAATCTTCATTTCCCTCCTCGGATAACTTCACCAATCGTTATCCTGATACCAGAAGCAGTCATGGTTGCGGACGTGGGAGTGGCCTTTCGCAATCTGAATTAGGCTCGCCCCACTTCCCTGTCTCTCCAATTATCAACCCTGGGCATCTTCACACTACCCATCTTTGCTTTCCTTTCTCGTTGAACCGGCCTACAATAACTGCCACCATTACCATGGAGCTCAAGGAGGAGCCCCTTGGTTCAGAAGCGGAGCATTCTAGCACTGGTTTGGAGAAAAGGGTCGACGACAAGCTTTGCACTCCACCAAGCGTCAGCATGAAGAGAAAAGCTCCTAGCTGCAGTGAAACTCAGGACATTGGCCATGAAGACAACCCAGGTGACATCAAGCGAGGCTGCCAAATTGTCAAAGACAACAAGCGGGTAGAGGAAGATCACTTGTATGCCTATGGCTATCGTGTTGTTGAGGAACCCCCCTAATTCTCTCATGATTCTTAATCTGGTCAGAACTCGCAGTTTCTTTCTTCATAGGTTTTTGGCTGGGTACACTCCTAAGCTCATCATGTTTACTTGCTCATCGCTTCAGGTTTTTGATAATCTCTCAATGTTCCAAGGCCGATTTCCCTTGTGTGGGCATCATATTTTTGTTTGTCTGGTATGTCTAGTAAACTTTTTAAGTCATGTTTGCAGCGTAAGAATGCCGCTACTATGGGCAAGCTCTGCTGAGGCCGCTGCCTCTTTGTAATTCATTTTTGTATTATAAATAGAATAGATAAATTAAAAAAAAAACAAAGTGCCATGTGGTAATTCATAATGGTAATGTTAACTTACCTAAGAAATGGAAATTTCGCAAAAGTTGGATTTCACAAAGCCTTTAGTTAGTGAATACAAAACCAAATCTAGGTGAGTTTGAGCTCAAATTAGGATAAAGTTTAATGGAGGAAAACCAATAGCCATTGAAACAATTTTTAAATGACTTGTTAGTATGAGTACAAACATTATTATAATTCATGTTTGTTGATTCTCCCTTGTTTAGTTGTTCAACTAGTACCATAAATCAAGTTTTAGCAATGGAGGGGATAGAGAACTAAATGTCAAAAGGGCCTTAACCAATTAACACCTATTTGTCAAATTCCACATATGAGTAATTATTACCTTGTCAATTTGTGTGAGATGAACTCTACGATGTATGGAAAAAAACTAAGACGATCAGTTAAGGTCCCTACATAATATCCATCATATATAAAAGTTGTAAAACTCAAAACAAATCTAGTGTTGTATTTAGAGGCAACCATCCAAGAGTGAGAAATATCGAGTTATAGTAGCATAAAGCGAGTTCACGGGAAAAACATCAAATGATGTTTCCTAAGTTAATTGAAGATAGTAATATGTTTAAGCCCAAGAAATGTTTAGAAAAAAACCAACAAACACATTCCATTAAAAGGAAAATAACTTGAGGCATTGACATAATAGGGAAAATGAATCAATTGTATCTAGTTAGAGTGCTTGGAAGGAGAAAATGTGGACATTCCCAATAGAGTTCAATATTGTGACATGTGTCTTCTTCATGAGCAAGATGTATAAATGTGATAATAGCAAGGTACCAACAATCACACCAATGAAGCTGGGATGGATATATTTCAAACAATTATTGCATACGTATATGATTATGGAAAGGTACCAACAATCCCACCACCTTCGTTGGTGTGATTGTTGAAGGTGGAATGAACCCTTGAGCCTTGACGAATGTAGTTTACCCTAAGTTTCATCCTCAAAATGAGGAAAAATGCATGATGGGTTCGAAAAAAAAGAGGCAAATCAAGCCTAATAAAGTAGTTTCAAGTAGATTAAATTGAAAATAAAATTACCATTCTTCCATCGCATTTATTTCCCTAATTAATTAATTTCATTTACAAAAACAAAAGACTTGATGCTAAAAAATAATATAAAGTTTTAAATTCCCCTGATCAGGGTGCGATCTTGGTATTGATTCCTAGGCTAGATCATCATTAAATCATTAAAGGAGAGGCCTTGTGGCCTGCAAGATAGGCTGGCTAGCATCAGGTTTCTAATGGATGGAGGCGGTGAAGGCCATGTGTGAAGGACATGACTGAATTCATGAGCGAGCCATCATACGGTAAGTGGGGTGTAATGGAATGGAGCCTCCGGCAGCAGTTTATACTCTGGTTATGGTATTGTGAGAGCATATCTCCGTGGGTGAAGATCAACGGGACAAGTGTCGACAGGAGCGATGGACCAGTGAACCATAGGCTGTGACACCCATCAATCCAAGGGTATGTTGTTTTGTCCTTTACACTGTTCTGTCTCCCGAGTATGGAAATCACTGGAAATTGCATGCTTTCAGCTTTGCATTGGAATAGCTTTTTGGGTGTAACGGCTCCACTGGATGCATGGGGTCCTGAGAAGTTATATGTAGTTTTACCTGGGTTGATAAAGTCTATTTCCATTTTGTTTGGAATCATGCTTCATAAAATGGGGGATATGGGGATGGGTAGGGTAGTAGGTGATTAAAAAAACCATGAACTGGTAGGGTTGGCCACCCAATATGCAAGTTGGCATCACCACCCTAACCTACACATTAAATTGAAAGAGCATGTTGTGGTTACGACTTAATTTTTCCGCCTCTCTAGGGAGTGCGGGCAAGATAGTATCAACATTGTTGTAAGGACAAGAGGGAAACCGGGGAAATCTGGACACCATTCCTTGGGTAGGGGTGTGGGTCATAATCATTGTTGTGACATGGGAATTCGGCTTATGAATTACTTGTTATGACTCATTGATAATATGATGTATTTTTGTATGGTTCTCATTACTGTCGCAGACACAGGGTCTAGACAAGATTTCAAGAGCTCAATTGGGGGCACATAGGAACATTGCTTCATCGCTTACCGAACCTCTACAAGGAAGAGGATGTTGATGGTGCGTGCAAAGAGTGTAAAGGAGGAATCAGAGGCAAAATGCAGGACGCAAACCTGGATGCGGGGTGCTCAAAAATAGAAAGGAGAGCCCTCCTCCCAAGTGTTGAGGAGGTCAGGCCACAGACCTCAAGCCAAAAATATTAAGGATACCGCTCAGGCATACGCTCAAGAGAATTTGTGTCATGTTAGGAAATTAATAGCGAAGTGGGAGGAGGCCCTCACTCACCAAGCAGAAGAAGAACATGCTGTTCTGGAAGGAGAACTTATCGTACCCAACCCGGGCAACACTAGAGGCAGAGTTTCACAGTACTAGAAAACCCTTCATCTGTATTGGAGGATAAAACATTTGGTGGAAAAATCCATCATCCACACCACTAATTTTATGCAGGTAGATCCATCATTACAGGAAATTCAAAAAGATTTCCAGCTGGTGTAGTTCCAAGTTCAGCAGCAGAATTCTCGTCTGGGAAGAATCGAACAACTCCTTAAGAGGTCGCAACAATCTGAGATGCCCGAGTCTAGTGCTAGAGACCTAGTGTCCATCGAGTCCTCAGAGGACTAACCTGTTACTCGTCCTATCAATTTACTGTTATGTTTATGTATATTTTGATGAAGAACATAGAAGGCAATAGCCTTAGCAAGTCAAACTTCTTTAAGGAATTAGACATATTCGCTTATAGAGCTGCGTATGGTAGACTAAATACATTTCGGTTTTGCATGGCATATAATGCCTTTCGATGATCAACAGGCCTGGTTTCCCCGCCATACCTATTGTAATTTTTCCTTTTTGAAAAATGAATGAAAATGAAAGGTACTACTCATCTTACCAAAAGAAAAATAGAAAGTTTTAAATTACTTTCTACAAGGTAATAAATATAACAACAAGAGCAAATATTAAATACAATTAGCATGCATTTTTATTGATGAAGAATTTCAAATGCATGATAATAATAGATGAGTGGATTTAATGGTACATTGATGATAGCTTGGATTCATATTTTCTTGTTGAAGTATATGATGATGATTTCGATATGCATTGTCCATTTTCTTATACCTTGGAAAATATATTAAAAGTGAGAAAATGTCAGCTAAACCACTATTATTCTCAACATTTTGAACTGCGAGGTGAGGCTCATAGTTAGGAGCAATGTGATGTTGATGAGCACATTTCCCATAATGAAATGTGTAACTTGGTGTGTATGTTGCAATATACATGTTGAAGAAGAAGAATGTAAAGATTAAGAGCTAGTTTGGATTTTGATTATGAGATAGGGGACATGACTAAATATGTTTCAAAGAACATTAATAGATAGACATAAACAACTAAGTATTTTAAGTTTATGCCAAAATGCATTGTGAGAAAACAATGAGTATTCAAATTTAAGACCTAATTTTAGAAGACACATAAATGCTAATCATACAATACCTCAATAGAAAACCAATACTTTAGAGCAAGAGGATGCATACCTAGATATTTATGACCATCTTCATAAATGGGAGAATGCTTATGGGTAGGTTGGAAGAAAATAACCTTTAGAATTGGAAACAACGTATATCATTTAGATATCCCTTAAGAAGGGTGCCCAAGAGTGGGGCATTCCGCCATGCCTTCCCCCTCGCCTTGACATGATGCCAGCTTGCATGAAAGGGAGTCATGGCTCCCACTATAGTTGGCACATTACATGTGCTCATGTCACTTCATTGATCATGGCACAAAGCCTGCATAAGGTTCAACATCATTTGAATATTGTAGGTTTTATAGGGAGGTATAGATGGGCTCAGTAGGAGAATTCTATCAGATTGGAGGATCAGAGTAGTGACCGGCGAGCATGGATGCCTAGAGATTATGCCCAATAGTTGTTGCGACTCATTGGTTTTTTTGCTTGCAACATTGAGTAGTCTTCTCATGTTGATGTATGTCAAGGTCTAGCACAACCAGCATGTTTGTATCAATTTCTATTTACAAGATGTGTTAGTTAGACGAGGTCTTAGCAATCTCAAGGCTCTGAACTGAACTTATGTTACTGTAATAAAACAAATTTAGTCTTTGTAATCCTCATTTGACATAATGCACCGCACCTAACTTCTATATATATATATATATAACAACAAAAATTATATATTACTCAATAAGAGATGACCTAGAATTTTCACAATTATGACAATTGGCCATTTGAGAAAATTTGTAAGAAGCTAATCTACAAAAATCACATGACAAGTTAGAGCTGATATAAATACATGTGAGTCTTAACTCTTATAACCTCAATTATCTATCTACACAAAAGTATCCTTTGTAAAGTTCAAGGATTCACCCGTCATTACAATCTTTGTTATCTTAGATCATCTTACATTAAAGAAAACAATAAGTATATAAAAAATTGATGTTAAAATCGAGTAAATTTTACTTATTTGATGAATTGAATCTACACTCTAAAGGATTTGAAATTTAAAATCTACACTCTAGAGAATTTGAAATTTAAAAAAGTTAAAAAAATTGAATCTATACTCTAGAAGATTTGAAATTTTAAAAAGAGTTAAATAAAATAAAAATGTAAAAAGTAAAAAAAGAAAATAATACTACAAAGAATTCAAAAAAACACAAAGAGGCATGATGAAAATGCTAGATTTGAAATTTAAAAAAGTTAAATAAATTGAATCTACACTCCAGAAGATTTGAAATTTAAAAAGAGTTAAATAAAAGAAAGAAAAAAAAGTAAAAAGTGAAAAAACAAAAAAAAATACTACACCCCATTCAAGAAAACACAAACATGATGAAAATGCTTTTTACTATTGAGGTGGTGAACCGTAATGCCGAAAAAGTAAGATCCAATGGTGAACCGTAATCCCAAAAAAGCTGACGTAACCACCGTTTGAGGTGATGAACCGCTGCAATTCAAAAAAGCGCTCTGCTGTATCTGGCTTTTGATTAATGGTTCAAAAAAATCATTTAACTTGTCTCTGTAACGGATACTTCAATAAATGGATACTCATGCATTACAAAAATTTTATCCGTTCAAAAGAAGTAGGTTTATATACATCCAGCCTCCCAAATTTGTCATTATCTTCCTCCTCTGTCCATCGCCTACTCTGTCTGTCTGTGGGGATTGGGAGTCTGAGTCTGAGTCTGAGTCTGAGTCTGAGTCTGAGTCTGAGTCTGAGTCTGAATCTGAGTCGAGTATGTGTCTATGTCTGGTCTGGTGTCTAAGTCATGTGGGTGTATGCGACAGAGGAGAAAGAGGCAGCAGGACTGAAAGAAATAGGATTTGCGTAATTGTTCACACTTTCTGTATTCAAATTGCTTTTCAGAAATTTTTGGTTAAGGGTTTCAAGTTCATTTCTTCTCAACTCTGCTGTTGTTGTATGTTTTTTATGAAAAGCAATCTCTGATACTACACTGAAAATTTACATTGTATTATCATTCTTTTATTAAACAAAATTCTTTGTTCTTTTGTTATTATTCAGAATTCTGTCCATGAAGCTCTTTATCAGGAAAAAAAAGCCACAGCCACTCTAAACTCTAGCTCCAGGTATGGGCTGGTTCCCTCTCTCCCAAATGATGGAACCGATGTTATGAAATTTGAATGGTAGGTCAACCCTCCTGGAATTAAATTAAATTTTCAGGGATTAATTTAATATATCAGCATTTCTGATCACCGTTTTCCAGACACTTTATTGGATCATAATTAAAATTAAAAGAATAAGTTTCATAATTAAAAAACCACATAGATTTGGAAATCGTTGGTTAAGGAATATTATTTAAGCTGAAATTGACCCGAACATCCTCCCTGCAAAGAAAATAACACTAAATCCTAACCCTTCAGGCTCCCAGATTTTTGAACTCTTTTCTTTTTTAAATGAATTACAATTTGATTTAAAATTAGATTTGAACCCTTCAGGCTCCTCTTTTTTTTTCTTCTTCCGTGATCTCAATCTGGATATGGAAATAATGGGTTTGGATCGATGACTGGGTCATGCTTCCTCTGCTTCTTTCTATGCTATCTTTTGCAGGGGAGGCATTTTGGTTAGGCCTTCGCCTTAGCCGCTTGTCCTACAACCCTATCATCTGCATCTTCCCTTGTAGATTATTCACTAGCTCCGGATAATTGGTTCTTCCACCAGCGGATCAACCATTCTTTAGCTCTCTCTTTTTAGGGAAATGTCCAAATTGGGCTCTCTCTTCAGCATTCTTCAGGTCTCAATAATCTGGCTCTCCTGCTCTCTGCAAATTTGTGTGATTCTAGTTTGCAAACTAAGGCACTCAGGGAAATTAGGATGTTCAAAGCCTCACTAGCCCCCATATGTTTTTCCCATTAATTACTAGCCTCAGAACAACAATGAGTGAAGAAATCTAATGTCTATTTCTTATTTGACTGAAGAAATCTAATGTCTATTTCTTATTCTAATGTCTATTGAGTGAAGAAATCTAATGTCTATTTCTTATTTGACTGAAGAAATCTAATGTATATTTGACTGAAGAAATCTAATGTCTATTTCTTTTCTTATTTGCAGGTGAGAACGACTCATAAACAATATCATAATCGTTCACACCGTCCTGTATTGAAATTGCTCTTCAGAAATTTTTGGTTCAGGGCCTCAGGGACATTTCTGTAAACTCTGTTGTTGTGCTTTTATATGAAAAGCAATCTCTCATGAGACCTTCCGTTGTGTTATAATTTTTTTATTAAACAAAATTATTTATTCTTCTGTAACTGTACATAGTTCTGTCCAAGGAGCTCTTCCCCAGAAAATGTTCATAGTTTTGTCTAAGAAGCTCTTCCCCAGGAAAAAGCAGAATTCTGTTCATGGAGCTCTTCTCCAGAAAAAAGGAGAGTTTTGTTCATGGAGCTCTTCCCCAGAAAAAGGCCACAACAGTCTCAACTCCAGCTCCAGGTATGTGTTCACTCCCTCTCTCTTTCAAATGATGTAGAGGATTTTATTAAATTTGATCGGTGGATCAACCCTCTTGAAATTAAATTAAATTTGTCTGCATTTTTTTTTCAGTAAGAAAATTACTCTGGTTTATATTCAGTACCAGAAATTTTGTCGAACGCCATTGTCCAAGCATTTTTATTTTATCATAATTAAAATTGAAATAAGTTTCGCAATTAAAAAACCACACAGATTAGGAAATCGTTGGTTCGGGAAATTGAAATTGAAATTGAGCAGAACATCCTTCCGGCCCTTTGCTCCTGAATCTTAATGGATTTCAACTGGAACCGTTCAGGCTCTTCTTCTTTTTTCCCGGCTCTTATTATGTGTTTTAAGTAAAAAACTCTCGGCTCTTGATTCACTTTTTTCTTATTATGGGTTTTAAGTGATTATATATATAATTTTATTTTCTAATCCCAATTTTGAGTCACATTGCTTCCAAATCGGGTACCCAATCTGCACAAGAGAATGGGTTTGGTTCGTGCTTTCTCTGCTTTTTTCTGAATGCCACTGTACAAACGCTTTTATGATTCTATTTATTTTATCATAATTAAAATTGAAATTATTCAAAAAAATTTAAGTGAATCGCTGGCTAATAATATATCTATAATAAGCCCCATAAACCTATAGTCCTTGGCCTGCCTCGAGAGGGATTTTCATAGGCTCCCACCTGTGAACATTCCTCTCATGATGACGTCCAACGGCACTTAGTTGTGCATCAGAATGCTTGCCTTGCATATTTATTTAATATATACCCCACAACAGCCAGTTTGTACTTATAATATCGGTTTGTATCAACGTATTTATTGAATTGTGTTTAAATAAGATTTATTTTTGAATTTAAAAAATATATATATATATATATAAATTTATAAAACAATTTTAAAATCTACCTCATCCCAAATTAGATGTAAAAAATCTCAATATTTTTAAAATATTATAGATTACTATTCTTACCAATTGAATATTTTTGGATTTTGCAGGTTTATTTCCAGATTGACGACCAGGAATGATTCTTGATTATATGTTTATTCAAAAAGAAATATGAATGTAGTTAAATAATTATTCTTTTTTTTCTGTAATAATGTGAGTTTCATGTACATACAAGTATTAATAAAAGTTTTGTTTTGTTTTTTTGTTTTTTTGTTTTCTTTCTGTGAGAGGTAAAACCTCTCTCAAATATTTAGGGAGTATGGGGCCCCATTCTCCTTAGAGTGGTGTAGCATTTATTGTTTCCATGTTTTTATTTTATATTTTTATTGAACTTATACATATCAAAATACATTTCAGGTATAAACATTTAAATATAGTTATATTTAAATTATTTATTTTATATTTCAGTTCATTAAAAAAAGGTAGGGAAATTTTATATACATGCAAATTATATAATTGCACATATAAAATAAAAACACTAAATAATTTCATAAAATCTCTTTTCTCTTTCTCTCTTTTTCTTTTTTGAAAAAAAAGAAATTTTTATTTTTTACCTTGAGTTTCCTTCTTCTTCTTTTTCTTTGTTATATTATATTTTTCCTTTTTTATTCTTTATATTATATTATATTAAGTTGTTTGGTAGATTAAATTTGTATGTTGATCCGAAATTGTATGATGTTGATTTAATTGAATTTGCATATGTGTACGTGATTTTCATAACAATTATGTTCTAAGTTGAAATTGTATTTATGTTTGTTTTATTTGGAATTGCATTGTTGTGTTGGGTAGTTGAAATGTTTTGAAATGATGTTTGCTTCATACTTGTTTGTGTGCTTTGAAAATTTGTACGTAAGTTGTTTTGGCAATGTTAGTTTGTTTCATAAATTGAGTTTGTATATTGATCTAAAATTGTATGATGTGCCTAATTTATTCAATTGAATTTGCATGTGTATGTGTGTGTAGGTGGCCTTTATATAATGCTAGTATTCTAAGTAGAAATTTTAATTTCAAATTTTTTTTTTTCAAATTGTATGTTGTGTTGAGCATTTGAAATGATGTTTACTTTATGTTTGTATGTGTGCTTTGAAAATTTGTATGTAAGTTGTTGTCGCAATGGTTTGATAGATTGAATGATTTTGTTTGAATGTTTTGGCAATGGTTTGATAGATTGAATGAATGGTTTGAATGTTTTGGCAATGGTTTGATAGATTGTTTGTATGTAAGTTGTTTTGGCAATGTTGATCTGAAATTGTATGATGTGCCTTATTTATTTGACTGAATTTGCATGTGTATGTGTGTGTAGGCTGCTTTTATATAATGCTTGTATTCTAGGTAGTAATTGTATTATGTTTGGTAATTTCAATTATTTATTTCAAATTGTATGTTGTTTTGAGTATTTGAGATGATGTTTACTTTATTTTTGTTTGTGTCCTTTGAAAATTTGTATGTAAGTTGTTTTGGCAATGGTTTGATAGATTGAATTTGTATGTTGATCTGAAATTATATGAGGTTGCTTATTTATTTAATTGAATTTTCATGTGTATGTGTGTAGGTGGTTTTTATATAATGTTTGTATTCTAAGTAGAAATTGTATTATGTTTCGTAATTTCAATTTTATTTTTTTCAAATTGTATGTTGTGTTGAGTATTTGAAATGATGTTTAATTTATGTTGTATGTGTGCTTTGAAAATTTGTATGTAAATTGTTTTGGCAATGGTTTGATAGATTAAATTTGTATGTTGATCTAAAATTGTATGATGTGCCTAATTTATTTAATTGAATTTGCATGTGTATGTGCTTGTAGGTGGCTTTTATATAATGCTTGTATTCTAGGCAGAAATTGTATTATGTTTGGTAATTTCAGTTATGTTTTCAAATTGTATGTTGTGTTGAGAATTTGAAATGATGTTTACTTTATGTTTGTATGTGTGCTTTGAAAAACTGTATGTAAATTGTTTTGACAATGTTTTGATAAATTGAATTTGTATGTTGATTTGAAATTTGTATGATGTGCCTAATTTATTTAATTGAGGTTGCATGTTTATGTGTGTGTAGCTGAATTCTATGTAATGCTTGTATTTTAGGTAGAAATTGTATTATGTTTGGTAATTTCAATTTTTTATTTCAAATTGTATGTTGTGTTGAGTATTTGAAATGATGCTTACTTTATGTTTGCTTTGAAAATTTGTATGTAGATTGTTTTGACAATGTTTTGATAGATTGAATTTGTATGTTGATCTGAAATTTGCATGTGTATGTATGTAGGTGGTTTTCATAATGCTTGTATTCTAAGTTGAAATTGTATTATGATTGCTTTGAAAATTTGTATGTGAATTGTTTTGGCAATGTTTTGATGAATTGAATTTGTATGTTGATCTGAAATTTACATGTGTATGTATGTAGGTGGTTTTCATAATGCTTGTATTCTAAGTTGAAAATGTATTATGCTAATTTATTTATTTTTCCAAATTATATATGTTGCTTGGAGTAATTGAAATTCTTTGTATATGCATGTTGGTGGTTTCTACAATGAGATGTTTACTTTATGTTTGTATTTTGACTTGCATTTGTATGGTGTGCTCATTTCTTTTCATGGATGGATTGGTTTACTTATATCTTGTGTGTATTGGTGTAGATTGAAATTGTGTATGTGTGACTCCAATAATGTTTCTCTATTATCATATTATATAAATTTGGAATGTATATTTAATAGTTTTATATTTTATTAGTGTATGTTTATTTTTTGTGTTTTATTATTTTATTATAACTATATTATTGCTACTATTATTATTATAGTAGTATACATTTATATTAAATTATTATAGATTATAGTAGTATTTGTTTGCTTTTATGACTT
Source organism: Pinus albicaulis (assembly GCA_034641835.2). NCBI lineage: Eukaryota > Viridiplantae > Streptophyta > Pinopsida > Pinales > Pinaceae > Pinus > Pinus albicaulis. The sequence continues at coordinate 905,704,463 of CM076570.1, forward strand.
AATGTTTTTTAAATTAGGTTTTTTTAAGGTTAAATTGTGAAGTATGTATTTATTTATTATATTAATTAATTATATATATTTATATATCTAATTTTATCCATCATATTTTTTTTCATTTTCCACTTTTATTTTTCATTATTTTTTCACTTTTTTTTTCTTTTATATATTTTATGATTTCACTTTTTTTTTCTATTAACATTATATTATTCTAATTTATTTTAAAAAAAATATTACTAATATAACTTTTAATAAACTTCATAAAATAATTAGAAATAATAATACAATAAGTTTTTAACCAACTTAAAAAAAAAAAAAAAAAACAATGTTAATATATTTTATTTTCAAATCAACATATTAAAAAAATCATTTTCTCTCTCATTTGAACTAAATTGATAAAATTATTATTTTCAATAATTTTAATAGTATATTAAAAAAATTACATTCATCTCATAAATCAATATAATAAAATTATTTTGGCATGTTGATATGTTAAAAACCCCATATCAACAATGCACGGTTTTTGGGGAAAAACAGCTTCCACCTTCCCGTGGTTGACCCTGTTAGTAGAGATGTTTAATGTCTTGAAGAAAAGAGAAGCTTTTTATTTAATATACATTATAATAAACATGTAAAAATAACTTTAATGAACAATGTGTGCAACCATAAACATCGATAAATAAAACATTAAAAACATTTAATGAACAATATGTAGCAAACATAGATAAATAAATAAACAACTTTAATGAAATATATATACCAACCATAAGCCTATGTAAATAAATATTAATAAACAATTTTAATGACTAATTATGAACTTAGATAAATAGATATTAAAGAACAACTTAAATGAACAATATGTAGCAACCATAAACCTAGATAAATAAATATTAAAAATTAATTTTAATGAACACCAATGTACTAAACATAGATAAATATTAAAAAAACAACTTTAATGAACTATATGTGCCAACATAAACTTGGAAGAACCTTTGAAAAACGAGGCATTGTATGAAAATAACACCTTTCCTATGGTTTCTACTGAAGAAAAAAGCTATAATATGGGATAAAATTTAGAGATGAGGTTTCATGGGCCTATCAATATGCCCACTATGCATGAACTGGGTCGAGGATCTTACAAACCTATTTCTTACTTTCACTTTCTCTTCTAAACTCTTGGACCTGATAGCCATATTCTTCCAATGCCCAAGACAACCCTCTTAGTTTATCAATGCCTCCTTAGATACTTGGGAAGAATGTCCTCTTAAAAGTATTGTTCTAAATAGAGCATGCATTCTCATCCTTAGATTTCTCACTTGGAACGTTTGCACAAAAAACTCTAGAATTTTAAAAATTCATATGCCTCCCTTGACATTATTTGGAACCTCATTCTTTCTCAACTCAAATCGACAATTTCCTCCTCACAATGGACTACACAATATTGGGAATGGTCTCCAGAAGAAAAAAACATAATAATACGCTCGCGACTAAGCTTTTATCCCTCCCTTCCACACAAAACTTATATTCTTCCTTTCCTTGACAATCCCTCCTCCTAGTTTCCCCCACCACAAGGTTTCATTAAGCTCAATTTTGATGGCACCTTCACAGGAAACCCTAGACTAGCTAGCTATGGAGGTTTCTTTAGGAAATGTTGTGGTCAAATTATCCATATATTTGCAAGTAAGTTGGGTTTCATCACTAATAACGTATTTTTACTATGGCGCTTAGAACATGGCCTTTGCATAGCATTAATCAATGGCTATCATCAGCTCCTCATCAAAGTAGAATATTTTATCATCATATCGATTTTGAAGAAAATACAATGTGGAACATCTCTCTCAAAAATTTCTAGCAGTTGGTGCATCTAAGTTCAGCCATCCAAAGTAGCATCCTTGCTTTGTTGTATTCAAGCTCCCTTGTTGCCCCATATATGTCGATTTGGAAACAAAATTTCATACAACCTAGAAACTATGCCCTGGACTCTAGGATCCCTACATTATATATTCCCTGGACTCTGTTAAAATCTAACTCTTTTGAGACTCAACTAGCCCTGGACGAACGACCTCTAATGGAGGTGGCAGGGGATGGAAATAGACTCAAGGGAGGGTCTTATCTTTCCATGACACCACCCTTGTCCTGCGTATAAAGAAACAATTGTATGTAAAATCATGAACCATTATTATCACGTAAGGTGCGTTGATTGTGAAGTATGATGACCAAGATTTTACTAGTGAGGGCATTATATATAGGAGAGTCCAAGCGTGTTATAAGATTGGAAACATGTTCAGATGTCTGATGGTTTCCTGTGGCCCTAAATGCCATATTACATTCATCAACGTTAGGCACCCACAGTGGGGGAGAAATCCTGAAATGTAGTGGAGAGGCTAGTTGAGTCTCAAAAGAGTTTTAGGTTGACAAAATTGCCACATATACTACAAAAATTTAATTTTAATGAAGGTTGAGAGATCATGGAAATAAACCATATATTCTCTTGAATTATCATATTTTCTCACACGATATATAATAGTAAGATGGTTTCCTCTTCTTAGTTTCATGTTGAGTCACTAACATATTACAATAGCTTAATTGGGGAAGAACAACAAGACAATGAAATTCCATTTATATAACTTGATGTAGATTATTTACCTTGAACAAAAGGCTCGACGAGGGGAAAACATTTTCATAAAATAGCTAGTACCACAAGCCTATTAGTTTTAGAACAATGTATTTATAGATTAAATGCATATTTTTTATACACCAAGGGAGCATATTACCGTTAAGGAATTGAAGTATATTTAAGTAATCAAAGGGGGTCTACCAATCTAACACAATACGCATATAAATTATTCTAGTCCTTGAATCCTCAAAGAAGGAATATGTTACTAGAAACATGTTTGGTGATAGCTCAACTTGGAGTAATAAAATATCCGTGTTGAACTTCTATGTCATCAGCGGGTAATTATTAGCCTCCAATCGTTTTTTTGGTCAATAATCATTTTTTTCCTAGCAACAAAACCAACCCCATTATTTTTCCGACAACACCACACCTAAATATTGGAGAATTATTTTTCCAATGCCCTCAAAGTAGTGGATACCAAAGGGGCCTTAAAATGCAAAAATGAAGCTTCTCATCCCACCACATGCACTAAATCTTCTTCATTATGATCTCAAGGCTCCTAAACTTGAGTTTTCTCTTGTAAATACTATATTGGAGTATAAACATTTGAACAATTGTTGTATGGACATAAATACCTAATATGGTTTAGATTTCCAATTTCAATTAGAAAACGTAGTTTGTAACATGTAATTTCTTGGATGTAAACGTAATTTTTTCTTGTTAAGATAAAAATGTGGGTGTGCAACATTCTCCATAAATTATCAAAACGACCAGTGTGCTAAGAATCAAGCTACATGACTAAAAGTGTCATCTAAGAGAACTTGATGGAAATCAACAAAAATTGGTTCAAAAAACTATAAACTTGAAATTTGCACAACCTAGTGTTGAATTACCTATATTGATATCTTATAGGTCATAGGTATGCTTGGATAAAAATCACAATTTTTAAGTGTTGAAAACCTGATCGATAATTGAAGCAAGGTCAAGCAATATTCCAAGTGGTAACAAAATGAGTAAACTTTTTGTATTTGTGTGGGGGGGAACTAAATGATGCATGACTAATACAACATTCATGATAAATTCAAAGAAGTTTCCATAGTAGGTGCCACCTAGATGATTCACAGAAGTAACCATTTCAAGTAATTCTTAGTTGAACCACTTAGGGAAATACATTATGCCATATACATCAAAATGAAGATGTAATGGTTTTGAAAACAAACACATACTATCACCAAATCAAATGAAATATTGTTTATTTTCGAGTAGCTCGTAGTGTTTCTCCATGGTTACCTACAATTAGATTTTTATAAGTTCATGTGCATAATATGACATCTACAACCACACAATTTGAACTAAATATCATAAGATAAATCTTGAAATGCCAGAGGACATGAGAATTATCATGACTATTCCATGATCCTTCTATTATTCAGGAGTGGTGACACTAAAGAGGCCAAAGTTTGTAATTAGTGATATTGTATCTTCTCCAAAGCCATTGAAATGGATGTGAATTGAGCTAAGTCATTTGTTTTCTATAGAATAGTATCACAACACTAGAAGAACATGATTTCAAAGTTTCTCCCTTTTCCTTGGCCCCTTTTGAGGAAGCATATTGTTATTTGGGTTTCCAGTTGAAGCCCTCAAGGATATAGAGTGAAGTTGTAGTTGTAACTTGTGGCTCATTTACAACATCAAGAAGGTCAATTGTTAGTTACATATATGGATCTCTATGGATATCAAGGTGGAACTCATGAAAAGCATCCTCTTCTCCATCCATGTATTTTATCTTTGAGTAGCATGCATCCCCAATTATAGTATAAATAGAATTAGGAATGAATGGTTCTCTTATCATTGTAAAGGAAATAGGAAGCGAAGGGGCATTCCATTGGTTAATTGGAAGGACCTATCAGAAATGGTCCAAGGAACAACATGATTGGGGTATAAAGCACATATCACTTTTATCAAAGGCCTTGGTTCGAAAGGAGGAACATAAACTCATTACTGAGAGAGATATCTCACAAGAAATGCACAAACTCAAGAATGGATCAAAATACATAAAAAATCACATAAAGGGGGGTTGGAAACTACTCTTTAAGAGAGATATTTTGCTATAATATTTATAAATATACCCATAAACCAAATGCAACTATATAAGTTGATTGAAATGCCTAGAAAATCTTACAAAATGGGTTATTCAAACTCATCATAAAGAGAGGTCTCTAGTAAGAAATATTGACCAAGATAATAAATTTAACGCATATGGAGTGATGAATTAGAAAGGATAATAAATTACAGAAATGGATCTATTCATTTTGGAAATATTTGCTAGAGTATTTTTTGTGATTAGAATATGCCTATTCTGGTGTGTGAGAATGGCGCAATGGTTCATTTATGTAGGGATCAAGGATATGGGAAGTATCAGGACTTTGATGTGCTAAGGGACTTTAAATATTTAATGTTTTTCAAGACTACCATATCTTAGAAAATTTGGTTTTATCGTCAACCCACTTATCAATGGATAAACCTCAACCATTCAACAAATATCTAGATATTTGAGGGGGGATGGTTGTTCAATGTCATATTTTTACTAGCCACTTCATCAATTTTGGGATTAGGCTTGTCAAGGAGGAGGATACACTTTGGTAGAGTGTCTACCCCATATGGGGTGCATACTTAGTGAATTTTGGTTATCACACATAGTAATCAATTATAAAAAACCATCATAATCCTTGGTGGGTTTGAATTTGGAAGTTCTAGGCACCACCAAAGGTGATACCTTTTTCATGGTTGACACTCAATACGTATATCATTTAAATATCCCCTAAGAAGGGTGCCCAAGAGTGGGCATTCTGCCATGCCTTCCCCCTCGCCTTGACATGATGCCAGCTTGCATGAAAGGGAGTCATGGCTCCCACTATAGTTGGCACATTACACGTGCTCATGTCACTTCATTGATCATGGCACAAAGCCTGCATAAGGTTCAACATCATTTGAATATTGCAGGTTGTATAGGGAGGTATAGATGGACTCAGTAGGAGAATTCTATGAGATTGGAGGATGAGAGTAGTGACCCGCGAGCATGAATGCCTGGATGGATTTCAATTGGAACCGTTCAGGCTCTTCTTCTTTTTTCCCAGCTCTTATTATGTGTTTTAAGTGATTATATATATAATTTTATTTTTTAATCCCAATCTTGAGTCACATTGCTTCCAAATCGGGTACCCAATCTGCACAAGAGAATGGGTTTGGTTCGTGCTTTCTCTGCTTTTTTCGATGCAGGGGATACCCACATTTCTGAATGCCACTGTCCAAACTCTTTTATGATTCTATTTATTTTATCATAATTAAAATTGAAATTATTCAAAAAAAAATTAAGTGAATCGCTGGCTAATAATATATCTATAATAAGCCCCAATACACCTATAGTCCCTGGCCTATCGATTTTCATAGGCTCCCAGCTGTGAGCATCCCTCTCATGATGACTGGCATTCTCACGTCCAACGGCACTTCGTTGTGCATCAGAATGCTTGCCTTGCATATTTATTTAATATATACCCCACAACAGCTAGTTTGTACTTATAATATCTGTTTGTATCAACGTATTTATTGAATTGTGTTTGAATAAGATTTATTTTTGAATTTAAAAAAAAATATATATAAAAATTCATAAAACAATTTTAAAATCTACTTCATCGCACATTAGATGTAAAAATCTCAATATTTTTAAAATATTATATATTACTATTCTTTCAAATTGAATATTTTTGGATTTTGCAGGTTTATTTCCAGATTGACGGCCAGGATGATTCCTGATTATATGTTTATTCAAAAAGAAATATGAATGTAGTTAAATAATTATTCTTTTTTTTTTCTGTAATAATGTGAGTTTTATGTACATACAAGTATTAATAAAAGTATTTTTTTTTTCTGGGAGAGGTAAAACCTCTCTCAAATACTTTAGGTAGTATGGGGCCCCATTCTCCTTACAGTAGTGTAGCATTTACTGTTTCCATGTTTTTATTTTATTTTTTTATTGAACTTATACATATCAAAATACATTTCAGGTATACACATTTAAATATAATTATATTTAAATTATTTATTTTATATTTTAGTTCATTAAAAAAAGGTAGGGAATTTTTATATACATGCAAATTATATAATTGCACATATAAAATAAAAACACTAAATAATTTCACAAAATCTCTTTTCCCTTTCTCTCTTTTTTTTTTTTTTTTGAAAAAAAGAAATTTTTATTTTGTTTTTTTACCTTGAGTTTCCTCCTTCTTCTTTTTCTTTATTATATTATATTTTTTCCTTTTTTATTCTTTATATTATATTATATTAAGTTGTTTGGTAGATTAAATTTGTATGTTGATCCGAAATTGTATGATGTTGATTTAAATGAATTTACATATGTGTAGGTGATTTTCATAACATTTATATTCTAAGTTGAAATTGTATTTATGTTTGTTTTATTTGGAATTGCATTGTTGTGTTGGGTAATTGAAATGTTTTGAAATGATGTTTGCTTCATACTTGTTTGTGTGATTTGAAAATTTGTACCTAAATATTTGACGTATTGATTCATCACATAAATTGAGTTTGTATATTGATGTAAAATTGTATGATGTGCTGTTTATTCAATTGAATTTGCATGTGCATTATTATATGATTGGCTTTTATATAATGCTTGTAGTATTAAATGAAAATTTTAATTTCAATTATTATTTTCAAATTGTATGTTGTGTTGAGCACTTTGAAAATTTGTATGTAAGTTGTTGTCGCAATGGTTTGATAGATTGAATGATTTGGTTTGAATGTTTTGGCAATGGTTTGATAGATTGTTTGTATGTAAGTTGTTTTGGCAATGCTGATCTGAAATTGTATGATGTGCCTTATTTATTTAACTGAATTTGCATGTGTATGTGTGTGTAGGCTGCTTTTATATAATGCTTGTATTCTAGGTAGTAATTGTATTATGTTTGGTAATTTCAATTATTTATTTCAAATTGTATGTTGTTTTAAGTATTTGAAATAATGTTTATTTTTGTTTGTGTACTTTGAAAATTTGTATGTAAGTTGTTTTGGCAATGGTTTGATAGATTGAATTTGTATGTTGATCTAAAATTATATGAGATGGCTTATTTATTTAATTGAATTTGCATGTGTATGTGTGTAGGTGGTTTTTATATAATGCTTGTATTCTAAGTAGAAATTGTATTATGTTTGGTAATTTAAATTTTATTTTTTTCAAATTGTATGTTGTGTTGAGTATTTGAAATGATGTTTAATTTATGTTTGTATGTGTGCTTTGAAAATTTGTATGTAAATTGTTTTGGCAATGGTTTGATAGATTAAATCTGTATGTTGATCTAAATGATGTGCCTAATTTTTTTAATTGAATTTGCATGTGTATGTGCTTGTAGGTGGCTTTTATATAATGCTTGTATTCTAGTTAGAACTTGTATTATGTTTGGTAATTTCAGTTTTGTTTTCAAATTGTATGTTGTGTTGAGAATTTGAAATGATGTTTACTTTATGTTTGTATGTGTGCTTTGAAAAACTGTATGTAAATTGTTTTGACAATGTTTTGATAAAGTGAATTTGTATGTTGATCTGAAATTTGTATGATGTGCCTAATTTATTTAATTGAGTTTGCATGTGTATGTGTGTGTCGCTGAATTTTATGTAATGCTTGTATTCTAGGTAGAAATTGTATTATGTTTGGTAATTTCCAATTTTTATTTCAAATTGTATGTTGTGTTGAGTATTTGAAATGATGCTTACTTTATGTTTTCTTTGAAAATTTGTATGTAGATTGTTTTGACAATGTTTTGATAGATTGAATTTGTATGTTGATTTGAAATTTGGGTGTGTATGTATGTAGGTGGTTTTCATAATGCTTGTATTGTAAGTTGAAATTGTATTATGATTGCTTTGAAAATTTGTATGTGAATTGTTTTGGCAATGTTTTGATGAATTGAATTTGTATGTTGATCTGAAATTTACATGTGTATGTATGTAGGTGGTTTTCATAATGCTTCTATTCTAAGTTGAAAATGTATTATGCTAATTGTTTTTTTTTTCCAAATTCTGTATGTTACTTAGGGTAATTGAAATTCTTTGTATATGCATGTTGGTGGTTTCTACAATGAGATATTTACAGTATGTTTGTATTTTGAGTTGCATTTGTATGGTGTGCTCATTTCTTTTCATGGATGGATTGATTTACTTATATCTTGTGTGTATTTGATGTAGATTGAATTGTACAGACTCTAATAATGTTTCTCTATTATCATATTATATAAATTTGGAATGTATATTTAATAGCTTTATATTTTATTAGGTATGTTTATTTTTTGTATTTTATTATTTTTATTATAACTACATTATTGTTACTATTATTATTATTATAGTAGTATACATTTATATTAAATTATTATAGATTATAGTATTTGTTTATATATATATATATATACTTTATGAATTAATGTTTTTTTAAATTAGGTTGTTTTTTTAGGTTAAAGTGTGAAGTATGTATTTATTTATTATATTAATTAATTATATATATTTATATATCTAATTTTATCCATTTTAATTTTTTTCATTTTCCACTTTTTATTTTTCATTATTTTTTCACCTTTTTTTTCTCTATTAACATTATATTATTCTAATTTATTTAAAAAAAATATATTACTAATGTAAATTTTAATAAACTTCATAAAAATACTCAGAAATAATAATACAATAAGTTTTTAACCAACTTAAAAAAAAAAAAACAATGTTAATATATTTTATTTTCAAATCAACATATTAAAAAAATCATTTTCTCTCTCATTTGAACTAAATTAATAAAATTATTATTTTCAATAATTTTAATAGTATATTAAAAAAATTACATTCATCTCATAAATCAATATAATAAAATTATTTTGCATGTTGATATGTTAAAAACCCTATATCAACAATGTACTGTTTTTTGGGGAAAATAACTTTAATGAACAATGTGTGCAAACATAAACATTAGATAAATAAAACATTGCAAACATTTAACGAACAATATGTAGCAAACATAGATAAATAAATAAACAACTTTAATAAAAATATATACCAACCATAAACCTATGTAAATAAATATTAATAAACAATTTTAATGACTAATTATGAACTTAGATAAATAGATATTAAAGAACAACTTAAATGAACAACATGTTGCAACCATAAACCTAGATAAATAAATATTAAAAATTAATTTTAATGAAAACCAATGTACTAAACATAGATAGATATTAAAAACTACTTTATTGAACTATATGTGCCAACATAAACTACTACAAATAAATATTAAATAACAAATTTATTTTTTTAATATTAATTAGAAGAACCTTTCTTAAAAACGAGGCATTGTATGAAAATAACACCTTTCCTATGGTTTCTGCATCAAGAAAAACTATAACATGGGATAAATTTTAGAGATGAGGTTTCATGGGCCTATCAATATGCCCACTAAGCATGAACTCCTACGAGGATCTTACACACCTATTTCTCTCTTAGCTTCTACCTTTCTTCTAAACTTCCTTGACCTCGATAGCCATATTCTTTCCAATGCCCAAGACAACCCTCTTAGTTTATCAATGCCTTCCTTAGATAATTGGGAAGAATGTCCTCTTAAAAGTACTGCTCTAACATAGAGCATGCATTCTCATCCTTAGATTTCTCACTTGAACGCTTTTAACAAAAACTCTAGAATTTTAAAAATTCATATGCCTCCCCTTGGACATTATTTGGAACCTCATTCTTTCTCAACTCAAATCGACAATTTCTCCTCACAATGGACTCGACACAATACTGGGAATGGTCTCCTTAAGAAAAAAATCATAATAATACGCTCGCGACTAAGCTTTTTTATCCCTCCCTTCCACACAAAACTTATATTCTTCCTTTCCCTTGACAATCCCCCTGGCTTTTCCCCACCACAAGGTTTCATTAAGCTCAATTTTGATGGAGCCTTCACAGAAACCCCAGACTAGCTAGCTATGGAGGTTTCTTTAGGAAATGTTGTGGTCAAATTATCCATATATTTGCGGTAAGTGGGTTTCATCACTACAACGAATTTTACTATGGGGCTTAGAACATGGCCTTTGCATGCGATTAATCAATGGCTATCATCATCTCTCATCAAAGTAGAATATTTTATCATCATATCGATTTTGAAGAAAATACAATGTGGAACATCTCTTCAAAAATTTCTAGTAGTTGGTGCATCTAAGCTCACCCATCCAAAGTAGCATCCTTGCTTTGTTGTATTCTGCTTCCCCTTGTTGCCCCATATATGTCGATTTGGAAACAAAATTTCATACAACCTAGAAACTATGCCCTGGACTCTAGGATCCCTACATTATATATTCCCTGGACTCTGTTAAAATATAACTCTTTTGAGACTCAACTAGCCCTGGACGAACGACCTCTAATGGAGGTGGCAGGGGATGGAAATAGACTCAAGGGAGGGTCTTATCTTTCCATGACACCACCCTCGTCCTGCGTATAAAGAAACAATTGTAAGTAAACTGATGAACCATTATTATCACGTAAGGTGGGTTGATTGTGAAGTATGATGACCAAGATTTTACTGGTGAGGGCATTATATCTAGGGGAGTCCAAGCGTGTTAGAAGATTGGAAACATGGCCAGATGTCTGATGGTTTCCTGTGGCCCTAAATGCCATATTAAATTCATCAACGTTAGGCACCCACAGTGGGGGAGAAATCCCGAAATGTAGTGGAGAGGCTAGTTGAGTCTCAAAAGAGTTTTAGGTTGACAAAATTGCCACATATACTAAAAAAAATTAATTTTAATGAAGGTTGAGAGATCATGGAAATAAACCATATATTCTCTTGAATTATCATATTTTCTCACACAATATATAATAGTAAGATGGTTTCCTCTTCTTAGTTTCATGTTGAGTCACTAACATATTACAATAGCTTAAGTGGGGAAGAACAACAAGACAATGAAATTCCATTTATATAACTTGATGTAGATTATTTACCTTGAACAAAAGGCTCGACGAGGGGAAAATATTTTCATAAAATAGCTGGTACCACTAGCCTATTAGTTTTAGAACAATGTATTTATAGATTAAATGTATATTTTTTATACACCAAGGGAGCATATTATCATTAAGGAATTGAAGTATATTTAAGTAATCAAAGGGGGTCTACCAATCTAACCCAATAGGCATATAAATTATTCTAGTCCTTGAATCCTCAAAGAAGGAATATGTTACTAGAAACATGTTTGGTGATAGCTCAACTTGGAGTAATAAAATATCCATGTTGAACTTCTATGTCATCAGCCGGTAATTATTAGCCTCCAATGGTTTTTTTGTCAATAATCATTGTTTTCCTAGCAGAAAAACCAACCCCATTATTTTTCCGACAACACCACACCTAAATATTGGAGAATTATTTTTACAATGCCCTAAAAGTAGTGGATACCAAAGGGGCCTTAGAATGCAAAAATGAAGCTTCCCATCCCACCACATGCACTAAATATTCTTCATTATGATCTCAAGGCTCCTAAACTTGAGTGTTCTCTTGTAAATACTATATTGGAGTGTAAACATTTGAAATATTGTTGTATGGACATAAATACCTAATATGGTTTAGATTACCAATTTCAATTAGAACCTATACAACCAAATAAATGTTGTATAAAACAAATAGATTTTAATTTTTTTTCATCTGTGTAATTGGAATGGGGCCATAAAGATAATTTCAAGAAAAATAAATATATTGTACTATTTTGGAGTTTTCAAGTGTGTTTGTATTCATAATCGTGCAAATTATTGGCAACAACATTTTCTTTCGAAGATCATATTTCCAATCTCATTCAAGTGGACAGCCTTCAAAAGATTGTAAGAAAAAATGAAATAAAACTTATATTTTAGAAGGACTGCAACAATTGGAAATATATTTCCATGGAATATTTTGTGACACCTATACACACCTCCAATCTCAATCAATCCCTATCATGGGATATTTATTCCTCCATAATTTTTTTAATGAATTTTTTTTTCTAAGTTGTTAGAGTTTTCCCAAAGAATTAAACTAAAATATTCCCTCCACTTCCTTATTTAGTATTAAATTCTCTAGTATTTTGGATCCTTTTCTTACTCTACCACCCAATTTATCATATGTTTTATGTAGTGCCTCTTAGGCTTCACAATAAAATAATTTGTCCAATATATCTCTAATAGAAGCCCAAATTTAAACCAACAAACTATAAATCTTGAATACATTTTTATCCTATCTATGTCTACATTATCATATGTTTACTTTAGTGAATGCGATCTGAATTGTAGATCCTTGGATTAGATGAATTAATTTGACATCACAGAGTGAAATATTTAGGGTAAAATTCATATTTTTTAAGAAATTATCTATATTTTCTCAATCTCAAGGTTCTAGATAGATACTCGAGGCATTTAGTTATATTCTTGGAACACAAGGATTCCTTTGCAACTATATTGTGGCATTGATTTATAAGTATGTAAAGGATTTATTTAATCATTTTGTTTTTTGGATGTTGATATTTGATTTTATGTTTTTGTGTTATTCTATTTTAAATATTAAATTAATGATTTGTGCTTGGTTCCGTTCTCTTTCTCCCTATTTTCAAGTTTAGACTAGAATGACTATAAAGCGTTTGGAACTCTAACAACTGTTACATTTTATCTTATCATGGGGTGAAAGTAACTTGAACAAAATATATTATTTCCAACTTAGGATGCTAATACAATGTGGAATTTAATTTAATTGTTTATCAACCAACACAATAATTGTAATAAGAATAGCATAATGAGAAAGTGTGGTGTGTAGTTGAAAAGATTAAAGAAAGAGGATTTTTATGTTTTTCTATCTTTTGGAGGTAGGCCAACCTAGGATGATAATAAAGGTGGAATTTAATTGGATTATTTATCAACCAACACAATAATTTTAGCAAGTGTATTATAATGGAAAAGTGTGATGTGTAGTTGAAAACTTATGAAAATAAAGAGGGTTTCCATGTTTTTCTATCTTTTCGAGGTATGTCATTTTATTCCAACCTGGGATGCTCATCTAGGGTGAAATTTAACTTGATTTTTCTAACACAATCATTGCAATAGTTGTAGCATGATATCAACATGTGGTGCACAGTTAATAATATCAAAGGAAAGAGTTATGTTGTGTTTTTCCTTCTTACAAAGGCATGCAATAAAATATACATGGATCACCTATATTCCCTGACCTTTCTAGCCTATTATATGAAAACAAAATAATGTTTTAAAGAGCCATCCTTGGGTCAATGGTCCAAGTCAATATTCCAAAGCCTCATTGTCCCTATTTAAAGCTCATCATAGAAATTTGGGTGTTGTATTGGCCCTGGAACAAAAGAAACTACTTAATGAAAAGACTTTTATTTTGTGGCATAAAATTTTCAATTCATCATAGTTACTACAATGGTATCTGTTGATAGAGTGATGACTTCTTATCATATATGAAAGGTAGTCAATTTAACAATTAGAATTTTTTTTAGCATGATGGTTACAACTGCTAGAATGTTGTGTGGTGATAGAGTTAGGACAAGGCTATCATACCTTATATGATTATGCATGTCCTTTTGAGAAGATATTATATGTCATTGAAATAAATTTATCTCAAGAGTAGTTACATGAGAGGATCGAGTGTTGTAGATCTGCGTGTAATTATTTGAGATCGGCTTAATACCACTCTTGAATGGTATGTTCTTAATGATTTAGGTAAATCGATAAGTTATTTACCTTTGTAACATGTAATTTCTTGGATGTAAACGTAATTTTTTCTTGTTAAGATAAAAATACGGGTGTGCAACATTCTCCATAAATTATCAAAACTACGAGTGTGCTAAGAATCAAGCTACATGACTAAAAGTGTCATCTAAGAGAACTTGATGGAAATCAACAAAAATTGGTTCCAAAAATTATAAACTTGAAATTTGCACAACCTAGTGTTGAATTACCTACATTGATATCTTATAGGTCATAGGTATGATTGGATAAAAATCACAATTTTTAAGTGTTGAAAACTCGATCGATAATTGAAGCAAGGTCAAGCAATATTCCAAGTGGTAACAAAATGAGTAAACTTTTTGTATTTGTGTGGGGGGGGGGGGGGACTAAAGGATGCATGACTAATACAACATTCATGATCAATTCAAAGAATTTTCCATAGTAGGTGCCACCTATATGATTCACAGAAGTAACCATTTCAAGTAATTCTCAGTTGAACCACTTAGGGAAATACATTATGCCATATACATCAAAATGAAGATGTAATGGTTTTGCAAACAAACACATACTATCACAAAGTCAAATGAAATATTGTTTATATTCGAGTAGCTCGTAGTGTTGCTCCATGGTTACCTACAATTAGATTTTTATAAGTTCATGTGCATAATATGACATCTACAACCACACAATTTGAACTAAATATCATAAGATAAATCTTGAAATTCCAGAGGACATGAGAATTATCATGACTATTCCATGATCCTTCTATTATTCAGGAGTGGTGACACTAAAGAGGCCAAAGTTTGTAATTAGTGATATTGTATCTTCTCCAAAGCCATTGAAATGGATGCGAATTGAGCTAAGTCATTTCTTTTCTATAGAATAGTATCACAACACTAGAAGAACATGATTTCAAAGTTTCTCCCTTTTCCTTGGCCGCTTTTGAGGAAGCATATTGATAATATGATGTATTTTTGTATGGTTCTCATTACTGTCGCAGACATAGGGTATAGACAAGATTTCAAGAGCCCAATTGGGGGCGCATAGGAACATTGCTTCATCGCTTAACAAACCGCTACAAGGAAGAGGGTGTTGATGGTGCATGCAAAGAGTGTAAAGGAGGAATCAGAGGCAGAATGCAGGAGGCAAACCTGGAAGCGAGGTGCTCAAAAATAGAAAGGAGAGCCCTCCTCCCAAGTGCCGAGGAGGTCGGGCCATAGACCTCAAGCCAAACATATTAAGGATACCGCTCAGGCATACGCTCAAGAGATTTTGTGTCAGGTTAGGAAATTAGTAGCGAAGTGGGAGGAGCCCCTCACTCACCAAGCAGAAGAAGAAGATGCAGTTCTGGAAGGAGAACTTATCGTGCCCGACCTGGGCAACACTAGAGGCAGAGTTTCATAGTACTAGAAAACCCTTCATCTGTATCAGAGGATAAAACATTTGGTGGCAAAATCCATCATGCACACCACTAATTTTATGCAGGTAGATCTGTCATTAGAGGAAATTCAAGAAGATTTCCAGCTAGTGTAGTTCCAAGTTCAGCAGCAGAATTCTCGTCTGGGAAGAATCAAACAACTCCTTAAGAGGCCGCAACAATCTGAGATGCCCGAGTCTAGTGCTAGATACCTAGCGCCCATCGAGTCCTCGGAGGACTAACTTGTTACTCGTCCTATCAATTTACTGTTATGTTTATGTATATTTTGATGAAGAACATAGAAGGCATTAGCCTTAGCAAGTCAAACTTCTTTAAGGAATTAGACAGATTGGCTTATAGAGCTGCATATGGTAGACTAAATATATTTTGGTTTTGGATGGCATATAATGCCTTTCGATGACCAACAGACCTGGTTTCCCCGCCATATCTATTGTAATTTTCCCTTTTTGAGAAATGAATGAAAATGAAAGGTACTACTCATCTTACCAAAAAAAAAATAAAATGTTTTAAATTGCTTTCTACATGGTAATAAATAGAACAACAAGAGCAAATATTAAATACAATTAGCATGCATTTTTATTGAAGAAGAATTTCAAATGCATGATAATAATGGATGAGTGGATTTAATGGTACATTGATGATAACTTGGATTCATATTTTTTTGTTGAAGTATATGATGATGATTTCGATATGCATTGTCCATTTTATTATACCTGGGAAAATATATTAAAAGTGAGAAAATGTGAGCTAAACCACTATTATTCTCAATATTTTGAACCGCAAGGTGAGGCTCATAGTTAGGAGCAATGTGGTGTTGATGAGCACATTTCCGATAATGAAATGTGTAACTTGGTGTGTATGTTGCAATATACATGTTGAAGAAGAAGAATGTAAAGATTAAGAGCTAATTTGGATTTTGATTACGAGAAAGGGGACATGACTAAATAGGTTTCAAAGAACATTAATAGATAGACCTAAACAACTAAGTATTTTAACTTTATGCCAAAATGCATTGTGAGAAAACAGTGAGTATTCAAATTTAAGACCTAATTTTAGAAGACACATAAATGCTAATCATACAATACCTCAATAGAAAACCAATACTTTACATCCAGAGGATGCATACCTAGACATTTATGACCATCTTCGTAAATGGGAGAATGCTTATGGGTAGGTTGGAAGAAAATAACCTTTAGAATTGGAAACAACGTATATCATTTAAATATCCCCTAAGAAGGGTGCCCAAGAGTGGGCATTCCGCCATGCCTTCCCCCTTGCCTTGACATGATGCCAGCTTGCATGAAAGGGAGTCATGGCTCCCACTATAGTTGGCACATTACATGTGCTCATGTCACTTCATTGATCATGGCACAAACCCTGCATAAGGTTCAACATCATTTGAATATTGCAGGTTGTATAGGGAGGTATAGATGGGCTCAGTAGGAGAATTCTATCAGATTGGAGGATGAGAGTAGTGACTGGCGAGCATGGATGCCTGGAGATTATGCCCAATAGTTGTTGTGACTCATTGGTTTTTTTGCTTGCAACATTGAGTAGTCTTCTCATGTTGATGTATGTCAAGGTCTAGCACAACGAGCATGTTTGTATCAATTTCTATTTACAAGATGTGTTAGTTAGACGAGGTCTTAGCAAACTCAAGGCTCTGAACTGAACTTATGTTACTGTAATAAAACAAATTTAGTCTATGTAATCCTCATTTGACATAATGCACGGCACCTAACTTCTCTCTCTCTCTCTCTCTCTCTCTCTCTATATATATATATATATATATATATATATATATATATATATAACAACAAAAATTATATATTACTCAATAAGAGATGACCTAGAATTTTCACAATTATGACAATTGTGCATTTGAGAAAATTCTAAGCTAATCTACAAAAATCACATGACAAGTTAGAGTTGATATACATACATGTGAGTCTTAACTCTTATAACCTCAATTATCTATCTACACAAAAGTATCCTTTGTAAAGTTCAAGGATTCACCCGCAATTACAATCTTTGTTATCTTATATCATCTTACATTAAAGAAAACAATAAGTATATAAAAAATTAATGTTAAAAACAAGGAAAATTTTACTTATTTGATGAATTGAATCTACGCTCTAAAGGATTTGAAATTTAAAATCTACATTCTAGGGAATTTGAAATTTAAAAAAGATAAAAAAATTGAATCTATACTCTAGAAGATTCGAAATTTTAAAAAAAGTTAAATAAATAAAATAAAAATGTAAAAAGTAAAAAATAATAATAATAGTATACGGAATTCAAAAAAACACAAAGAGGCGTGATGAAAATGCTAGATTTGAAATTTAAAAAAGTTAAATAAATTGAATCTACACTCCAGAAGATTCGAAATTTAAAAAGAGTTAAATAAAAGAAAGAAAAAGGTAAAAAGTGAAAAAAAAACAAAAAAATAATACTACACCCCATTCAAGAAAACACAAACATGATGAAAATGCTTTTTACTATTGAGGTGGTGAACCGTAATGCCAAAAAAGCAAGATCCAATGGTGAACCGTAATCCCAAAAAAGATGACATAACCACCGTTTGAGGTGAGGAACCGCTGCAATTCAAAAAAGTGCTCTGTTGTATCTGGATTTTGATTAATGGTTCAAGAAAATCATTTAACTTGTCTCTGTAATGGATACTTCAATAGATGGATAGTCATGCATTACAAAATTTTTATCCGTTCAAAAGAAGTAGGTTTATATACATCCAGCCTCCCAAATTTGTCATTATCTTCCTCCTATGTCCATCGCCTGCTCTGTATGTCTGTGGGGATTGGGAGTCTGAGTCTGAGTCTGAGTTTGAGTCGAGTATGTGTCTATGTCTGGTCTGGTGTCTAAGTCATGTGGGTGTATGCGACACAGGAGAAAGAGGCAGCAGGACTGAAAGAAATAGGATTTGGGTAATTGTTCACACTTTCTGTATTCAAATTGCTTTTCAGAAATTTTTGGTTAAGGGTTTCAAGTTCATTTCTTCTCAACTCTGCTGTTGTTGTATGTTTTTATGAAAATAAATCTCTGATACTACACTGAAAATTTACATTGTATTATCATTCTTTTATTAAACAAAATTCTTTGTTCTTTTTTTATTATTCAGAATTCTGTCCATGAAGCTCTTTATCAAGAAAAAAAAGCCACAGCCACTCTAAAATCCAGCTCCAGGTATGGGCTGGTTCCCTCTCTCCCAAATGATGGAACCGATGTTATGAAATTTCAATGGTAGGTCAACCCTCCTGGAATTAAATTAAATTTTCAGGGATTAATTTAATATATCAGCATTTCTGATCACCGTTTTCCAGACATTTTATTGGATCATAATTAAAATTAAAAGAATAAGTTTCATAATTAAAAAACCACATAGATTTGGAAATCGTTGGTTAAGGAATATTATTTAAGTTGAAATTGACCCGAACATCCTCCCTGCAAAGAAAATAACACTAAATCCTAACCCTTCAGGCTCCCAGATTTTTGAACTCTTTTTTTTTTTAAATGAATTACAATTTGATTTAAAATTAGATTTGAACCCTTCAGGCTACTCTTTTTTTTTTTTCTTCCGTGAACTCAATCTGGATATGGAAATAATGGGTTTGGATCGATGACTGGGTCATGCTTCCTCCGCTTCTTTCTATGCTATCTTTTACAGGGGAGGCATTTTTGTTAGGCCTTCGCCTTAGCCGCTTGTCCTACAACCCTATCATCTGCATCTTCCCTTGTAGATTATTCACTAGCTCCGGATAATTGGTTCTTCCACCAGCGGATCTAAATTAACAAGATTAACCATTCTTTAGCTCTCTTTTTAGGGAAATGTCCAAATTGGGCTCTCTCTTCAGCATTCTTCAGGTCTCAATAATCTGGCTCTCCTGCTCTCTGTAAATTTGTGTGATTCTAGTTAGCCCCCGATATGTTTTTCCCATTAATTACTAGCCTCAGAACAACAATGAGTGAAGAAATCTAATGTCTATTTCTTTTCTTCTTTGCAGGTGAGAACGACTCATAAACAATATCATAATCGTTCACACCGTCCTGTATTGAAATTGCTCTTCAGAAATTTTTGGTTCAGGGCCTCAGGTACATTTCTGTAAACTCTGTTGTTGTGCTTTTATATGAAAAGCAATCTCTCATGAGACTTTCCGTTGTGTTATAATTTTTTTATTAAACAAAATTATTTGTTCTTCTGTAACTGTTCATAGTTATGTCCAAGGAGCTCTTCCCGAGAAAATGTTCATAGTTTTGTCCAAGAAGCTCTTCCCCAGGAAAAAGCAGAGTTTTGTTCATGGAGCTCTTCTCCAGAAAAGGGCCACAACAATCTCAACTCCAGCAACAGGTATGTGTTCACTCCCTCTCTCTCTCTTTCAAATGATGTAGAGGATTTTATTAAATTTGAACGGTGGATCAACCCTCTTGAAATTAAATTAAATTTGTCGGCATATATTTTTCGTAAGAAAAATACTCTGGTTTATATTCAGTACTAGAAATTTTGTCAGAACGTCATTGTCTAACCATTTTTATTTTATCATAATTAAAATTGAAATAAGTTTCACAATTAAAATTAAAATTAAAATAAGTTTCACGATTAAAAAACCACACAGATTAGGAAATCGTTGGTTCGGGAAATTGAAATTGAAATTGAGCAGAACATCCTTCCGGCCCTTTGCTCCTGAATCTTGACTCTTTAAACTCTTTTCCTTTCTTAATGGATTTCAATTGGCTTTTCTTCTATTTTCCCGGCTCTTATTATGTGTTTTAAGTAAAAAACTCCCGGCTCTTGATTTACTTTTTTCTTATTATGGGTTTTAAGTGATTATATATATAATTTTATTTTTTAATCCCAATCTTGAGTCACATTGCTTCCAAATCGAGTACCCAATCTGCACAAGAGAATGGGTTTGGTTCGTGCTTTCTCTGCTTTTTTCGATGCATGGGATACCCATATTTCTGAATGCCACTGTCCAAACGCTTTTATGATTCTATTTATTTTATCATAATTAAAATTGAAATTATTCAAAAAAAATTTAAGTGAATCCCTGGCTAATAATATATCTATAATAATCCCCAATAAACCTATATTCCTTGGCCTGCCTCTAGAGTGATTTTCATAGGCTCCCACCTGTGAGCATTCCTCTCATGATGACTGGCATTCTCACGTCGAACGGCACTTCGTTGTGCATCAGAATGCTTGCTTTGCATATTTATTTAATATATACCTCACAACAGCTAGTTTGTACTTATAATATCGGTTTGTATCAACGTATTTATTGAATTGCGTTTGAATAAGATTTATTTTTGAATTTAAAATATATATATATATATATAAAACAATTTTAAAATCTACTTCATCACAAATTAGATGTAAAAAATCTCAATATTTTTAAAATATTATATATTACTATTCTTACAAATTGAATATTTTTGGATTTTGCGTGTCTATTTCCAGATTGACGACCAGAGATGATTCTTGATTATATGTTTATTCAAAAAGAAAAATGAATGTAGTTAAATATTTTTTTTTAATTTTTTTTTTTCCTGTAATTATGTGAGTTTTATGTGTGAGTTTTATGTACATACAAGTATTAATAATTTTTTTTTTTTTTTTTTTTTTTTGGGAGAGGTAAAACTTCTCTCAAATACTTTAGGGAGTATGGGGCCCCATTCTCCTTAGAGTAGTGCAGCATTTATTGTTTCCATGTTTTTATTTTATTATTTTATTGAACTTATACATACCAAAATACATTTCAGGTATACACATTTAAATATAATTATATTTAAATTATTTATTTTATATTTCAGTTCATTAAAAAAAGGTAGGGATTTTTTATATACATGCAAATTATATGATTGCACATATAAAATAAAAACACTAATTAACTTCATAAAATCTCTTTTCTCTTTCTCTTGTATTTTTTTTTTTTGAAAAAAATAAATTTTTATTTTGTTTTTTTTTCCCTTCAGTTTCCTTCTTCTTCTTTTTCTTTATTATATTATATTTTTTCTCTTTTTATTCTTTATATTATATTATATTATGTTGTTTGGTAGATTAAATTTGTATGTTGATCCGAAATTGTATGATGTTGATTTAATTGAATTTGCATATGTGTAGGTGATTTTCATAACATTTATATTCTAAGTTGAAATTGTATTTATGTTTGTTTTATTTGGAATTGCATTGTTGTGTTGGGTAGTTGAAATGTTTTGAAATGATGTTTGCTTCATACTTGTTTTTGTGCTTTGAAAATTTGTACTTAAGCTGTTTTGGCAATGTTAGTTTGTTTCATAAATTGAGTTTGTATATTGATCTAAAATTGTATGATGTGCCTAATTTATTCAATTGAATTTGCATGTGTATGTGTGTGTAGGTGGCTTTTATATAATGCTTGTATTCTAAGTAGAAATTTTAATTTCAATTTTTTTTTTTCAAATTGTATGTTGTGTTGAGCATTTGAAATGATGTTTACTTTATGTTTGTATGTGTGCTTTGAAAATTTGTATGTAAGTTGTTGTCGCAATGGTTTGATAGATTGTTTGTATGTAGTTTGATAGATTGAATTTGTATGTTGATCTAAAATTATATGAGATGGCTTATTTATTTAATTGAATTTGCATGTGTATGTGTGTAGGTGGTTTTTATATAATACTTGTATTCTAAGTAGAAATTGTATTATGTTTGGTAATTTCAATTTTATTTTTTTCAAATTGTATGTTGTGTTGAGTATTTGAAATGATGTTTAATTTATGTTTGTATGTGTGCTTTGAAAATTTGTATGTAAATTGTTTTTGCAATGGTTTGATAGATTAAATTTGTATGTTGATCTAAAATTGTATGATGTGGCTAGTTTATTTAATTGAATTTGCATGTGCATGTGCTTGTAGGTGGATTTTATATAATGCTTGTATTCTAGGTAGAAATTGTATGATGTTTGGTAATTTCAGTTTTGTTTTCAAATTGTATGTTGTGTTGAGAATTTGAAATGATGTTTACTTTATGTTTGTATGTGTGCTTTGAAAAACTGTATGTAAATTGTTTTGACTATGTTTTGATAAATTGAATTTGTATGTTGATCTGAAATTTGTATGATGTGCCTAATTTATTTAATTGAGTTTCCATGTGTATGTGTGTGTAGCTGAATTTTATGTAATCCTTGTATTCTAGGTAGAAATTGTATTATGTTTGGTAATTTCAATTTTTTATTTCAAATTGTATGTTGTGTTGAGTATTTGAAATGATGCTTACTTTATGTTTGCTTTGAAAATTTGTATGTAGATTGTTTTGACAATGTTTTGATAGATTGAATTTGTATGTTGATCTGAAATTTGCGTGTGTATGTATGTAGGTGGTTTTCATAATGCTTGTATTCTAAGTTGAAATTGTATTATGATTGCTTTGAAAATTTTTATGTGAATTTTTTTTGGCAATGTTTTGATGAATTGAATTTGTATGTTGATATGAAATTTACATGTGTATGTATGTAGGTGGTTTTCATAATGCTTGTATTCTAAGTTGAAAATGTATTATGCTAATTGTTTTTTTTTTCCAAATTCTGTACGTTTCTTGGAGTAATTGAAATTCTTTGTATATGCATGTTGGTGGTTTCTACAATGAGATGTTTACTTTATGTTTTTATTTTGACTTGCATTTGTATGGTGTGCTCATTTATTTTCATGGATGGATTGATTTACTTATATCTTGTGTGTATTGATGTAGATTGAAATTGTGTATGTGTGACTCCAATAATGTTTCTCTATTATCATATTATATAAATTTGGAATGTATATTTAATAGTTTTATATTTTATTAGTGTATGTTTATTTTTTGTATTTTATTATTTTATTATAACTACATTATCGTTACTATTATTATTATAGTAGTATATATTTATATTAAATTATTATAGATTATAGTAGTATTTGTTTACTTTTATATATATATATATACACACTTTTATGAAGTAATGTTTTTTAAATTAGGTTTTTTTTGGGTTAAATTCTGAAGTATGTATTTATTTATTATATTAATTAATTATATATATTTATATATTTAATTTTATCCATTTTATTTTTTTTTCATTTTCCACTTTTATTTTTCATTATTTTTTCAAATTTTTTTTTCTTTTATATATTTTATGATTTCACTTTTTTTTCTATTAACATTATATTATTCTAATTTATTTTAAAAAAAATATTACTAATATAACTTTTAATAAACTTCACAAAATAATTAGAAATAATAATACAATAAGTTTTTAACCAAATTTAAAAAAAAAACAATGTTAATATATTTGATTTTCAAATCAACATATTAAAAAAAATAATTTTCTCTCTCATTTGAACTAAATTAATAAAATAATTATTTTCAATAATTTTAATAGTATATTAAAAAAATTACATTCATCTCATAAATCAATATAATAAAATTATTTTGGCATGTTGATATGTTAAAAACCCCATATCAACAATGCACGTTTTTGCAGCAAATCAGCTTCCACCTTCCCGTGGTTGACCCTGTTAGTAGAGATGTTTAATGTCTCAAATCAAAGAGAAGCTTTTTATTTAATATACATTATAATAAACATGTAAAAACAACTTTAATGAACAATGTGTGGAACCATAAACATCGATAAATAAAACATTAAAAACATTTAATGAACAATATGTAGAAAACATAGATAAATAAATAAACAACTTTAATGAACAATATATACCAACCATAAACCTATGTAAATAAATATTAATAAACAATTTTAATGACTAATTATAAACTTAGATAAGTAGATATTAAAGAACAACTTAAATGAACAATATGTAGCAACCATAAACCTAGATAAATAAATATTAAAAATTAATTTTAATGAAAACCAATGTACTAAACATAGATAGATATTAAAAAAACAACTTTATTGAACTATATGTGCCAAGATAAACTAACATAAATAAATATTAAATAACAAATTTATTTTTTAATATTACTTGGAAGAACCTTTGAAAAACCAGCCATTGTATGAAAATAACACCTTTCCTATGGTTTCTAAGAAAAAAGCTATAACATGGGATAAAATTTAGATATGAGGTTTCATGGGCCTATCAATATGCCCACTATGCATGAACTGGGTTGAGGATCTTACACACCTATTTCTTACTTTCACTTTCTCTTCTAAACTCGTGGACCTGATAGCCATATTCTTCCAATGCCCAAGACAACCCTCTTAGTTTATCAATGCCTCCTTGGATAATTGGGAAGAATTTCCTCTTAAAAGTATTGTTCTAAATAGAGCATGCATTCTCATCCTTAGATTTCTCACTTGGAACGTTTGGAAAAAAACTCTAGAATTTTAAAAATTCATATGCCTCCCTTGACATTATTTGGAACCTCATTCTTTCTCAACTCAAATCGAAAATTTCCTCCTCACAATGGACTACACAATATTGGGAATGGTCTCCAGAAGAAAAAATCATAATAATACACTCGCGACTAAGCTTTTATCCCTCCCTTCCACACAACACTTATATTCTTCCTTTCCTTGACAATCCCTCCTCCTAGTTTCCCCCACCACAAGGTTTCATTAAGCTCAATTTTGATGGCGCCTTCACAAGAAACCCTAGACTAGGTAGCTATGGAGGTTTCTCTAGGAAATGTTGTGGTCAAATTATCCATATATTTGCAGGTAAGTTGGGTTTCATCACTAATAACGAATTTGTACTATGGGGCTTAGAACATGGCCTTTGCATAGCATTAATCAATGGCTATCATCAACTCCTCGTCAAAGTAGAATATTTTATCATCATATCGATTTTGAAGAAAATACAATGTGGAACATCTCTTTCAAAAATTTCTAGCAGTCGGTGCATCTAAGCTCACCCATCCAAATTAGCATCCTTGCTTTGTTGTATTCAAGCTCCCTTGTTGCCCCATATATGTCTATCTGGAAACAAAATTTCATACAACCTAGAAACTATGCCTTGGACTCTAGGATCCCTACATTATATATTCCCTGGACTCTCTTAAACTCTAACTCTTTTGAGACTCAACTAGCCCTGGACGAACGACCTCGAATGGAGGTGGCAGGGGACGGAAATAGACTCAAGGGAGGGTCTTATCTCGCCATGACACCACCCTCATCCTGCGTATAAAGAAACAATTGTAAGTAAAATGACGAACCATTATTATCACGTAAGGTGGGTTGATTGTGTAGTATGATGACCAAGATTTTACTAGTGAGGGCATTATATCTAGGGGAATACAAGCATGTTAGAAGATTGGAAACATGGCCAGATGTCTGATGGTTTCCTGTGGCCCTAAATGCTATATTACATTCATCAACGTTAGGCACCCATAGTGGGGGAGAAATCCTGAAATGTAGTGGAGAGGCTAGTTGAGTCTCAAAAGAGTTTTAGGTTGAAAAAATTGCAACATATACTACAAAAAATTAATTTTAATGAAGGTTGAGAGATCATGGAAATAAACCATATATTCTCTTGAATTATCATATTTTATCACACAATATATAATATTAAGATGGTTTCCTCTTCTTAGTTTCATGTTGAGTCACTAACATATTACAATTGCTTAATTGGGGAAGAACAACAAGACAATGAAATTCCATTTATATAACTTGATGTAGATTATTAACCTTGAACAAAAGGCTCGTCGAGGGGAAAATATTTTCATAAAATAGCTAGTACCACAAGCCTATTAGTTTTAGAACAATGTATTTATAGATTAAATGTATATTTTTTATACACCAAGGGAGCATATTATTGTTAAGGAATTGAAGTATATTTAAGTAATCAAAGGGGGTCTACCAATCTAACACAATAGGCATATTAATTATTCTAGTCCTTGATTCCTCAAAGAAGGAATATGTTACTAGAAACATGTTTGGTGATAGCTCAACTTGGAGTAATAAAATATCCATGTTGGACTTCTATGTCATCAGCTGGTAATTATTAGCCTCCAATTGTTTTTTTGGTCAATAATCATTGTTTTCATAGCAACAAAACCAACCCCATTATTTTTCTGACAGCACCACACCTAAATATTGGAGAATTATTTTTCCAATGCCCTCAAAGTAGTGGATACCAAAGGGGCCTTAGAATGCAAAAATGAAGCTTCCCATCCCACCACATGCACTAAATCTTCTTCATTATGATCTCAAGGCTCCTAAACTTGAGTTTTCTCTTGTAAATACTATATCGTAGTGTAAACATTTGAACTATTGTTGTATGGACATAGATACCTAATATGGTTTAGATTACCAATTTCAATTAGAACCTATCCAACCAAATAAATGTTGTATAAAACAAATAGATTTTAATTTTTATTCATCTGTGTAATTGGAATGGGGCCATAAAGATAATTTCAAGAAAAATAAATATATTGTACTATTTTGAAGCTTTCAAGTGTGTTTGTATTCATAATCGTGCAAATGATTGGAAACAACATTTTCTTTCTAAGATCATATTTCCAATCTCATTCAAGTGGATAGCCTTCAAAAGATTGTAAGAAAAAATGAAATGAAACTGATATTTTAGAAGGACTACAACAATTAGAAATATATTTTCATGGAATATTTTGTGATACCTATACACACCTCCAATCTCAATCAATCCCTATCATGGGATATTTATTCCTCCATGATTTTTTTAATGAATTTTTTTTTTCTAAGTTGTTAGAGTTTTCCCAAAGAATTAAACTAAAATATTCCCTCCACTTCCTTATTTAGTATTAAATTCTCTAGTATTTGGCTCCCTTTTTTACTCTACCACCCAATTTATCACATGTTTTATATAGTGCCTCTTAGGCTTCACAATAAAATAATTTTTCCAATATATCTCTAATAGAAGCCCAAATTTAAACCAACAAACTATAAATCTTGAATACATTTTTATCCTATCTATGTCTACATTATCATATGCTTACTTTAGTGAATGCGATCTGAATTGTAGATCCTTGGATTAGATGAATTAATTTGACATCAAAGTGTGAAATATTTAGGGTAAAATTCATATTTTTTAAGAAATTATCTATATTTTCTCAATCTCAAGGTGCTAGATAGATACTCGAGGCATTTAGTTATATTCTTGGAACTCAAGGATTCCTCTGCAACTATATTGTGGCATTGATTTATAAGTATGTAAAGGATTTATTTAATCATTTTGTTTTTTGGATGGGCGGAAATGTGAAGCTGGGTTACACTTTTGTGAGAATCGGGGGCCGAAAACTTTTTTCGGCAATAGTTCGGCCGAACTTTCTTAGAATGTTCGGCCAAACTCGTGATTCCGTTTAGAACTCGTGATTCCGTTTAGATTTACGGCACACTGACGGCACGGGCAAACATAATTTTTGCCGGAGTTTGGAAAACCTG
This sequence comes from Pinus albicaulis, assembly GCA_034641835.2. Lineage (NCBI taxonomy): Eukaryota > Viridiplantae > Streptophyta > Pinopsida > Pinales > Pinaceae > Pinus > Pinus albicaulis. The sequence goes on from CM076570.1 coordinate 905,732,721, forward strand.
CAACAAAATTTCGGCAGAACTGTGAGTTCGGCCAAACTTTTACTTTTAAAATAGTTCGGCCGAACTAGTTTCTGTAAATAAATCGCCCGCGAAATTGATTTGTTTGCCGGTTTCATTATTCGCGCGTTTTATGTCACTGTTGCTGCTGCTCTGTTCGCACGTTTTCGCTCCTCCCGTTAGCGTTGTTGCTCCTCCCGTCCGCGATGTTGCTCCTTTCGTCGGCGTTGTTGCTCCTTTCATCGGGTATGTTCGACATTACCTTTTGACTCCTTTCCACACGGGAAGACGGGTGTTTGGCGTGTTTGTTTTCAGTGCCTGTCAATTTACGTTTTTATTGAATTTATGATTGTCAATTTGTTTTGTGCTGCATATTAAAAAAAATTACAAGAGCTCTTGCAGTTTGGCATTCAGAGGTTTGACTGTCAATTTACGTTTTCAGTGAATTTATGACTGTCAAATTTTTTTTGTGTTGTGTATTAAAAAAAATTACAAGAGTTCTTGCAAGTTGCAGTTTGGCGTTTGGCATTCAGAGGTTTGACATTCTCCCTATGAAGAAGTTTTGTGTATTAAAAATATTTACAATAGTTTTTGTAGTTTGGCATTCAAAAGTTTGAAATTATCCCTATGAATAAGTCTTCAATCATGGCGTATAAAAAAATATTACAAGAATTCTTGCAGTTTGGCATTCAGAGGTTTGACATTCTTTCTATGAAAAAGTCTTCAATCATGGCCACCGGAACACCAAATTTCTTGTTGTTTTGAATTTTCTGTCTCATGTTCATCATTACACCAAATTTCTTCATGTTTTGAAGTTTGTGTCTCATGCTCATCGTTACAGTGCTTCCTGTTTTACAGTTTTTGTCTCATTCTCATCATTACAGTCCCTAGCAAAGTGTTAAATTGTAGCAACTTCATCCATCAATCAAAACTCACATATTACCCTTACTCAGGAGCTAACGATGGTATTGCAAACTCAGCTCATACTAAATTAAAAACCAATTTTAACAGTTGTAATCAAATTATCTTTTCCATGGCCTAATTACTTTGTTTGGTATTATTATTGCACTTGGGGTGTACACGCATCATTTGCAGAAAAATTACTTATCTGGTAGGAATGTTGGAGCTACTAGGTCAGATTTTTACAGGAATGGTGGGTGTTTTGGCATATTTTAAATTTGGATGATTTGTAGATGACCATCTAGACAGTAACCAAAAAAACACCCACCCCTTTCCAAGTCCACACCACTGCAAATTCTTTTTTTTCCTTCTTAATTTTCTCAACAAACTCTCACCAAACAAGATGAAATCAATGTCGCACTCATCTGCAAATTTCAGTTACATGACAAATTCCTTCCATGTTGACTTCACATGCTCATGAAATTTGAATTTGAAGAGATCTTGAAAATATTGTTTGTCAGCTCCAAATATATGTCTATAAAAGTCCTTGCCTTCTCTCAATTTTGGAGGTCCATTCCCCAAATAGTATTGACATTTTTTCTATGATTTACATGTTTCTGTAAAAATTAGTGTTGTTATCACCTTCAGCGAAATAGATGGCTCTACTTTGAAGTCTTCATTGAACTGTTTCCTTTTCTAATAGTGCTTGCGTTCTCCCCTCCAAACTTTTCAAATATTGCAAGTCTTTTTCAGTCAAAACTGCATTTACATTATTGTCAAAAAGCCTAGAAATGACCTCTTCTACTTCTGAAAGGTCCTTTTTATCTTCTGTTGCCTTCTTTTTAAACTAGATAGCAGCCACTTTCTTAACTCTTTTGATATTGTCCACAAAGTGTTTCATTAAAATCTCCCTAAAGCTTCATCATATTTTACCCAAATGTTTGTAATTAAGAATCCATCCATATCAATAAAGGTATAATACTTTGGTTCATATTGTCCATTATGTTTGTTATTCTATTTACTTTTGTGATATATTTGAGTAATATTTGTAAGTTGTAACTTTCGCTTTGAATATTTCTATTTGGCACACCACAAATAGGAATTTAAACTATTAAATTAAGTAATATAGATTTAATTTAATTTCAGATTTATCAAGAGGTGTTAATATGGATTTAAGTTACTATAAATGAAATTTATAATTTTTTTTTTTTTGGTTCATTTACAAATATTTTTTTTGAAAGTTAATATTATTTAAACTTTTATAGTATGAGTAACTCTTGTCTTATATTTGACTAATTTTTTATATAATTGAAATTCAAAAACAGATGATTTTCTCCAAGTTTTAATTGTTTAAAATATGATTGTTTGAGCAACTCTTTCTCTGGGATACAAGGAGGCTGAAAGATTTTTTTTCTTGTATATTTGAAGCTCTCCATTATTATATAAAAGGAATTTTTGCTTGTATATTTTTATTCTCTTTGCCATAGTAATGTCATAGTGTATGAAGTTTTAAATTGTTTTTATTATTTTTATTATATGTTGGATGTGATTTTGATTGAAAATGTTTCTTTTTTATTTATTAATTAAAAAAATTTATTAGAAAAATTATTGCTTTAAGCCTCAGAGTTTACAATCAAAATTATAAATTGTATTTTTATCTAAAATATTTATGAGAAGATTAATATTGTTTTATCTTCTCTACCATGTCCTTTTTACATATATCTAGAATAATATTATTTGTATTTCCCGGTTTTTTGTAACATTTTACTACCATAATCAAAATCTACAGAAATAATAATCTAACATTATAATATCTTGAAATGGAGCTAGCCAACTCAAATATAGTATTGCAAATCCCTGGCTAAGTTAGATGAGGAGGCTATGTATTACTTATTATTGTATCCATATTGGGGTTGCAAGTTCTATGGGTTCAAAAGAACACTTGTAAACAATTTGTTTTCCATATGACCTCTATTTTTCTCTTTTAAATTTCAATCTTTTAGCCATTATGGATTTGAGAAAAATACATCCTGATAGAACAATAAAAAGCCTTAACAATGAATTGAACATGAACAACTATTAAATATTGGTAACCAAGCAACATCAAATAAAAACAACTAAATCACCAAAGCTAGTAGTGAGAAATAATAAACATTCTAGGATACTTCAAAATTCCATGTAAATATTTTTTTACCTAAAATCAATAGATGGTAAGGCCCACAACAACAACTGCAAAATCAATGCAATATAACCAATCAAACTACATCAACAAAACATATGGTCTTGAATGAGCTTTTGGACTCTTTAGATATAAATGTACACCGTGGAAATGTATCTTATATAAAACTTTAATCCATGTGCTTAACCTTAACATTGACACAAATGGAATACAATTTTACTCACTGCTTTATGATAGAAAAATATGCGGATGAGTATTGCCCACATATCCGAAGTCAAAAGGGATAGATTAAAAGGGGATGCTCCGGTCATCTATAAAAGATAAATTAAAGAAGCATGAAATATTATTAATGCAAATTAGATATGCGTACCAATTATGTTCATATAACACAACAAATAGATGATTCAATACAAATGTCACATAGAAGTCATATTTATCTCATGGGCCTTCAACTTAAATTATATATCTAACATTACATTAAGCTATAGGAGATAAATCAAAGAAGCATTTGAATGTAAATTAAACATGTGTAATAATTATGTCCTTTAGTTCAATAAATAGATAATAATTTGCAAATACCATATCTAAGCTATATTTCATCTAAGTAGCTTTCAATTTAAACTTATATCTAATGTTAAATTATATAAAAGAATAACAGTAATTTAAACTTCAAAATAATATTTAGAGTCGGTATAAAATGTGACATAATTTTCCTGCGTGGAAAAACATAGTTACTGAGAGTTCAAAACTCATGCATTTGAATAGAAAGTGGGTATACGAATTCAATCAAGTAGATTTTTTCTAGAAATGAGAAAGTGAAGGTTGATAGAGAGCCACACAAAATTGCAAATTCATACCTTACCAAAATTGTTAGATCCTTTTAAAGAAAACATATTTAATCAGCTTTCATTGAAATATATGATAAACTCAACCCAATTTTATGAAAAGTAGTATACCATTTTTTACATAATTTCACATAATACAAATAGATAAATTTTACTTAAGTATTGTTATAAAGATTTAACTACCCATTGAGAGATGGCCAAGTGATTGAGACAGGGCATCATCACAATAAAAAACCAAGTACAAATTGTAGTAATCCTAGAATCATGCTTTACATAAGGTAAAATTGGGGAACTCATGACTTGTACTATAGATAAAAAAAAACATTTACCCTTACCAAAAAATATATGATAAAAATTGAAAAACTACATAAGCTTAAGCTTAAGGGGATATAATCCTTCTTGCCTTCCATATAGATAATGAAAATGATTGTTCCAAGTCTCATGTTGCTTCTCATGTTACTTTATAAACCTTGATTGGAAAGAAAAATAGGAGGGCAGAAATGTAAGAAATATAAAACATAATGAAACTCAACGTAAGAAATAGAGAACATAATGAAACACACACATACATATCTCTAGACAATCAACACAATTATTTTCCTAGGAAATCCTTATGGGAGACAAGCAACCCTAAAAAGTAATGATGCTCTAGACTCCTTTTTCCCTAGGAAATCCTAATGGGAGAAAAGCAACACTAAAATGTAAACATGCTCTACTCTCTCTTTTATGGTATGGAAAATATGTAATTACAAAGAAAGAGGTAATCTCTCTATAGTTAGCTAAGACTTTTGGCATGTAAGGTTGCTATAAAAACTTAACTTCATACATTTTTCTCTCTAACTTCACACTCCTAGTTGTATTTTCAACTATGGAACAAAATACAATAACACAAAATGGAACTCTTATTCCTCCTAGTGGCCAATTATTTAACATAGCGTGATAGCCAACTAGGTGTAAGATTTGACTCCGTCAACCATTAACGAGGTTTTTGATTTTAGACCTTTTAGAGTCTTGTTAAAATTCCACATGTAGCTAGCTTGCTATGCATGAGTAATGGGGCTAAAATGACATTCTCTCGTACCATGGTGGTCAACATGATAGGTCAACTTACTAAAGGCATAAATTTTGAATGAAATTCATTTGATGTTTTTCTTGCACCATTGGATATGTCTTTAAGTGTAGAATAATGGTAAAGGTTTCGGCACAAGGGATAATTGTTTGACCCCCAGAAATGTCATTTAATACCTCAAAATGACTCCAAAAGGTTTTAGATCCCAATTCTCCACCCACCATTAAAATGACCCTACAAGTTGATTCTTTCAGTTTTTTCACTCTATAAGCATCAAAATATATGACGAATAATATAATTATCCAATCTAGATCATTATTTAATAATTTGTTAAAATTATGAGTAAGATATACACCATGGAATTTAAATAAATAGAGTTAATTCATTGAACACCCTCGTACATTCCTTGTTGATACTTTGAAAGTAATACGTTTTGAAAAATAATTTGTTTATGGATTCTATTTTCCACATTCTCTCAACCATATCAAAAACCTTCTTATAATATTTGAAACCATCTATATACAACTTTTCATTTGTTTCGATAGGAATTAACATATTAAAATATTAATTGTATTTATGTCTTGTGTGCTAAGGAAGGGAGGTCGTGAACCTTAGGAGAAGAGATAGTATTTGTTAAGTTAGGAGGGATACTTTTTATGAGATAGAATTAATTTAAAATACTTCTTAAGATTATGTAACTTTCGAACCATAATTACAAATTTATTTATTTTTTTACTTATCATTTAGTTGCTAAAAGTTGAAGAATTTATGTTGGTTTAAATAATTAATTAGGTTTATTTAAATCATTTTCCACTTTTGGGTTTTTTGTTTTCGTGGTTTCATTCATAATTTCACTTTTTTGCAAATTGTCAATTTCAATTTTTCACACCACATGTGCAAAATCAAAGGACCTAAGGTCTTTCCCCTACCAAAGTATGTTATTTTAAAACATGTTTTCTTGGTGATATGGGTGATTTAGAAATGATTGGGAGAGCGAAATTCCTCATTTAATACACAATATGTTTGGTTCATGCCACTAAGCCAAGAATTTTAAATTCAAATGACTTTTAATATAACCAACTAAATCCTGCAAAAAAAGAATAAAACAATTTATGTTAGGGTTGTGGATTTAGGCATTGAAACAACACCATGATATTTCAAATTTAAAAATAATGGTTTGAGTCCTAGGTAGCTTAGAATCCTATTTGTTTTCAAAATAAGGATGCACTCCCATTTGATTCTCATGATTAGGTTGTAATCATGAGGCTCTCGCTCAAGAGTGGACCTTCCCAAAATCTTGTGATGTCTTGTCACAAACAAAACCATCAAACTGAAAAACACATCATGCAAGAAACATAGCTCGCTGACATATCATTTGTCTCCTTAGAAAAAAAATTCACATCATGTGAATATCTCCATGTACTCTTACATATTTGTGTACAAAACCATCAACCAAACACAAGTCGACAAAACATACCTCTTCAAACAACTGACTCTCAAGTCAAATAATAGCTCATGTACAAATTTCCATATTTGTTGCATTTAAGTGTGTCAACATAACTCTACTTTCAACATCTTGCTTCATGCAACATGCACCATACTTTGAATTTGCAAAGAAATTCATGAAACATCAAAATACATGAAAGGCCTTAATTGGATAAGAAATCTAACGATCCGTTACCAAACCATTTCAATGGCGCTTCTTTTAGCTGCACTTCATCATCATGTGAATCATCCTGACCCTCATCGATTATGGAATCCTCTTTTCCATTCTTGTCATTATCTCTTTCCACCTTCTTCAAATGTTGTGGATGACTTGTTGGATACAAAGTCCAACACTTGTCTACAAGGTGACCTTTCTTATGGCAATGAGTAATAAACAATTCAATCTTATTTTCAACATCATTTTCCTTGTCCAACGGGCCTTTGAATTTTTGCCTCATTTATTTAGAAAGTTTCATGTGCATGGATATCTTCTTCCAACATCTATAAACATTATGATTATTCAAACCACAAAAGGAACATGTGCAAGTTCTTTTCCAAATCTTATGTGAATATTTTAAATGTTTATCATAATCAAAAGCAATATGATTAAAGGAAAATTTATACCTTGAACATTCACTGTTGTCGCCTTCTTAAGGAGGTGAATTTGATGAGGTAGTGGCTCTCCTCTGAATACTAGCAATGAATTCAATGACTCTGGAGCTTTCAACATCCTCTTCTTTTACATTCTCATTAGCTGCATGATTATTAACATCTTCTTGCAAAGTGGGTGTCAAACTTTTCCATTCATCATGAACAAAAACTTCACAAGCTTAAGGTAATGAACACGAAATAAAATTTCTTCTTGGAACAACTTCATGTGCCTCCTTGGCTTTGGAGAGTTCTCCATCATGTTTTCCATAACCAAGACCCAAATAATTAGGCCCTTCCTCAACAACATTTGGCTCAACTATGCCTTGTACTCAACTATGCCTTGTACATGTTTGCCTTTAACCCTTTACTTTCATAGCCCATTTTTGTCAAAAATTTGGACCTTATCCCTCTAGTGTGTCTCTCAATAGCACGTACACATTCATTTTGAGAGGAAATTGAAGATAGAAACCAATAGCTAATTCTTATAACTAACCTTGACTAAAATGAGCTAAATTGTACTTTGATACCAACTTGATTTGAATATGGACAAACTAGTTTTCTTGGGCTATCTCCCTCATCAGTTAAATAAAAAAGTGTTTAGGATCATCTAAAGTTAGCCAATTGGGAATGGGTTTATGTGTCAAGCTTTAAGTGTATTTTCTGAGAAATTTATGAGTTAATTCGCTTTTAAAAACTCATGTGTACAACAAATAAAATGCAAAATTTTTATTTTGGAAATTTTTTTCCCTCAATCCAGATTCCGATCATTGGACATGTAAGAGGAAGAAAGAGGGAATTCACTTTTAAAATTCTAGACCTTGTCTAAACCAAAATAAACTAGAGGTTTGGTTTTCAAATACATTCACTTATTTGGAAAATTTCTAGCTACCAAAAGTCCATATGCCAATCTACCTCCCAAGAAATCCATTTATTACACCACTGGTTAGTTTTTTGTCTTCCTATATTCTTTTTCAACCTCTTCTAGTGATTCTTGAAATGTGGATACTTAAATCCTTCCTAAAAATTTGAGCTCTAAAACGAGAAGACATACAAGTTCATTTTAAGTCATTCCTCTATCCAATTATAAAAACCAAGTGAATATTTCTACATATTGATTTCTATCCCATAAACTGTAGAGGTCAATTTTTTCTTTTAACTTATTTAAATATTGTTCTAGCGCACAATTTTTCAATGGTCTGATGAAATTTCATTGATGAAGGCATGATTATGCCAATCCATGATGCATATTTCCATTAACAATGTTTACTTGCATGTAAAACAATGTTGTCTTTGCTTTTATGTTACTTTGAGTTTGCTTTTAGTGTTGAAATTGGAATATATGATATTAATTTATGACTTGCAATTATAGATGCTGAGATACTATTCTTTTTCTCTACTATATTTTTATTTCTAGTCGTCTGGGTGATTTCTTCATATATATATATATATATAAACTAATTGAAGGGATTCGTAATTCTATATTTTACCATATTGCTTGCTGGTTCCATGTAGATTTAATTGACATGTATAATAGGTGGTTTCTGTTTTTGGGATGTCTGTAAAGTTTTTGGCACATCATATTGAATTTCTATAATTTGTGTAGCTCCCTAACATTTAGATAGAACCTTCATTGAAAAATGTGAGGGGGGTTTCAAATTCACATTGGATAACACCCTCCTCTGGGATAAAAAAGTTTAACAAACACAATAATAGAGAAACAATTAGTGACGTCACCAAAAGATGTAGCCTCTTTAAGGTATCATATCCTCTCATCAAGGTCTAGCATGGACCTTAATGTCATAGCCTTCTTTCGCCTAAAATGAATGCAAATTTCCTTGCAATTTGGCTTGCAACATTCATAATTCATGCTCATGGAACATGATTGTGTTGCAATTGTGATAACATCTGCTGTATGCAGAAGCTTTAATAAAAAATGATTGAAAATGACATTTTTGCTCTGTTTTTTACAAGATATAAGGAAAATTACACCAAGTAGCTTCCAGCCTCATATGACCATCATGTCAAACTCATCTCAGGATATTGTCCAAGTAAGAGCCACTTAAGCAAGCAATCTAGTATGTACATGACTCTCCAATTTCAATTAGCAGCAATGAGAGTTCTAAGTATGGTGCAAACATTTCTCCATATCCTCAATGGGGCATGTTTGATGAAAATAATTTGGGGAGTGAGAGAGGGAGATGGTAGGAGAAAAAATTAAAGGAATCCACGGGAAATTGAAAAATATATAACTAATAAGGTGAAGACACTTTGTAACCTAAGAGAGAAACCTGTTAGAAAATGGGTGAAGTTGGTATTACACACCCAATTGGATAACCTAGAGGAGAAAACATTTCTCCCACTTTATTTGTTGGCATAACCTAGTAAGTGTTATTCACTAGCATGTATTTTGTAAAGGCCTTGACCTAGTTACCATTCAACTCCATCCACCAGGTTGTAGAGGATTCCAAGCCTAATTTCATGAAAAGTAAGTTGGGGATGATCACATTGACGTGCTTGATGACATGTATATGAAGATTAACTACCTTGAACTATTTTTTTGCGTAGTTAAAGAGACACACTCCCATGTCTGAGCATGAAAACGTTCTTTGATATTATTAATGCCTTTAGTGTTTACTTCTACAAGTTCTATAGGCAGAGTCTGTAAAGGGCCAGGTAGCCTCTGGATCTCATCTTTTATGAAAGGTGACATATCTAGTAAATACTTCTGATCAATCAGAATGGATCACAATAAAAGAGTTATTCATTTATTATCCTTAAGCACAACAATTTAAGGTAAACTATGTACATGTGTCATTTCTCCACAAGCTAAACATGATAAGTGGTAAATTTTATACCAAGTGTGCTCCCACCATGTAAAGCGCAATTTGGTGAACTTTTCATTTTTATAATATCTTTTTCGATTAAATTTAGTTTCACACATGATCAATTATTGCTTTGAAAGTTGTGTTCTACATAATTTATGTACACTAAATTACAAATTGATTTTCTGAAATCTATTTTGTGTAAATGTTGACCAATAGATATATATCATGGAGGATGAACAACGAAGATCAATCGAATCCCATATGGAGGTTCAGGGATCGGGGAATGTTCACGGTATTTAAATATAATCGTAAATCTCCATACATGTGTACATATGGAATTGACGAGAAGTTGGTGGTGGTTCAAATCCACTTAGAGGGGCATCAATGAGTGGTACCAGGTCACGTGAAGGGGGTGATATTTATTCCCCCGAAGGCCAATCAACGGCTACTAGTTCTCAGCAGGGTCATTTTGGGTATGGTTCTCAACAGGGTCATTCTGGGTCTGGTTCTTAGCAGGGTCATGTTGGAGAAGATGCTAACCAACAACGTCAAGGTTGTCATCAATTTTAATATTTTTTTCATTAAATTTGTATAACTTTTTTTACATGTGTTTTTTCTAATATACGAAATTTTATATATATTGATGCAGAGGCCAAAAATGTTCCAACTAGTGGTCAAAATAGACGTAGGGAAAACCGCTACATTCAAGAAGAAGGTTGTCTACCCAGCGCAACTTATCTGGCCGAAATTACTGATATACCATGGGAAACAAACATGGCACAATGCACCTTACAAAGGTGTGAAAGACTTCATGCAAAATTGCAGAGAGATCTCGTGGTTTGTCTCTACCTGATGAGAGTCGAAAAAGCCTTGAAATAGTTACACATTCATTGGGAGAAATTGTAAATGTGTACAAAACTCTTGGGCCAACGACTGATACATTTGTAGAAGTGATGAGAAAGAGAAAGGAAACAGTAATGGGTCTAGATAAATGGGAGGATGTAAAAAAAAAAGTTACAAAAGATGTGGCCAAGTCAATGTTTAATTTCAAGGAAGGGCCAAAAAGAAAAATGTTGAAGGTGCAATATTTCAAGCACCCAGACATAGCTCGCTTTTTGTATGATAGGCACCTTGCGGCCTATGGAAGGCTCCCATGGAACAACGAGGTTCCTGTTTATTTTGCACAAATTTTTTACGCAAATTTTTTTTTGGGTATGAAACCCAACTACAATGACCTTCCGTCAGAATTTTTTGGCCCGGGGAAAGGTCGATTACATAACCGTAAGGGCGCTAAGCGAGATGTGGAGTTGCCTCGCCCTGAGCCGCCATTGGTGAGTCGACCTTTTCGGGTTGAAACTCTGTGGTCAGAGATGGATGTGACTTCTCAAATAAGTCGAGAAGCAAGGGATGTTATGATCGACAACGTTAGCAACGGATTGGGTGGAGTCGATCTTTGTTTAAATCGACAAAGAGCACATGAAAATGCACGTGCCAATTTTGTGTATTGTACAGATGAGGAGATTGACAACATGAATGTTGAAGATCTCTGAATATATGCAAAAAATTGTCACAATGGTTTGTAAGACCTAATTCTTCATGAAGAAGAAGGCATCGGAATGGTATGTGTAACTAATGACCTTAGGGTTTGAAATTATTTTAACATACATATACATGTGTACAATTTGTAATAAATACATGTGTATGTACATGTATACATTTATTTGTATTTAAATTAATCTAACAAAAATGTATGATTATATGTTAAAACACCATTTGCAGTTCTCACACATGATGCATGACGAAAATGTTAATATCACGTTCGGGACCTCTGGTTCAAACAATGCAGATGGGTCTGACCATCAAGATATGTTGGCAAATGTTAGTGTTTTTTAAGTGATTTTAAAATAAATAATTGTGCACACATGTACATGTATGTATATATAATTTGATAAAATGTTTTAACAAATACCGATTCCATCTGATGTTTTTGGATGGCAGTACCTTCTTCTTCCTTGGGAGATGTACCTTCTACTTCCTTAGGAGATGAGCCACAAGTATGGACAATTTTTCACAAGTTTAAAATTTATATTTAAAAGTTATATATATATATATATATATATATATATATATATATATTCCACCTCAAAAAGTTCCATTAAAAATTGAGATATATATATATATATATATAGAGAGAGATCTATATTTTGAGTTATTTAAATTTTTTTGAATTTAGGTTCCTATAGAAGATTTCTTTAATCCGCGGACTCTAGCGATGGAGATAGGAACATCCACAACATTTGAACAAGTTGTCTTTAGTTCCTTTTTTTAATATTATTGAAAATAAGTTTATATATGTACACGTGCATTTTCATTTGAAAGTTTTTAATATATATATATATAACTGTACATGTATATTGTACAGTTTACCGCTGCAGATGTTCCTATGGGGGCAGAACTTGTTCATCAAATGGAGAGGGAACCTCATGAGGTATTGCATGATTTTTTTGTTATATTTTTTTTTTACATGAAGTTCTAGATATATATATTCTCACTCATTTTTAAAACATAAAATTTTAATGTTCAAGTACATGTGCATTGTGTATGTAGGTTTCCCATGATGCTTCACATGATAGGGCGGGATTGAGACCCTGATAGGAAAGACGCTAGATCCGTCTCTATTTGATGGACATGATTTGTAGATTTGATTTCAAGATTTAGATGGTCTTAAAATTTGTTAAACTTGATATATTTTAATAGTTGGGAGATCTACAATTTTTGGACATATTTTATTACATTGTTTTATTTAATTTTTGGATGGTTTTAGTACTTTTGGCAGGTGAATGTGAAGTAATGTTGTCATCTATAAATTAATGTTGTCATCTGAACTACATTTTGCATGTTAAGTAATGACATACATGTTATAATTTGTTTTGTTTTTAAAATTTAAGTTTTGGATGCTTGGGGTACATTTGGCATGTGAAGTGATGTTGTGATCTATAATTTTTTGTTAAATTAAAAGTTAAAAGTTTTGGATGGTTTCAATCTACATTTGGCATGTGATATTTAATGTTAAATGTTTTTATTAGATAGTTGAATTATAATTGGCATGGCATGTGAAGTTTTTAAAACTCAAGTTTTGGATGGTTTCAATCTACATTTCGCATGTGATATTTAATGAACTTTAAATGTTTAATGTTTTAATGTTGCACGATATGTAATCAAAAGGTTTTTAAAACTTAAGTTTTGGATGGTTTCAATCTACATTTGGCACATGTGGTATATAATGTTAAATTTTTCTATTGGATCTAGTTGAACTATAATTGGCATGGCATGTGAAGTAACGTTGCATGATATATATAATCAAAAAGTTTTTAAAACTCAAGTTTTGAATGGTTTCAATCTACATTTCGCATGTGATATTTAATGTTTTAATGTTGCATGATATATTATCAAAAGTTTTTGAAATTTTAAAGTTTTGGATGGTTTCAATCTACATTTAGCACATGTGGTATATAATGTTAAATGTTTCTATTGGATAGTTGTTAACTATAATTGGCATGGCATGTCAAGTAATGTTACACAAATCCCTTCTGGATGGTTGAAGTACATTTGGAATTTTAAGATTTCTTTTGATCTCTACATGTAGTCTTGTTTGAATGAAAAAGTTTCCGATAGGAAGAACATAGCTTTTCATGCAACTAACTATGTATCAATTGAGCTCTAATTGAAAAAAGAGCTTAAAGAAATAGATATATGTACAAATTATCCCTTTGATTTTGATTGGAAATATAAGTCTAGTACATATATATGTTTTTTGAATTTGGGTCAATGTCGTTAATGCACTCAAATAGGTAGCCTTGTTGATTTATTTACATTGTGGAAACTTTTTACCAGAAAATCCAACAAGTTTTTAATCAATGCACATAGAAAAACTACTTGGAACAATGAATTGCATTCTAGAACATATCTATCCAATACAAGTAACATTTTTCATCAATGCACATTGAACATATCCGACCATTGGACAAACAAATTTTGTACTAGATTTTCAATCAGGAATAGAGATGTGGGTCAAATCCCACCAAAAGTCAAAGAAGTGCTCTGAGTCTCTTGTCTGAAAGGAATTTTCGTACAAAACTATACTGCAGATGATTTATTTACATTGTGTCCATACTTTTTACCAGAAAATCCAACTAGTTTTTCATCAATGCACATAGAAAAACTAGTTCTAGTTAATTGCATTCTAGAACATATATATTGAGTACGTAAATAATTTTTCATCAATGCACATAGTAAAAATAGAACAATTAATTTCATTCTAGAACACACACACACACACACATATATATCCAATACATATAACATTTTTCATCAATGCACATGTATAGAAAAGCTACTTTCAGTTGATACTAGAGCACGTGCTTGTACCAAAACAATTTGTACATGTGCAAACACTTGCACAAATAACATAAGTAGCTCAATTTTTAGTTGAGTACTGGAAGTTCTAAAACATATTTAATCCAAAGAGAATAAATTGTTGGACAATTCACTCAAAAAAATTCTAATGGAATTCCATCTTCAATAATTTGTTCATGATCGGATTTTGACATTTTCCATCTCTTAATTTTTTGTTTTTTCTTTGATTGAACTTCTATCAACTTTATGCGTGCTACACACACCAAGTGACTATATTGACAACTTATGGAATCAGTTTCATAGTCTTCAAAGTAAACAAAGTCTCCACTTTGATGAGTTTGTCTGAAAAAATAACCTTTCAGTATAATAGACCCTCTGTCATATTGAAATCCGTGATCATTATAGTTTTGTAATAATTTCATTTTTCATTCAGTGCAACGCATCAAATAATACTTCACATTTTCATCGTTGTCAATAGGTGCAATTACAACAAAAACATCTCCTGCACAATAAAATAAACTTAACAAAATTATACATATTTAAATTTATTTCTAGATCTTTAAATCATTAGAAATTAATTCAAATGTTACCTTCTCTAACAAGATCAGAAACTCGATCACCATCGGATGATATTGTAGTTTCCTCTGATTGCATTTCTTCAAACATTGCAACAAACATTTTTCCCTTTGTATTTAGCTCTATATGTTTCAAATCGTTCACATACATTTTGTTTTCAAAAACGTCATTGGATTTTGTGTTGTCTATGCAAACATCACAAAAACAAGAATATTTTCTTTTATCCAATGCAAACACATTTCTAGACGACTTTGTTTGAATTGAATGCAATTTTTGAGTCCCTTTTATTGTTTCAATGTCACTTCCAATTGATCTATCTACGTCTTCGATCCCAATATGCCAAAAAAACCTTTATATGGAAAATTAGAAGAAGAACTTGTAAATATGATATCAAAATACAATCAAAGATAATTTCATTGCATGATAAATGTACAATGTTTAAAATTAGATTTCCAATATAAATTAAATTGAATGTACCTTCACACTTCCCTTGATGGGTTAGTCTCATGGCTTAGAAAAGTGATGCACCATTGAACAACTTCTTTAGCGTTCACAAGTCGGCTTGCAGAGTGGTTCATTTGATATCTTCAAAGTGCTCATTTTATGCATGCTCCTGCACCGTCATGTTCTCCTTTTCCATGGCCAGTCTCAAAGAAATTCCAACAATGTTTAATGCAGGTTTTCTTATGAAGACAACACAACCAAAAGAATGATCGTGCATATTTGAATTGACCTGCGCATCCGTGTGACCATATCCAATGTTCATTGAATGTTATTCCATGATTTTTCAAGGAATCATAAATTTTTCCAAAGCAATGTTGTACAAAACATGTATCATGTGTACGATCGTCACTGCTATAAAAGTGATATTCTTTAATGATATGTCGATTTTCACTCGTGCTTTCTATATGATCGACATTTTGTTCAGCATGTCTATATATAATATGGACGAGCATGGAGACTTGGTCAGAATGATAGTATTCACTCTGAATTTCTTTTTGTGGAACAAATGTGTAGTTTTCTGCAAAATCAATCACTGACAAAATGGTCCTTGGTGGAAAAAATTCACGAGATTTTTTGAATTTCAAGTATTGCCATCGAGCTCTATGGGAATGCTTGGTGTATTTGTAAATTTCTACCTCAAACTTTCTCAAAAAGTCTATCTAAAAAATTTCGTCTTCTAGTAATTCAATTCTTTTAACACTATTTGCACCTTGAATCGATGTATCGATATATTAATATCTCTTCCATTTCACTTTCATGTTGGAAAATGATTGATCATTTATATCAATACAATATTTGTTTTGAAATTTAGCCAAATTTCCACAATCATCGCATTTTTTACTACCAACACATTTCTTTTTGTAAAATAGTTCATTGCTTTCTCTTTTACATAGAATTTGAGATATGAAATCACGGATAGTGGAAGGAGGAGGTGAATTCTTCCATAATTTTCTACCGAAATCAAGGAATGTGTCATAATATAACTCAAATTCCACATGATAATGACAAAAACAAGTGTCGCGTACGGTGATAGGTTTTACATACCATGGTTTTTTTTGAACAAAAGCACTGAGTGAAACATGAATTTGATGATTCTCTTCTTTGAACTTGTTGAATAACTCTATCTGAGTGGTTTCCAAGAAATATTTTTCATGTTCTTTATACTGATTTTGTGTTATTCTTCTTCGCATCACATGCCTTGCAACTGGCGAAACACACGAATTGTTCTTCCAATATTCATATATTATTTTTTAAACATTTTCTCCAAGTCTATCTTTGTATGGTTGCCTACAAATAGCTCTCCAACAAGCGAGTTCATCATTTACATCTATTTGCAGCCGAAATTTCCGATGTTTGTGCAAAGTTTTTCGCGAGGTTCCTAGTGCTCGTGCCATAGATGTTACCGAATGATTCTCTTGAGTACTTGATGAAACCATTGCCATCTGTATTCCTTTACGTACAATTGAAACATCTTTCTCTCTAGATCTCTTAATTGACTTTATAACACTACTCATATTTTTTATCACATCTTCCTTCATTTTTTTTTATCTTTGGTTGATTTTCGAATACCCAGTAGTGTCGTAGCTTCTTTTAATTTCCTTAATGATAGGAGACCTTTCAACATTTGAGCCTGAACTATCACCTGCTCATTTAAGAAATACTTTTCAAAAATGCAATTAACACGATATCGTATAGCATGGTCAGGTTTTTTATCTCCATATGTGTCAGTGTCAACATTTTCTAACATCTCATTATCGATAGTGATTTCATCTGTACATATTCGAAAAAATAGTACATATTCAATAAATAACTAAATTAATAAATATATCTATAATTTCAATAATATGTGCATGTGTTATATATATATACATACCTTGTGTTTCAATTTCTTTATTTGGATTTCTTTCAATATTTTCACCATCTTCAATCATTGGTTCAATATCTCTTTCACTTTCTCTTTCAAAATTTTGTATCTCATCATCAATGTTTTGAGGAATATCTGTGTCTGTTTACATTAAACAAAATATTTTTCAAATTAGTTCATCAAATAAAAATTAAGCTTCACATTTTACATTAGGAAAATTTTAAATATAGCAATAGATCATAATATTTACATTTACATACCTACTTTAATTTCTTCTTGAGTTTGATTTTCCTCCTCAATATTTGAGAGGGCTTCTAACTTTTTTTTGTGAGATTGTCTCGTCTCTTCTCTACGTTCCTCAGGGTCTCTTTTTCAATCATATTTTCTCGCACAAGTCCTTCGATTTCCCATGATAATAGGGTATGAAGTTCAAAAAATTTCCTTCAAAAAATTAGAAAATAACTCAATAAAAAAAAACATCACAAAAGATTTAATTTAAAAAAATTCATTTTAAATTTTTTGCAAAAAATACACACTCCAATCCAAAACACTTACTTTAAAAAATTCGAGAGAAAAATGTCTTATAAAAATGAAATGAAGCTCAAAAGATTTACTTCAATTCAAAACACATACATACCTCCAAGAAATGTCCTTTGAATGTACGTCCAAGAAAATTTCTTAAGTCCAAAACAATTTTTTGCAAAATCAAGCCACCTCCAAAAAATGTCCTCCAAGAAAATTCTTTAAACCAAAAACAATTCTTTGCAAAATCAGTCTGCTTCAAAGAAATGCTCTTAAATCCAAACTTTGAAGAAAAGTTTTTAAACCCAAACCAAGACATTTGTAAAATCAGATGAAGAACCAAAATTAATTTCTGATATGCCAACACATACTCACAACCCATATTTAACCCAATGTCAATCAATTCATCTATGATTCTTCTTTGTATGTTAGCACCTATTTGAAGACATTCAATCATGATTTTCGTAAAACAACTTAAAAATACAAAAATAAAATCTAGTTAAGTTGTTATAAGGAAGTAACAATTACTCACAAACTTAGATATTGATGCTTTTCTTCCTTGTCGTCCTGTTTTATGCGCTGAATGGGTTCCATTTTCTTTTCTTTTCTGCAAGAAAATACTTGAAAATTAATATTTAATGATAAATTGTTTATTTATTGTACCCAATGATCGAAAAATTCAATGATTACATAATACATTTGAAGCACGTTGTTGTTGAGATGGCTCCTCCTGTGATGCAATTTTTTCCATTTCTTTTACCATCTCCTTGTACACCTTTTTGGACATTCCTACTAGCATATTTCTGATATCAGCTCATTCATCTTTTGAGATTTTCATAATCTTCCTAAAAATGTAACATGAAAATAAACTATTTAATTTTTATATTGATATATGAAAAGTAAATATAACAAAAGTGATATTTATAAATAATTTTAGACAAAAATTTAAAGGAATATTACTTTTTCATTCCTTGTTTTTTGTTGTTGTATGTTTTTTCCATTAAAAGTCTAACATGTCTCATTGGTCAATTCTCTGGAAACTCTTCCTGTAGTTTAGATAAAATTTGGTTCTTGGAAGTATTGGATTTATTTTTGTATTGTAAGTGGAAATAACGTCTATAAATTCGTTCCACTAGATCCCTCAAACTTTTGTAAGAGTTTTTCCCCCTTTCGTTAACCTCCAACATCACTCTACATGAGCTAAGGAGCAATTCATTTTCATTTGCATGTTCTATTTATTTTTTATTTTCTTAGAACACCATTCCTTTTTTGAGTTGTTGGTCCTTGTAGAACATTAAACAAATGTGAATTAATAGATTTTTTGACACATGTTATCTAATAATTTTAAGTATATTATTAATTAAAATTTAAAAAAGAAACTCATATTGGATCGATATTTTTTCATTCACCTGATTCATCCTTATGCAATTTTTCCATCAAGCTTTTACACTCTTCTAGTCCTAAATCAGAAACAACCTTATTGAGCTTCATCATTTTTTGACTCTGCATGATACACAGTAAACAATACATATTAGTTAAACATACATATAGTTCAAAAATAATATTTTTTGTAAAGAATTTACAAAGAACTTGCCTTTTTTTCTTTTCTTGATGTGTTATCAGTATTTTTGTTACTTGATCTCTTGTCAGCCATTTCTTTATCAATATGAAACATGTACCATATCATTCACTAACATATTTTATAAATAAATTGTCAACTTTTTAGGTAAAAATTAATTTCTTAAGAAACCGGTGCGCCATTCATGGTGTATGCACTGATGTTGGTGCGTGGGGGTCTTATAAACGCAATGCAAAAATAGTATAATAGACTGTATGGTACTCTATGTCAACAAGGAGCACTGGTGCATTACATGTTAACCACTGCACTGATTAACAAGGACAAAATAATAAAAATTGTCTAGTGTTAGTTTTTGTAGCATAAACGCCCCGCGCAAACAAGAGACCACCATAAAGTGCTCTTTGTTAACTAGGAGACCTGGTGCGATGCGTTATATGTTACATGGTACACCGATTAACACAACAAAATATTTTTTGCGAAACAGCATGTGTGCAGTGCGCCATAAAGAAATAGTGCACCAATGTCATATTTTACGTATAGCGCAATGATTAAAAAAAAAAATTAAAATTTTTTATTACACAGTACTTTCGTGGTGCACTGGGATAATCTAGTGCACTGGTGCATTAGGTTACAATGGCCGCACCGATAAAAAAAAAAAAAAAAAAAAAAAAAAAAAAAAAAAAAAAATTCATGCAAGGGCCGACATGGATTGGGATCTGATTATGTAAGTCCTCTCGTGGTTTGGATGTCATAGGCCTATATATAGCAATACAAACCCTATAAATCTAAAATGAAAAGCCCTAATTCTGAAATCATAGAAACAAGGAGAAGAAAGGGCAAAAACAAAAAGAATGAAGGGTTTGGGGTAAAAATGGATTTTTTTTTTTTTTTGAAAATGAAAAGAAATTGAATTTTTATTCTTACTACGTAAAAAAACTGCATAAAAAGAAAAAAAATAATAACATTTAATCATGAGATCGTTTGAAAATTCTATACTACAGGGTTTGAATCACCAGAAGTTTGGAATTTTGATTCTCTGAACACTTTTGTTCGAACGTATTTCACTGCTCCACAATGCTCTCATGCTCTCTTGCTCCAGGTATGTCTCCTGCAAATCTCTGGCTGAAATTTTTTGAAAAAATAGTGAAATAATGAAAAGTGTTTAGTATTTAAAGAATTGTTTTATGAAATTAGATTTTCGGAAATATTTCGTCGCCCATTTTTCAATTTATCGCTTTTTTTCACTTAAAGAAAATAGAGTTGCACTTTTTTTATTTTCGGTTATTCGTCACTAGTGCGCCACTTAATAGCACAAAACCAGTGCGTCCATTGATAACATGGCACCGGTGCAAAGTAACTAAAATGCACTGGTGCGATTATCTGTACATTAGCACCGATTACAAGAAGTCCATTTTTTAGGCACCAAAATTACTTTTAGGTGTGTACACCAAAATTTATTGTTGATTTTGCTCAAATGCAGGGAGAAAATATCATAATTATATTGAATGGACAATTCTTCAAACTCCAGCTTGTTCCATAATATTTCTCAAAGTCTATTGCAGATTTCTCCCTATCCATCTCAAGACGTAATATTTACTTTAGATTTTATTTATATTTTCATTATCTAATTGAATTTATGTTTTTTATCCATGTCAATCATGCACAACTTAATTGAATTTATAATGTATACAAATTTGCAGGTTCATGCAGATTCAAAACCGAGTTCAGATGCACAAAATATTCAAACAACTCCAAAACGATGGAAGCTCTTATTAGGAGCAGCATACCGCAAGGCGCATTTGGTAGATGAAAATGGACAGTCGCTTCACCCTGCCAATTGTAACAATATTGAATCTTCTAGCCACAATCCTAGGAAAATGATGGTAATAATTATAATTGTTTGGTATATTGATTGATGTAATTATATCAATGTCAAACCAATTAATCATGCAATATTGTCAATGTGCTTACTAATTGATATCATATATTTTTTACTAATCATGTTCAAATATATATTTTTAAATTATTAGGATTCTAGTGACGATGAGCGACCAACCTAACATCTTCCGTTGCACCCCATGATAATGTCAAATCGAGAGAATACTGAATTAAGAGAAAAAATCAGAGAGGAACGATACCAAGAATGGTTGAATCAACCACCGATTCAATTCCCGCCACATCTAGATTCACCAATTAGTAATGACTACAACAATAGTAGTTCTTCACAAGATGGAAATGGATACAATCAAATAGAGGTTGGTATGGATGATTACTTAAGGGATACAAATGCCATGGAGACAATGTTGTTAGATGCATTTCAAAACAATGATCAGCTAGGGGATGATGCTCATATCGCTGACACCTTTTTCGAAAGCCTTAAATTTACTTCCACCACCCCTCTCTTTGGACCTGGAGTTCAACCAAAGTCTAACCAGTTGGGGACAACGATGGTACTGTATAACTTGAAAGCAAAGTTTGTCTTTTCGAATGCATGTTTCTCAGAAATTTTGAGGTAAGTTACCATAAAGTCCTCCCTTATATAATTTTGAGAAATATAATATGTATCGGCATTAATGCAAATTTATTAATATATTTTTCCATGATCACCAACTACAGGTTATTCAAAGATAAGGTTCTTCTGAGTGATAATTTCTTGCCCGGTAGCTACGAAGAGGAAAATAAATTCTTGAAAATGTTGGGTGTTGAGTACATATCATATCATGCATGTCCAAATGATTGAATTACATATAGAATAGAAAATGTAGACAAAGAGATATGTCTAAAATGTGGGCATGACAGGCATGATAAATAACAAAAGAAGGGTAAATCACGTGCTCGTCCTCCTTTGTAGGATATTGAGGCACATGCCTATAATCCCAAGGATTCAAAGGCTCGTTCATTGCAAAGACTTATATATGTTGCATGGATGGCATGCCTCACACATAAGTGAGTTGGGAGTTATGCGAATCCCAACAGATTCAATAGCCATGAAGCATATAGAGGATACATGGCCCGAAAAATTCAAGGATGAAGTACGAAGTCTACAACTCAACATAGTCATGGATGGCGTCAACCCATATTCCCTCCAGAACACCAACTATTATGTTTGGCCTGTAGTAGTGATCAATAACAATATCCCCCCATGGTTGTCTGTGAAGAATGAACATATTATGTTGGCTCTCATAGTCCCTAGTAGAAGACAAGTGAAGAATATGGATGTGTACTTACAACCACTTGTAGACGAATTGAAGGAATTATGGGATGGGATAAATGTATACGATGTATCAAGACCCATATCAGTAGAGAGGAGTTTTACGTTGTATGGAATATGTGCTTACACGACACATGATTATCCAGGCTTAGGAGTTTTCTTTGGTAAATTAGATGTTTAAATTATTGATTTGTTTATATACGTAAGAATATTCTTTCACAAATTAGTTATTTAATTCATTGTAATTGTTTTGATCTTCATGATATTATTTAACGTGCCATGCATATTAATTGTATACAATAATCTTGCAGGTCTTGTAACAAAAGGGTATTTTGTATGTAAATTTTGTGGACCTTCTCTGAAATCTAGATGGTCTAAGGACCTACGAAAGCTATTGTATGATTGTTCTAGGGTATTCCTCCCAAAATAACACCCTTACAGAAGAGGAGCATTCACTTTCAATGGTAAATGAGAGAGAACCCAAAGGCCTCCAATAACGAAACCAGCTGAATGGCTTAGAGAATATGAGAGAGAGAAGGAGAAGGATTTCATAGAAATGTTTGATTCAAATGGGGAGCCTATGTTCGATGATACAAAATAATTTGACACCTATGTTGAGAAATTTCCCATTGGGATGAAAAGGAAATATATCTTTTATAACCCCCCATATTGGGAGCATATTAAGATTACCCACTTATTAGATCTCATGCATATATTTAAAAATGTTTCATCCTCTTTATGGAGGAACATATCATCGAAACAAAGTGACACATTGGCTGTTAGGAAAGATCTTATTACTTCAAAAACTAAAAAGAAAGATTGGCCAAGATGATTAGAAAGTACAGGATCAGAGGTAGGTGTTGATCCCTCTAATTCATGGTATTTCAAAGAAGGCGATGTACCATGGATTTTAAAAAAATATGATCTTTCTTTGGCAAAGGTAGTTATAATGGGTGAGAGGGTGCCATATTCATACGGGTCTTCACTACAGCACCGCTTCACTGTGGATGGCCATTTTTCAGGGTTGAAATCGCATTACCATCTAAATATTCTAAGAGTGCGTATAATGTCAAAATCATGATTTTATTATTTGTTATATTAATAAATTTCATCCCATGCAGGGATCATAAAATATAACTAATTTTGTATATTATTGCACATGTTTATAACTTTGTAGTGTCATTATCCTTTGTTCGTGCGTGGGTGTGTGAAACATGAATTCCCTCAAGACCTAGGGCGTGCCATATCTAAATTATCTGCATTTGTACGTTGGATCACGTCAAAGGAGATTCATGTGGCTAGCATTCTACGGTGGTGTCAAGAGATAGTTGAGAGTGTTTGTAGGTTTGAGAAGGAACTGTTGGCGAGTTTCATGGACTTGAAGGTTCATATTTTAATCCACCTAGTAGATGAAGTTGAATTAGTTGGGGTGGCTTCTTGTCGTTGGATGTTCTTCTTAGAGAGATACATGAAGAAATTGAAAGGTTTTGTTCGACAAAGAGAAAAACCCGAGGGGTCTATGGTAGAGGGGTACATATCGTATGAGCCTTTCTATTATGCAGTGAGTACATCAAGTAGATCGACAATGGACCAGGTGTGGTGATTTGGGAAAATGAAAGGAATGAAGACAAAAGAGAAGGGGAGTTGCTCCAAACGAGTGGAAAAAAGCGCTTGATAAAGAGTAAGCGACTTACAATTTTTCAAATTTACACAAAGTAAATATTCATGTTGAACTTCGATATAATGTATATTTTCATCTCTATGTACTATATAATTTTGGTTTTATTTCATCAGCGAATGTAGAAATTGAAGCAATCAATAAATTTGTTCTTTACAATTCTGAAGCGACACAACCGTGGGTCACATGTATGAACAAAAGAGGATTAAATGGGATAGTGACAGGAAATAATTCAGACGGTTGAATGGTATAAGTGTGCCTTATCCCGATAATTTAAAAGAAAATATGCCAAAAATATGCCCCAACAGTTGGGTTGCTCACCAAGTCAGAGAGAAATACAGTGCAACCGGTCGTTACCCACGTGCTAAAGAGGATGTGCTAAATGTATGGATTGGGTGCAACAACTTGGTAATAATATATTTAATTTATATGTACATTTGAAACTTAATAATGCACCTTTCAAATGTAATTACATCTATATTTCATATTTTAACTATTGGGTTATTATAAGACACATGGCACTATGATTTTTTTAACTTTTTTTATAATAGGTGCATTTGTTCCCATCTATGTGGGCATATGGACACCATTTTCGCACAGAAAATGTTGATGCTGGAAACATCACACAAGACTGTGGAGTGGAAGTTGAATTCTATCAATCTAGTCGATCTAGCCACTGTGATCAAAACCTAGTACGAGGGATGTCAGGTTATGTCGAAAAGATACAAGAGATCATTGAAGTGGATTTCTCTTCTTTCCAATGTGTTATTTTTAGGTGCAAGTCGTGGGACACCTTTGATTGGAATAATGTAAAGGAAGATCGCGATAGTAGGATGATATGTATCAACTCTAGAAAGATGTGGGATGAAGCTAAGGAGCCCTATGTTTTCCCCAAACACTTAAACCAGTTGTTTTTTACCCAGATGTGTTGGATAGGGATTGGTGGTTCATACTGGGACATGACCCTAGATCAAAACATATTTTTGAGAACACTAGTGTTATCATGCCATGCAAGCTAGAAGATAATGAGGGTGATCATGAGAACCGAGAGTGATATGGTACATGTGTTATTTCATCAATATTTATACTTTTTAAGATGGGTTTTTCGAAACATTATAATATGTATTTTGCATTAATTGGTAATTTGCATTGTGTTAATGTTAAAATCAATATTTCACTTGATAATTTGCAATTATGTTGATCTAAAAAACAATGGCGTACTGTATAAAGTTTTTTTTTGTATATAATATCATAATAAAATAATGATAAGTCCAAAGTACATGAATTTATTTGCATTATTTTCTAAACTTTATTATGTTACAAAAATTCATATTATTCTAGATTTATTATTTTACAATTATTTAAAATTTTACAAATTTACGAATTTAAATTTTTTAATGAAATCATTTCACATTAATACAATTAAAATTATCATATTAATACTATTAAAATTTTACAAATATTTTACATACAAATACAATTAAAATTACAGTTAGAATTACAATTACAATTACAATTTTACAATTTCACATACAATTACAATTAAAATTACTATTACAATCATTTCACAATAAATTTAAATATTACAATTACAATTAAAATTTTACAAATATTTTACATACAATTATAATTTTAGAATTTTACATACAATTAGAATTACAAATATTACAATTTTACAATATCATGATCATTTAATATTAAATTAATTAATAAACATGATGATCATGATAACCATCGTACAAACATCATATTCAACTAACAAACACATTCAAATTCGCTAACATCATCGTGATCATGATCATCTAACAAAACACAATTAGCATTGTATAACATCATCACAACACAATCATCAAATATACATCTCATGTGAAATAACTATTATCACATACACATCTATCTACAAGCTGCACATTAAATGAACATATCTAACATGACCTAGAAATATACACATCATGATGATCACCAACATGTAAATTAAGTACAACTGCAACATGAACATAAAATACATGGACCATATATATATATATATAACTGAATAATGTCAAAATATACAACTGTAATATAAATGTTGTATATCATCTCGTGGTACATCATCAATAGTAGTATTAGTCGAGGTCTTCTCAGTCAATGGTGCAGCCTTGACAAGCTCAGATACATGTTGATCATCAGGTGCCTGTTGATCTGGTACTGGTGCCTCAGGATGATCAGGATCAACTGTCGGCTGCTCATCATGATGAATCGACAGGGTCGATGGTCTAGCCTGCTCATGATCATGAGTACTGCTGGATTCTACAGGCTGTTGACTCAACGTGGCTGATGGTCCAGCCTGGTATCCATGATGACTGTTGCTCGATGTTAGTGGAGGCTGCTCATCTGGGGTGATTCGAGGTGAACGATGATCACTCCCCTGACTGTGATCATCAGATGACGCATCGGTGTTGCTCGTGAACTGTCGATCACGTGCTACATCTTGACCATGCCTATAATGTGCAAGGGTCGTCCTCAGACACGTAACTAAGGTCGTAGCTCCTACGACATTCCGCATCAGGTTGTACATGTCACGCGGCATGGCTCTCCACATATGTACCAACCTACCATAAGCCCATATGTCTCTCATAGTGGCATGCTTGAATCTTGCCTCAACAATCAAAGCATAGAGTTGGTCACCCAACTCCATCCTAAATTTGCTATCAAGCCTACCGCGCCTAGCAAAAGGTGGTACTAACACACCAGCAGGAGTAGGTCTCTTTGCATCAACCTCCTGATGATCCTCGGCATCTGGCATATCCCGATCATCATCAGGATCCACACCTCGATCATGTGGTGGTGCTGGCATGTCCTCACCATCAAAAGACCCAATGTCTGCAAAATATATACAAGTAAACAATAATAATTAGACAATTTCATTGCACAATTTAATAAAAACAATTTAAAGAACATGTTAGAATAAATTTAAATAAAACAGTAATATTACCTCTATCATCCCGCAGCTCATCATCTATGAAGAGGATGTTGGCACACCCTCGCCAATCCAAACCAACATAAGGACACGTGATCATAACGAAGGGATGCTTGTCAACACTGGCTAGCAACTCCAGTGCGTCATGCGATATCCTCGCGGAAAACTCAATCTCGCCCCTCTTGGGCATCATCTGTCCCCACATGTGCATCCATGCCTCCAGCATCGACCTAGAAGGCTGACAAGGAAAATTAGGCCTCGTCTCTTGAAACCTCTCAAAAAATAAATAAAAAATCTCTAAAGAAAATTGGAAGCTGACCCTCCCTTATGCATGAGCATGACATCTATCTAAGGTTGTAAAGAACTGCTGCAAAAAAATGGCAGACCACCTGATAAGTCGTGGCTCCTATACTAAAGAATCAAAATAATATAGAAGCAGGCAACTAATGTGTTGCCCGTCACTGGTGTTGTGTGAAATGGTCGAAATCAGAAGTGAGAGGCACCTCATATCCTCACTACCAAATGCAGAATTATGTAACAGACCTCCAGAGACCTGAAAATCTAAAGGAGACAGTATATTTGTGCTTATGTATCTTTGGGATTTCACCAACTAAATCCCTCTTGCATAGCCATCTGGATCCTCTGGGAACGAGGGAAAAGCCACCCCTCTCCTTGATATCCTTGTAATGAAATATATGTCCTCCTCTGTGGGCGTGTACCACTGGTTAGGACCAACCCGGAAAGCCTGTAGGTGGGCATTCCACCTACGAATAAGATCTCTCAAAAACAAACTATGGCCCTTTAGGGAAGTAGTCTCCTCATAGAACTTGAGGAGGCCTACCTACCTTAGGAGCCCCTGGGTAGCTACTGTAATAGCGATAGGGTACGCATCTCTCTCCCTCTACCGTGGCTCCCAAAAGTGAACCATGTTATACTAGTCCGCCTATTATTGTTGTTGTTCCCTCTCTTCTCTCCTTTCACATCTCTGAATGATTGGAATATTAAATACAATTTTTTTATTAAATGAGACATGTATTTAGGAATATACATATATAATTTTTTTTCGAAAAAAATTAACATTCGGTGCGACACAAAAAACAGGCATGCACTGGTACCAGTGCATCTTTTTCTATCGTGCACTGGCGGTGGTGCACCAGAAAATATTCCGAGCACCAACGTTGGCGCACCTGAAAATTTTTAGCGTACTACCCTCCTGGCATTCTTCTTAAGTCAACGGTGTGGTGGTATAACAGACCACACCATTGACTATGGACCATGTCGGGAGCGCAGTGCACTAACCAAACTCTACGCCCTGGGGCGTATAGTTCAGTCAGTGCACCGACCTCTTGGCATCATTACATAGTCAACGGTGTGGTATTTTACAGGGCTGCACCATTTACCTTGTCGACATGCTGGAATGTGGTGCGCTGAAAAAAATACCCGCCCCGGGGCAGATATTTTAGTCAACGCATCACATTGCCGCTATTCCACAGGGTCAACGGTGCGGCAGGGTAACCGATCACACCACACTTTTTTTAAATTTTAAAATAGCACGGTGCGCCTTTCGATATCACCCCAGAACTGGTACAGATACTGTTAGCACTGGTTGCGGTGCAGCCTGCAAATTTATAAGTAGCACTACGAACCTATGCGAGCCGAACAGCTCGAGCACATCGTGCGACAATATTTTTTTTTTTTTAAATGGTTAATTTTAAGGTAATTTGAAATTCTAATATGCTAAAAGGCTTAATTATGGGAAAACAAGAAAAATACATCTACATTGGGTCGTCGAGGAGGCATATTGGTTGTATAATTTTCAAAAGTAAATTTTCCCACCATTTTGCAAAATTCAAGTTGGAGATTGGTCGATAATGCACATAGTAGTGCATGCAATGGGTGCAATGGGAGCACCGATGTCATGGAAGCCTAGACAAGGATAAATTCAACTAGTGTTTGAGAGCTCTAGAGCACTGAGAAAAGTGAAAAATGCGGTTTTTTGGCCGTAATTTTTTTTATTTAACCCTGTTCTGGTGCACGAGGTTTTATAGGCGCACCGATGTGATTTCTTAAGACTGCACCATTCTGTTTATGTTTTGGCACGGGGTTTTAGGATGCTCCAGTGCAAAATATGTGTAAAGAATCGGTGCACTACAGTAATAAGACGCACTAGGCAAGTGTGTACGGAGCGCACGGTGTCCAGTGTGCCAATGTATTGTGCACACCGGTGCTTTCTCTTGTTGAATGCATCGATGCAGTTTAGGATGATAAGTGCACCGGATGAAAAATATCCTCAAAAACCTCCACCCGCTAACCTCCTCTAGTAACTTCCACTAGAAACGGATGTTTGTGGTATTTTTATAAGGGGTTCCTCAAAAACATCCGCTAGAGGGTCTTTTCCTTGTAGTGTTTGAATGTGTGAAACATCTTCCTTCACCAGCGTGCAAAGGAATAATATCATCTTGAATATCAATGGTTTTGATGTTACAATGGTTAAGTAGTATGGTGCATGGAGCAGTCTAGGTGTTTCTTAGGCTCATTGATGGGTACAAATTTACCTGTGTTCTCATTTCTTAAGGTCGTGTGGGTATGGTGGTTTTATTCTATTTATCACTCCTCCTACGGCCTCAATAAGGTAACAAATATTTCCCTATTGCTATGGGTGAAACTTTCCCTTTCATTCCTTGGTTGGAGGGTGTGCTATTTCAAAATCTAGTCGGTTCTAGGCATTGATGTTTTGGGCCTGCATGGATTATTTATTTGGAATTCTGGGTGGTAGTTATTTGTTTGTCTTTTTAAGATGTATGTTGCTTTTATAAGTGGCGCCTGTGCTTTTGGTTGTGGCAGTTTTTCTCGGGTGGAGGTTTTAGTGTTGGTGTTTTTTGGCTCTCTAGTGTAGGCATTACCTAGATTTTCCTTCCTAGGGCTGCTGATAGAAGAATTACCATCGTTGAAGCTTAGTGGCTTTAGAATTAGTCAAGTTTCTAGGAGCCTGAAATTCTAGTTCTTCTTGTGCGCAACTGGGAGGAATCCTTTTGGCTTTTCTAGGCGAGGGGTTGTCTGCAAGTTCTAGCCTGAATTTGTGATTGTTTCACAAAAATTTTGGGTCAAGGTGACCATCGACGTTGGGTTATATTGCTTTCTTTTTGTTGTTGTGTGTAATTTGGTTTTTTGGTGGAGGGTGGTCGATTGGTAGTGTGCGTCATTTTTGGGTGTGTGGTGCTGGGTTTGAATAGGTGGTCCTTAGTGTGGATTTGGGTTAGCCTTGGTGGTCTACATTTCGACATGACCACCAGTGTGAAACAAAGTATGTATTCCTTGCGTTCCCTTGTTCAAGCGAACATGGAAGTCCGAGGTGGCGTTATGAGAGCATATGGTGATAGTTACAGCCATGGTACCAGAATTATGCATGACTTTGGGCCTGGGGGTCATGGTGCACGTGGTGGGAAAAGGTCTTAAGTCAGTCTTATGATTGGAAAGGGTAGAAGTACCCTATCTCAGAGTAGCTGTGGAGTAGGCAATGAGCGTAGGGGAATGGGTTGTGGCCGATTCTCAAGAATACGAGGGTGGAGCGGTAATCCAAGTGGTGTGGTGTTAGTTGGACGCACATCTGGTACGTGTAGTGGGATAACTACGACACTCCAAGTGATGGTCCAATCTGTCATAAGCGTGATGGAATCTCATGATAGGGTCTAGAGGGAGGAATACGAGGAATTTATGGGCAAGCTAGAGAAAATCCATTATTTTTAATGCCATGTCCGCAAAAGAATTGTGGTTGTATGGTGTGGGAAGAATATATTGACTGAGAAGATAGAAAATATGGAACTTGGCTTGCTCAATTTGCGCAACATGTCAAATTCTTGTATCATCCTCCTCCTCCTACAGGAATGGGGCGAGATAATCCTGCTTCAATTATAGTAACTGATGTATCTCTAGTTTTTTTTTTTTTTTTTTCTGGTATGTAAGGCCTATAAGGTTGTGGATCTCTTTGTTGGGAATTTTCCTTTTTATATGTAGCATGGTAATAAAATTGGTCAACAAACCTGGATAGGGTGAGACCACATGCATTTTGACATCTTTGTATATTATTTTTGAGTAATGAAAAAAATTTGACTTAATATATATATATATATATATATATATATTAAATGGAAATATCTATTTTAAATTAAAGTGAGTTATTTAATTGATGTGATAATTTTTCCATCACTTGAATGTTAACACTGTTAATACGTTTGTTATTATGCTTTAATTTTATTTAATAATGAATGAATAAACATTTTCCCCATTTTTAATTTGAAAAAATAACTAAACACTCCTCAGTCTTGATTTGAAGGAGTACCTACTAAGTATATGATATGCATTTATAGTTTGGAAAATTTTCACATCAATGAATCATTTATTTTATATATATTTGTTTTGTATGTGGAATGGAGAAATTATAAATCTCAATTTCATATTGACAAACTATAAATATAAAGGAGAGAAATTTAATATATATATATATATATATATATATATATATATATATATATATATATATATAAAACAACCGTTAAGAGTATGTGTTTCTTTGGTGAAATGTTATAGGTTCAAATTAAAAAAGGATATATATATATATATATATATACAGACTCTCTCTCTCTCTCTCTCACACACACATATATAAACCTTAAATGAAAAAATCTCATATATAAATTTAATATCTAATTTAGCCATAATATTAAAAGTAAATTATCATTATCATTATTATTATTGTTTTTCAAAAACATTAAAAATAAATAAATAACAAACTTAATTATAATTTAGTTATTAAAAATTAATTAAATATATTTATCCTTACTTTATCATGGAAATAGGATTTGTTATAATATCATGGGCCATTACTATGACTTAACAATACTACATTCCCAAAAAACCCTAAATCATTCCATATGACACTTGTTCATATATATATATATATATATATATATATATATATATATATATATATATATATATATATATATATATATATATATATAATTAATTTAATTTAATTAAAAGGATAAAAAAGACATAATACTTTGGAGATAAATCTCAATCATTGATTCATGTACATACTACTAGGAAAATTCTAGGATATTTCATGGAGGTTAAATCCTTACCATCCACCTAATAATTATTGATAAGAATTCACAATTGGTTAATGTGGACCTCCAAGCTGTTGTGATAACATGGGTTCCTTGATCTTGGTCAGAACAATATTAAAACCAAGAAATATCCAACTATTACATTATGAACATGGGGTTGATTTTTTCTTATGTTTTTTTGTTTCTTTTCACTTTTAGTTGGGCATGTGTCTCTTTGTATGTTGTTTGGTTTTCAGATCTTATGTGTTATTTAGCTCATATATACAAATGGATATATGTATTCTTCTCTCTGCATAAGCATATATACATATGCACTTATTTATGTATGTAAACTTATGCATTCATTGGCTTTTAATCAATTTGAAAAATTAGCTTGGTGGCACGTGGCTCCCCACCCACCAATTTCCTAGGGATTTGAGATTATTCCAATTCTAATAAGTTCCTCCATAATAAGTTCCTCACTATTATTTA
This sequence comes from Pinus albicaulis, assembly GCA_034641835.2. Taxonomy (NCBI): domain Eukaryota; kingdom Viridiplantae; phylum Streptophyta; class Pinopsida; order Pinales; family Pinaceae; genus Pinus; species Pinus albicaulis. The sequence goes on from CM076570.1 coordinate 905,765,581, forward strand.
AAACATTAATTTATATATGAAAAATTTATTTAGAAAAATGGTACATAAATTTTAATAAATTTAAAAAATTATATTTTCCAAGTGGCTCCCTACCCACCAATTTCCTAGGTATTTGAGATTATTCCAACTCTAATAATTTAATCTTTATTATTTATAAAATTCATTTATATATATAAGCAAAAATTCTTTAGCAAAACGGTATGTGTAATTCATTTTTTTCTTAAGTTAAAGTTGACCCATGTCAAAACAACATACGGATGTCAAATGAAAATGAATAAGTTAGAGAATGCCTAAGTTAACCAATTTAAAAAAAAAAAAAAACATTCAATACAATTATATATATATATATATATATATATATATTATATATATATATATATATATATTACTAATTAACTAATTTATAGTTAAAATACTGATGATTAACATTATTTACCAAATCGGGTCAAAAAATTTCGTGCTGGAGCTCGCCCTTTGGAGCGATGACCTAGGTGCCTCTGCACACTGTGCCTCTGCGCCGGGCCTCCTGCCCTGCACCCCTGCTTTCCTACGCCCCTGTGCCTGGATCCGCTACCATCTTAGATCTGCTCTCTAACCTGCCATCTTGGATCCACTGCCATCTTAGATCTGCTCTCTCGCCCTGGCCTGCCGATACTTTTAACATGGGCACTCCGGAGGCCCTCCCAGAGGTGACTACAGCTTCGCCCCAGGCTCGTGCCTTTGCTGACCTTATCAGTTCTCTGGGTCCTCCTAAACCTCAACCTACTGTTTCTAGATTCATTGAAAATTTAGATGGCTTGCAAGAAGTTGTTCTTCCTCCCTCGCTCCCACACATGGCAGCTTTTTCTTTGGCCGAGAAAGGTATAATAGGACAGTTCACTGGGCTCTGTCCATCCTCAAAGATGGTTTAGAGATGGATTGAACGAAACTAGTCTGATAATATCACTGGTAAAATCTGCATCAGGTTTTGTGGAAAGGGATACTTGACCTTTCACTTTGAATCTAAAGACGACAAAGACCTTATCTTCAGAAACGGGCCCTATTTCATGGACTCTAGGGGCCTTTATCTCAACAAATGGACTCCCAACTTCGATCACGAACTCGATGTGCCGAATGTTGTCCCTGTTTTGGTGTGCCTCCCTCACCTCCCTTGCATTGTTGGGGGGATGATTCAGTTAGGGCTATTGGGAACGCGATCGGCACTTTTATTGACACGAGTGAACCTAAAGAGAACATGCTTTCCTGCACTAGGATTTGTGTCGAATTATATTGGGGCAAAGGTCTCCTAGAAGCCATCAAGCTCAAAGTGGCCGATTGGATGCACATCCATCATATTTACTACGAGAAGATTCTGTTCAAGTGTAAGGTATGTCATGAATACGGCCATTTTGCTAATTGCTGCACAAAAAATATTGATATTGATAAACAAGAAACATATCAGCCTTGGGAGACTGTTAAAAAAAAAAAAACTAATCCTGTAGCAAAGCACAATCCTGAGGATGCTTCCCTGGCCAAACCCAACCCCTCTCATCCCTCCTCCGATAAGGTCCTGGATTCAAGCAACCTCCTCTCTTCCTCTGTAATCCCCTCATCAAACCTTCTGTCCAACCCCTTCTTAATCATTCCCCCCTGATGACGATCCCCCTTCTTCCAATCCTCCCCCTCCTCTGGATCCTCCCATCTCCTCACCCCCCACTCATGACCTCATCACTTCCTCCCTAGATATGACCTCCATCCATATCACCAGAAACTCATCTAAGGAACATGGAGCATCTTTGGAAACACATAAGAAGCAGGTTCCTGGCAAAAAATCAACAAAACAACAATGGAATGAAAATGCGCAAAAAGACATTGCATTAGGAACTCAAAATCCTATTGAGAATTACATATTGGGGCAGAATAATGGAGACATAGGACAAAACGAACAAGGAGGAAAAGCACCTCTCCAAACTGAATTCATGCAATGATGAAAGTCCTTTCATGGAATAGCAGGGGTTTAGGGCACCCCTCCAAAAAAAAATCTCTAAGGGATCTTATAAATCAGGAAAAGCTAGAAATCATCCTACTCCAAGAAACTAAACTGGGAGAACCAAACATGAGGAAAATAATAAGCATAGAGAAGCAATATGATGGCACACTGTCGGAATCAAGAGGTGCCTATGGAGGGCTAGCCACTCTTTGGTCAATCAACACTTGGAATAAAAAAGGTACCATAGCAAATCAAAACTGGCTTGAAATCTATTTAGAGAACAACACAACCCAGCAGAGAATCATTGTGTACAATGTCTATAGTCCAAATCACTATAGAGAAAAAGAGGTTTGATGGAATTCACTAAAGGAAGATATGCAAAATGAAGAAAACAATAACATCATAATGGGAGGAGACTTAAATCTAATCCTGCATGCGAATGAGAAAAGAGGAGGTTGTTTTGGGGATGACCCATTTAGAAGACAGCTTGAAAATTTAATGTAAGAATAGGAACTAGTGGATATCACACCAAAGAACCGCAGATACACATGGAATAACGGGAGAATAGGAAAAGACAATATTATGGAAAGGTTGGATAGGATCCTAATAGTTGTCACTCTCTTCTCCCACTTTTCCTCAGCTTCAGCAAATGTGCTCACTTTCTCTGCATCGGACCACTATCCTATTACCCTATCTCTTGCTGACCAATGCCCTCTTGGGCCCATTCGTTTTAAGTATAGCCCACTATGGAATGACATCCAGGAGCCAAAGCAGCTGGTTCGAAATGTGTGGCTTCAACATGTCGAAGGATCGCCAATCTTCATATGGGAGTACAAATTGAAAAGGAAAAAACAAGCTTTAAAAGATTGGGTGAAAATGCATTATCAAGAACCATACAAGATCAAAGTATAAATCAAAGCACAACTAAAGAATGTACACAACATTATAGACTCTCAAGGCACTAGTCAAGACATCCTAAATTAGGAAAAGGACCTCTACTGGCAGCTCCATAGTTTAAACAAGAAAGAAGAGGAAAAATGGTGCCTCAAATCTAGAAACTTATGGCTTCAATTAGGAGACAAGAATACAACCTTCTTCCACAAACAAACCACCGTGTGCAAAGCCAAAAACAAAATTTCTTCCATCAAATATGTAACAGGGAACATACACATTGATCAAGAAGCAATAAAGCGAGCTGCAACCTTGCATTTTAAAGACCTCCTTATAGAGACCAATATGGCTGAGGATTATTCGGATCTGCTTCAATACCTCCTGCCTCTAATCACTGAAGAGACCAACAACTCTCTCAACCGAGACATCGCCGAAGAAGAGGTAGAAAAAGCTATCTAGTCCATGCATCAGGACGAAGCCCCAGGACCAGACAGGTTCCCGATATCTTTTTATAGAGCTTACTGGGGCCTCATTAAAAAATATCTCATGAAAATGATACAATGGGCACACCGGAAAAAAAACAAAATTGGTGGATACTCAAACTCTACATTCCTAGCCCTCATTCCAAAAGAAAATCGGCCATCCACTTTCTCTAGATTCAGACCTATCTCCCTCTGTAATGTCTCGTATAAGATCATCACAAAAATCTTGGCCACTTGCCTCAAGCCTCACATAAACAATCTCATATCGGAGAATCAAGGAGGAATCATATCTCAAAGACAGATCTTTGACTCCATCCTCCTTTTCTAAGAAGCTATCCATTCCAACATATCTCAAAATGAAAAAGGCTTCATCCTCAAGCTAGATCTCGCTAACGCATTTGATAGGGTAAGGCACTCCTTCCTCCTAGCTAATCTGCAAAAAATGGGATTCGATCAAAGCTTTCTTGAATTTATCAAATCCTACATCTCCGGGCCTTGGATATCCCCTCTCATCGACGGAAAACCAGCTCCATACTTCCAATCCACAAGAGGGCTTCGACAAGGCTACCCCCTCTCTCCCTACTTGTTCATTCTTATGGTAGAATCCTTCAGCAGAGCTCTTGATCATATGAGATGGGTGGGTCTCATAACAGGTATAAAATATGGAAATGGAGTTCGAAATATGAACCATTCCCAATTGGCCGATGATACATTGTTAATGGGAGGAGCATCCAATATTATTTCACAGCATTTCAAAAATTTATTAGATAGATTTATGCTCTTCTCTGGAGGGCTGATCAACCATATGAAAAACTGTGTCTATGGTTGGAACGTTTATAAACAATATTTACACAGCATTGCTAATATCTTTGGGGTACCCTGCAAGCAAGGCTGAGGTCATTTTAATTACTTAGGTATGTCGGTAAGTATCAAACCCTTGAAGGCTGAGGTCTGGAACATGACTATCAAAAAAATGAAGAGGAAAGTTCATCAATGGGGCTCCTCTTGGCTCAATCATGCAGGTCATCTCATCCTCCTTAAATTTGGGTTATCCTCCCTTCCTCTATATCAATTCACTCTTCTACAAGCCCCGACCAGTGTTCATATTAAAATGGAGGCAATCATCAGATTTTCCTATGGCAAGGAGGAAAGCAAGACAAAAAAAAAATACAATCTCGTCAAATGGAATCATGTTATTCAAGATCAGGAGCACGGAGGCATAGGAGTGCGCTCTCCCAAACTAATGAATAAAACCTTTGGAGGGAAGATGGCCTGGAGATTCATCAATGGGAACCAGACTTGGTGGAAAAAAGTGCTGGAAGTTAAATATTTAAATTTTTCCAGACAACAACTCCTGCAATAAGAAATCCCCAATATATCTTGCACCAAAATCTGGTCTTCATGTAAAAAAGCTATCCCCCTCCTAGTTCAAAACCTCTGAAAAGTTCCTGAAGGAGGAAACTCTATTAATATTGGTAGGGATCGAATTATGGGGAAAAATCCCATCATGGAAAGGCTATATACTCAGAACATTCTTTGCTACTTCAGCAACATGGGCCTTACTTTCCTGAGCTAGTTTTCGAAATGGGACACACAGAACCAAATGTGGCTCAGATGGAAATTCCCTAATATTCCTTCTCTCCTTGAAGAGGAACTCAGAAATCTGCAAACCCACCTGCATGGGCTAGCTCCCATAAAAAAGGATAGCATTGATGAATTCCGCTAGGACCCTTCAGGCAATGCCTTCACCATCAAGTCAGCATACTAGTACTTGTGCAAAGAGTAGTATCCAGCACCAATCTGGCCAGTCTGGAAGACTTTATGGCAATATGAAGCAATACCTAAGATAAAATTCTTCATCTGGACTCTATTGAAAGGCAAAATTCCAACATATGACAACCTCAAAAAAAGAGGAGTCATAGGACCTTCTATTTTCCCAAACTGCTAAAACGCAGAAGAGACAATATTGCATCTCTTCATCTTCTACCCCTTCACCATCCACTACTAGACATAACTCACCATTTATTTTAAGCCCGATAGCACTTATCTGAGCTCTGTTGCTGAGCTCCTTCTTCACTGGAAAAATAGTTTTCCTTCGAAAAACAAACTCTCAAGGAGGGTCTGGAACACCCTCCCGTATGAAATCTTGTGGAATATATGGCTCTCCCAGAACAACAAGATCTTCAGAGGCAAAGAGCCATCCCACAGAAAACTCTGCAATAAAACTTGGAGCCTAGTTCTTGAAGTCATCTCTGCTAAAATCAATCACAGAATCGATCCCAACAATTTGTGTGTGGAGGAAAAGGTCTTCCTCCGTGATCTCTTGTCCAAAAGAAATAGGAATAACCCCTCCCCCATAACTCATCACTCTGATATCTGGAAAGTTCGTCTCAGGGAGAGTGAATTAAGGGATTGGATCAAGGACAGTGGTAGACCCACTCTATTTTTTGACGGTGCTTCGAAATCTAATCTGGGAATTGCTAGAGTGGGTGGCAGCATAAGAGATGAAACCGGGGAGCTGCTCTTATCCTTTGAATGGATTCTAGGCTCTCTATCCAATAGCAGAGAAGAAGCCCTTGCGCTCTTTCAAGGCTTAATTCAACTAAAGAAGCTCAAAATTGCCAACGCCATTATTCTGGGCGACTCTGCAATCATTATTCATTCTATGATCCACAATCGCCCTGCCGCAAACGTCGCTCTCGATCAAGTCATAAGTAGATGTTGTATCCTCCTCCAAGATTTGAAAGGAACCTAATTATTTCACATTCTCCGAATTCACAACAGAGAAACAGATCTCCTAGCTAATCGAGCTTGCGCTCGATCTACGGGACAGATGTTGTGCAATGATGCTATGTACCAAACCCCCCTTCCTTAATCATGATCATCGTTGCAACTAGATATCTTTTGATCTCCCTCTCAGACATTTCTGACCTCGCTTGTGCCAACAGTACCCCTTATCGCTCCATTCCCGTGATCCCTTTGCCTTGGTCCTCTCCTAACAAGGCGTCCTCTCACCTATTCGAATCTATATATTCATCTCTCACCTGTCTTTTGCATCATCCCCCTTTTCTCCTGGATTTTTCAGCCTCCTCGTCATGGCATCTGGTGCCCCTTCTGACCTCTGCTCCCAGGTTTATAGGACGTTTACAGAGCCTCTGATCTTGTTTGCTCTGCCTTCCTCCTTATTTCCTTGTTCTCCTTGTCCCGCTAGCGTGGCTTCTGGTGCCCATTCTAGCCTCTGCTCTTGAGTATAGAGGTAATATCCAAAGCCTCTGTTTTTGTTTGCAGGTTGGTTCTTTTTAGCCTAGTCTTTGGAACCTTTGGCATCAGCTCGCCCCAACCAGAATGGCTTGAAGTGAAAACTGCTTTCACTATGCAGACTTGCGGGTTGAGCTCGGGAAAATCCACGCTCACCAGAAGACCATCGATGTTAAGCTGAAGAATGATGTAAAAGCCCTAGAGGACATGCACCAGACTGATGTCAATTTCTTCCTCTCAAGGGTATCTTCTCTTCCGACTCAGTTTGATAATCTTTCAAACAAGTGCGCTCATGCCGAAGAATCGGTTAAAATCCTGAAATACATGGTAGAAAAATGCACAGCCCCAAGCACTAGCTCCAACAACATAAGGAACGTAGGGAATGAAGAAAATCTAGAGAACTCTACTGCGCAGAAAATCAACCACATAAATATAGACTGACATCCCTCTCTCATCTCCTCATGAATTTTAAATATGCATTACTTCTTTCTCAGTTTGTTCATATCTACAACTTCGCAGTATTTTCGCTCCTCTCGAATACTAGAATCAAAGGGCATGCAATACATAGTTGTAGTTGCACTCTTCATTGCATAACAAGCAGCTCCTCTTGTAATCTCGAAGCCTCTACTCCCTTCTTTTTTTGAAATACAAACTAGCAATCGATTTTGTCAAAAAAAAAAAAACATTATTTACCAAATCACAATTAAAAATAAAATTAATATACTCATGATTTATAATTGATATTATATGCATCCATCATATAAAATTAATAACATATAATAACACAAATATTATATACACAAAAATAATAATATAATAATATAATAGTAATATTAACTAATATATAACTTATAATCTAACTATATATAATATTTTTATAGTTTTTATTAGAAATAATTAATAAGATATCTAACTGATATTGTCAAATAATAGTATATCTAATTGATATTATTAATTAAGGATATGAATTTATTTTAAGTTTGTTTTCTTCAATATTAAATAGAAGAATGATTTGTTTATTTGTGAGATATTTCTTTTAACAAAAATTTAACAAAAAATCAATCAAACTCGAAGATAAATAGTTTTAAGCTTCATAGATGATTTTTTCCTTTTACTTATTTTATTATTAATAATAATAATAATAATAATAATAAACAGTATTTTATCCATTTTTGAAATGTTTTAATCAACATCTTATAATTTTTATTAGTAATAACTAATAAAATATATAATTAATATTGTTAAATAATAATATATCTAATTAATATTATTAATTAAGTATATGCATTTATTTTAAGTTTGTTTTCTTCAATATGAAGAATGATTTTCTTATTTGTCAGATGTTTCCTTTAACCCAAAAAAAATCAATCAAACTCGAATGTCTCAATAAATAGCTTCATAGATGATTTTTTCCTTTTACCTATTTTATAATTTTTATTTATTTATTTATTTTATTTATTTATAAAAAACAATATTTTATCCATTTTTGAAATATTTTTATCAACATTAAAGGTTGATAAACCTAAATGTGTCATTGTATAATTTTAGTTTCACAAAAGATTTTCATCCTCAATCTAACTTATTAATATATACAAATCTAAATTATTCAAATAAAAAAATGCAACTTACACCACAAAAAAAAAAATATACAATAAAAGAAAGGCATTGAATGGGTAAACTTCCCAAGAAAAGTTATAACGATTCTAGATATTTTTAAGATATTTTTATAAATTATTAGTAATAATTAACAGATTTTCTAATTAATATTGAGTCTCTAGATATTTAAATAAATCATTCGTAATAATTAATAGAGTTTCTAATTAATATTTGTAATTAAGTATATGAGTTTATTTTAAAAGTGGATAGAAAAATGAAGAATGATTTGTTTATTTATGAAATGTTTTCATTAACAAAATATTAATTAAATTTGGATATTAGCTTTAGCAATGATTTTTATCTAAAATGGTTATTTTTGAGGTTTTCTCATCAACTTCATGGGTAGGTTATGAAACGTGGACATCTCATAGCATAGTTTTAAGATTTATAGATGACTTTTATTGTAAATCCTTTTTCATAAAATATTATAACTAGAAATTGCACCAAAATGTGCAAAGGAACGTTGAAATGAGTCTGAAGTGTAGACAATTGTATATTTTGAAAACTTTGAGACTGTTTCTCTTTTCAATTGCATAGTCTGAAAACTTTGAGATTGTTTATCTTATCAAGATCTTGTAATAAAGATATTATCCCGCAGTCCATTATGGTCAACTCTGTCAACCGATTCAACAATTTATAGGAACTGGATTGATTCAGTAGTTGAAAAGAATGTGTGGACAAACATTTCGAATTTGTAGAATCATAGAGCCACAAATTCTCCAAGTTATTAACACGATTGAGACAAGGAGGTAGCTATTCCAACCAATTACATTCTAATATTAAGTTCATTTTTTGACGTGATATTAAATTATAAATAAACTCCTCCTTTATCCTTGATCTTATTAGGACATATTTGTAACGATACGTAACTAAAATGAAGTAATTGGAACTAAGGACATCCCAAATTGGAAAAAGGGCACTCATTTTAGCAGCATTATCTATGTCATCTAAAATGATAAGATATTTTAGACTTTTGGAAGATGAGATATGCTTTTTAAGTTTATGTATACCTTGCTCAACAATATCTATTTGCTCAATCAATTGAGTTAGTCATATCCTTGATAAGTTTCCTTAGTAATGAAACATGAGAGGTTTCTTTGACATCAAATATGAGGCATGATCGACTGTACTTTGATTCATTTTATTTTAAGAATCCATTGGCTAGCATTGTCTTTCCTATTCCACCTGGACCCTAAAGCCCCACAAAATTTGGCTTGCAACTACGCATTGTCTCGCTGACCCTAACCCAATTATAAATTTGAATGATACAAGGCCCAACTTCAAAGTCAGTTGTTGACTTTGCAACTCGACCACCTGAATTTATGGATGCGCCCTGGGATGAAGGATGTCCCACAAATTCATCCTGAATTATTTTTTAGAACATATTTCAATCGTCTTTTCTCACGTATATCCAACACGTGTTCCACGACCTTACCTAATAAGTCTTATTTTCTTTTGAATGGTAGAGAGTAAAACACATAGTGAGAAACAACCAACGCTTAGAAATCAATCTAAGTGTTGAAATTATGTGGATAGACTTCTGAAATATCTCAGAATCTGATCCTACAATGGACATCTCTAGACTATCATAACCTCAAATCTTCTTGAAATATGAATATCTCAAAATCTAACTCTCGGGTGAGGTTATACAACTGATCTCTCTAGACTCTCAGATTCCTAGATATTCTTGAAAAATAATCATAAGTAGGCTGCAATGTGACCAAGTAAAAGTTAATATAATATTGAAAATCAAATCAACTCATAAAAATACATAAAACACACATAAACCAGAAACCAAATATTGGCGGAAAAGGCTTCAGCCTCACAACTTCCTCACATATTTTCTCATTATTAAAATAATGTAGTGTTACAATTAAATAGATGAGGAGACAGTGTCTCAAGATAGTGCGTGCTATCTTGGACACCTTGGTTGAGATAATTTATCAACCAAACACACACCAATATAGGAGTTACCTAAACTAACTCCTATCTTAGAGGAAAAACCCAATCTAAAGAGTTAGGCATAAATTCCTAACTTTTAATATTTATTTTATTTTTGGATTTATTATTGTTTTATGAGAGAGGCTAACATTCCCCCCTTCAATGATAAATCCAAAATAAGAGCGAGGAACCATCTTCCAAGTTCTCATGTCGATCCTCAAAAACATTGCCTGAAAAACCGCCAAAGCTGGATGCTAAAAAATTTCCATCTTAAGAGACCATGAGTCAGCTGCATGTTTGATTCATCTCTAAATTTTGCTTGACAACTCCATAACGTGCCAAGTTGCAAAAGGATCCATCTGTCCTTTGCGTGAAATCAACATCCTTGTCCACTGACAAAATTTGTTGAACGCCCACTGGCTGATGATGTCAAAAACAACTCTCTGTTGCTTTTATTGTATTGAAAACTACTCACTGCTTCTTTGTTGTCGACTGCCCACTGGCGAATTTGTTGATGCCCACTAGCTTCTTTTGCTAGTTTTGTAGAGACTTTCAGTCTAACAACCACCATCAATTTCATTGAAGTCCCCCCCCCCTCTTTGTCAGCTAAAACGAGAGACAATCATCTGCAAATTATTCCTGAACTGCCCCCCTTCAGGTGTAGAAGTGTTGCACTGGTGTACTCCCCCGTTCAACTGCATGAGATTACCATCTTCGTTTCACTATCGGCAGCACTATGTGTGATTGTATTCGATTGTAGAACTGAGACAATATTTTGACTGTGGATGACAATTCCCAAGAATCGATCCATTCATAATGTATCTTCAATCTGGTTGATTTTTGTTGGTTGCGACATTTCTCTGAGGAATGATTGGGCTTGCCACAATGGCGACAAGGATGGAGATCAAAACACTGAGCTTCCATATGACTAGTTCTTTGACAATAAGAACATTTCGGTTTGACTGCAACTTTAGGTTGTGTGCATTTCTGTTTGTCTGCAACTTTGTTAGAACTTCCTGAGGTGATTTGTTCAAGAAATCCTGCACTGACAAACTTAATTGGCTTGGAATAATCTGGGATATGAAAGTTGGTGTCATCATTGACATATCCTAAGCCTTGTCGATTCTTGTTACTATAAATTTCTTCCCATGGCTTGATGATTGTCTTGGAAGAAAGTTGAATTGGAACAACTTCAACACTAGAAGTTGTTTGGATGAATGACTTAGAATCATCTGGACGGTTCAAAGACTTGGAAGCATCATTCTTTTCTTGTAACTCATTTCGTTGTGGTTGCGACTCTATTTTAAGAAACTCAATGGTTTCATTTGTCTTTCTTAGATGCCGTGAAAGATCATCAAGAGTTTCTTTGCTGATTTGCACCATGTCTTCATCACTTGAGAGGATCAAATTGTGAAGAATTTTTAACAACTGGATGTGTTGCGCCATCTGAACTCGCTCTCTTGAATTCAGGCTCTCTTGTTGTAGATATTGTGCTTTGAACTGTTTCTCTTGATTTTGTTACTGGAATGAGAGGCTCTCTTGCTATGTGGCTTGAATGGCACGCTCGCTTGATTTCTTGCTATTTGCGCTTGCTTGGAACACTTGCTAGAGTTGTAGAACTTTCTTACTTGAACTCTTGAATTCATGCTCGCTTGATGATGATCACTTTGCTTGAACACTCAGTTGACTTGCTTGATTACTTCATGCTCACTTGAATGAATACTCACGCTCGCTTGCTTCAGAATTTGCTGGATCTCTTGGTTGGTGAAACTTGTTTCTCTTGTTTCAAGTTTACTGGAACTCACGCTCTCTTGCTTTAGATTTGAACTTGCTTGATTGGTGTTAGAGTTGAACTTGTTTGGTTGCTTTGATGGTTGCTGCAATGAACTTCACGCTAGCTCGCTTGATGGTTTGAAATTTGTACTGACTTGATGGAAATTGCTTGAATGAATGCTCACGCTCGCTTGCAGGAGATGTGAACTTTTTTGTTGTTTTCTTTAGAGTTAAAGCTCATGAATTCACTTGATTCTACTTAAATAAAGGGTGTTTGAACACCGTCGAAAATGCACCAAAGAAAGCTTACAATGATTTTAATGATTCACTTAAAACAATTCACTTGTCTTAATTTGACTTAGTTGAAGAGAATTGACGCTCTTGACTTCTTATCAATTCAAAACTTGGGTTTTGGTTTAAACTGAGAGTGTACCCTTACAATCCAACTCAAATTACAAATTCTTAAATTTATGTGAAAGAATGTTGATGTAGACTGTGCTTTGAAATGTTGGAGTTTGCATATTCATTAACTTGATTTGTATTGAGTGAATTTGCGTGTTGCTGAGTAAAATGTTGATGTATAAAACATTGATTATTTGTTGTAGTGACACAAATGCATGTGTTGAGCTTAATTATCCTTCCTTGTAGCTCCTTCTTATATGTTAAATGAAATCATTTATGTGTCAAAACTAGACACAAATCAAAAGCAACAACATGAAGCATGCACCATCATCAACACACTCTTCGTGTTCCTAAGATCCCCTTATTCAATTTCGAGCGGATCTAGGACACAGTCATCACAAAAAATATATGCTTTATTAAAATCTGGAGTACATAATTGTTCAACTTCACAACATCTTCATGGAATCAAAGTTTCAGAACTTCTTGTAAAAAATGTCTTCAAAAACTGACTCAACCTCCTACAACAATAAGTTTTCCTTTAAAAAATTATCACTCCAAACTTACAAAATATTAACCTTATTTCTCCACAAAATTACTTTGAAAATTCAACTTATCACTCCAATAATCTCCTTATTACTTCAAAAAATTACAAGGAAACAATCCTCTCACACCTTATTACTCCTTAAATAATAATAATAAAAATTTCATTTATTACTCCTCACCTTATCTCTCCTCCAAACCAAAAACATACTTCCATGAAAATCATGCATAATAGAAAAAACATGAACACTCTTTCCACTCATTCTCTCACACAAACTAAAAATTGTAGCACACCTTTTTAATCCACCTTATCCCTCCATTACAAAATTTTCAATTTTTTACCTCTTTTCAACTTCCATTAAAAAAAAACTTCATAAAAAATGAGTTGTTGTTTCCAATGTGAATGCTCATGATATTCTTAGGCATGCATGTAATTGGTTGAGAGGTTGAGAGATGTCTGACGCACCATAAAAAAAACTCGTTGAAGACATACTCGATGCAAGTATTTGTTGGTTCAACCCACAGGCCAATTCTAAAATTCCACACGCATTCTAAGTGCCCGTGGAGGATATATAGGAGAGCCACTGATTTCCTCAGAAGTCTCACCACACAATATTTTGGTGTGGCTTCGTCTACTCATCAGGCTTTGAACGATCCAGGAGAGTATAAAATTGAAAGCTCATTTTGATAGCACAACAAGAGTTGTTTTAGTCACAGCAACAACTACCGCAAGTCTTCCAACGCAACATTAAGTCACTGACGCAGAATTCAAGGTTGCCAATGTTGCTATTGTTACTGGTATGTTAAAGGTGTCATTAATTTCTTAAGACCTCATTCTTTTCAAAGATGTTCTAGGCAAGTTGCTTCCAAAACGTTGAACACCAATTTTGTTTTTTTTGTTTTTTAAACTGCAGAAGGTTCAATTTGAATAATACTTTGGCATGAACACCAGAACTTCTATTCTCATTGAAGAAGACAATTTATGCTACAAATTTAGAAGTTGTCTAGCTCTTGTCAGTAAAGAACGGTGCCCGTTATATTCAGAGTCAGCTTTTGTTTTGCCGTCAGCTCAGCCTTTGTTTCTTTCCTGTTGAGGAGGCTTCAGAGAAAAGTGACATGTTTGTTAACAGCAAAGAATTAGGATGTAAATATGTTCATATTGAGAGAACAGAATTGGTGATGTCATCAGTTTATAATGGCTAGAGGAAGTGAGAGAGGGCTTTGACGAGAAGTGAATGGAAAGCTCAATATAGGCAGCGGCGGTGAATTGGAGCTTTTAGAAGAAACAATTTATGCAACTACCACTATCATGCATGCAAAGATTAACTATGCACTAAAAATGTCACGAGAAATTTCTCTCGGCATCCAATTTTCATTAGTGGTCTGAACTTTTACATAAAAAAACACGGTTCACAGGAAAAAGAACTTCACCGCATCTCTACTAAATTGATTCTCTTTCACCGAGCCTTTTCATGGATATAAAACTATGTCAGACATCAGAAAATGTTGAATTTTTTTTTTATAGATTTCCCCAAACCTCAGATATTTACCTTTGGAACACTAATTTTGACGAAAATAAAACCAAACAAATGAATTTGAGATCACATAAAGGGATTTATATACAATCCAAGGCAGATTCATAGTCCAGCCAGTCCAAATCATGCGTAGTTTTTTATCATTGGTTGATTCCTTGATTCTATCTTCACCATGATTAATAACCTCGATTCTCAAAACTATGCCATTCAACAAATATTTTATGATTTCTCTCGCAAGAACAAGTGCTACAACTCTCTACTTACATATATCCAACACACAGGTCTTCAGCTTAATTAATAATAAATAAAAACATCGCATGGAGAACACATTCTTCGTAGTTGTCAATTATGCCTGAAATGGACGTTGGCTTGTATCTCCATCAAATTCCAAATCCAAATCCCATCGAAGTTCAAGTCTAGCAATGAGATCGAAGTTCTCTATATCGCCATGACGAATTCATATGATTTAATGAAATGTCAACAATTAAATCTCTAGACAGAGCACCTCACAAGAGACCGAGAACGCTGAAATAATATCAACCGGCCTGAGATTCCAACACATGGTGCACGCGCTCTGGTTTCCATCTTTCCAAACTTCACACATCGCAAACCCAACACACAACTACAAAATACGCAATGACATACTACAATCTCCCTATGCCCTTAGCTAGGGCCAAGCCCATGACTAGACAGCTCTGATACCACATATTTAAAATCAAATCAACTCATAAAAATACATAAAACACACATAAACCAGAAACCAAATATTGGCAGAAAAGGCTTCAGCCTCACAGCTTCCTCACATATTTTATTAAAAGAATGTAGTGTTACAATTAAATAGATGAGGAGACAGTGTCTCAAGATAGTGCGTGCTATCTTGGACACCTTGATTGAGATAATTTCTCAACCAAACACACACCAATATAGGAGCTACCTAAACTAACTCCTATCTTAGAGGAACAACCCAATCTAAAGAGTTAGGCATAAATTCATAACTTTTAATATTTATTTTATTTCTGGATTTATTATTGTTTTATGAGAGAGGCTAACATATAATTGATATTCCAAATGTTTACAATGGACATAATGTTGAAATATACAAAATAAAATCTAATGTAATTGAGAATGAAGGGAGAAATTTGCAATCGACATAATGCTTCACTATAACAAAATAAAAGCTAATGCAATTGAAAATGAAGGGAGAGGAAGATTAGTAGGAGGTCCTTACCCATTACACTACCTGGAGATTTTTTATGCCTTCTTTATGTCTGCAATACTAATCAACTTGCTGAGGGATTTGACTCCTCACAAAATTTCAAGGTTCATTCCCATCCCAATGGCTATGGCGATTCCATTCTACATCGGAGTTTATTTTTCCATTGACATTTTTGTGGGTTCTGTCATCTTATTTGTATGGGAGAGATTGGAAAGGAAAGATGGTCAACAATATTTAGGGGCTATGGCTTTAGGATTGATCTGTGGGGATGGTATTTGGACTATACGTTCGGCAATTATTTCCCTCTATAAATTAAATCCACCTATCTGCATGTTATTTTCCTCCACTTTAAGTGCCTCATATGCAAATGTCTCTCATAGGTTATACTTAAATTGCAATATTTACTCCTTTATCAGTATGAAAATCGAATCTTTTAAACTTGGATTTTGGTACATTGTCTTTACATGTTTCTGATGGTGAATGCAAGTTGATGAGTCTGTTATGAATCTAAATGATATGGCTAGAATAGTATTCTCATCTATGTGCACCAATTATTCAAAGTATTTTCTTTCATAAAAGATCGGGTATATTACTTTTAAAAATATAATTTGATGTGTATAACACCCCAAGCTACAAATAATAAGATAATCTGATTTCTTAAGAATCCTAATGGAAGCATAATTTTTAGAAGAGAGACAATTATTTTAGGCCAAAATGTCTAATTTGGGGCTAATTTATGTACAAGAATGTTTGCACGACCAAAATACTGTACAATAAGTTTTAGAAGAGAGACAATTATTTTAGGCCAAAATGTATGATCTGGGGCTAATTTATGTACAAGAATGTTTGCATTACCAAAATACTGTATAAATACCTAGGAAATGTTGCCCAGAAGTCTCCTATATAGAAAAATGTAGGAAATGTTTCTAAGAAATTTCAATTCCAATTCTATTACAGAAATGTCATTTCCATGTGTTAAATTTAAACTTATTTCAATGAGTACACAAGGAAAATTCCGAAAATGTAAAAACTATAAATAAAAATATTTAAAAAACAAAAAATAAGAGAAAATCAAAGATCAAAAGTTAACCAACCTATGATTTCTATACACTTATGAAGTCCTAGTACACCACCTTCATATTTCACATTCTTGAATATAGTTGTTATCTTAAGTGTGCTCCTATATTCCTAATTTCTCTCCATGGTGTCTTAGCTTCTGATGAGGTGTCGATGTAAAATCAATTGAGGTGTTATTATACAATTGTATCATTGAAATGAAACCAATGAGTCAAGAATATGGATTTTTTAGACTGAAGTCCCTAGGCAATCATAAAGTCCGAGACCACAAACAAGTTGTAAAGCTTACCTTTGATGAAGCGTTGTCATGATCCACTGATGAGTCTTCAGTAAGATCTAGATATCAAATGGTCCAATTCATGTACTATAAATTCAGATCCTGAGATCAATACAATGAATAGAATATGGCATAGAGCCTTTTCTGCCAATTATTCTTTTTATGTCTTGCTTGTGCCAATAATTAACAAGATTGATGCCTCTTTTTCCACTTCATGTTGTTGAAACTGTAAGTAGGCTCGGTCTTCATAATTATCATTGTACTTGAATCAATATGTGTTTCATATATATATATATATATATATATATATATATATATATATATATATATATATATATATGACAAAGAATGTTCTGTTGGAAATTGGATAAACCAACACTCCCCATGTGCTTCGCGACATGGACTAACTACCTCTCATGGATCCTTATCTCTGGCGATGCAATCATTGAATAACACCTGCAGGTTCTGGTCTAATGACAATCCTGATTCCCAACAAGTGGTATCAGAGAATAGGTCACGAGTTCGATACACACCCGGCTCGCGTTGGGAGGGAGATTGTTGGACATTAGATAAACCAACGCTCCATGTGTGTTTCGCGACATGGACTAACCATCTCTCGTGGATCCTTACCTATGGCGATGCGATTGTTCACTAACACCTGCGACTTTTGGTCTAATGGAAATCGTGATTCCCAACATATTTTTCATGCTTCTAGGGTTATTTGAGTAAAAAAAAAGTATGATGAGTTAAAGAAGTATTACTGAGTCAAAGTCCCATTTGGAATATTTATAAGGAAAAGAAAATCAATTTTCTTGAGTCAAAAGTCATTTTTTGTCATCCACATGACCAAGTCATTCCTCGTACACAAATCAGACCTAGGGGAAACTATTTGACCTCTTCAATGTGTATATCTAGAGATCAATTCAACCTCATTGGAGCACTTACCACTTCTTTCAATTCGTGTGCAAAAGAAGGGAATACATTCAAAAAAAGTCAAAGGAGAGAGAAATTTTTGCTTTCTGCCCTAATGTATCCACACATGTGAAATTTTTTGTGGTAGTTTAGAACTCATACAGGGCCAAAATTGCAGTGCCAAAAATTTTAGGAAGAGGTCGAAATTTTAGGAAGTGACCAAAATTCAGAAGTTTGACCAGCATTGACTTTTTTTGACTTTGACTTATTGAGAATGCATGAAGGAGGCTGACTTGGGATATTTTTGGCAGTCTTGGTCTTGGGTTTTGGATATCTCACTTTGATCAGATTCTATAAGAAGAGAAGTTGTTTAGGGGTTCCCCCTTGTGGGGTTTTCCCCTGGCTTGCAGCCTAAATCTTTGTGTTCTTTGTCTCTTGTGATCTTCATGTTTTATATGATCTCATAATTATTTGAGGAAGAGAACATAATTAATGAAATTAAGCCAAAAAATATTCACAAGAAATTATCAAGTAAGAGAAACCAAGCCTAATTTGTTTCTCAACACATGTCTCTTGTCGTATTGCGCATTTTATGTCTTAACACATATACAGAAAGCTACACTCAAAGTATGTCCCACAGCTAAAACAGAAAAATTGAAACACCAAACAAATCTTTAGATATACATAAACAAAAATGATAAATAGAAAACTCAAAAAATGCAAGCATCACATATAAAAAGATGATATCAACCCTTCAAAAGATAAAATCTAATATACACAAACGAACAACTTGAATGTAGCAAACAAACAAGATGAAAATCTATAACAGCAAGCACTATATTCTCATTGACACACGTGAAAAATACAGTAATGTCCTCAAGGGACTAGAATGGCTTCTCTTGAGCCTTCACACTCTCACTATATATCCGCACACCTCACATGTATGAATATATAACCTTATTTAGTGCACCCTTCATCTAGTTAAAATTGAGTAGAGGGTAAAGGGTTAAAAAACTCAACTCCTCATACGTATGAATATATAACCTTATATAGTGCACCCTTCTTCATCTAGTTAAACTTGACAAGAGGGAAAGGGTTACAAAACCCAACTGCTAATAATAAAACCTACACATTCTTCCATGAAAGGAATGTCATAAATGTGTTATAAATGTGAAATAGTGTAAGGAATTCGTCATAATTTCTAAAGTTGGCATAATTGTGTAAGAAGAATCTGTCATAATTTTCATTAAATCCGTCACAACCTTACGCTAACCAAAAGTAAAAGATGCCAAGAATAATCCATCAGAGGGATGTAAGAAGAGATCTACCATGTGGAAAATCCATCTTGCAAGAAATCCTCTCCAACACTCATGCACCCTCTTTGTAGGAGAAGAACACAGAACCACCAAACACTAACAAATAATGGACACACACCAAGCTACCGATCAAATTAGACTTAAAAAACACCCACAAAATACATGTTTTCATCGAACAGGGCAATGATCAACATCAATCATAGTACTAAGGGTTGACCATTTGGGTGCACATTATGGCATTAATCATTATAGCAGTATCTATCATAAATATGGATAATTTCACATTGTAATATTCTTAGTTTCCTCAAATCAATACATAGTGGCATAACTCGTGCTGCACACCTCCTCAAGGATTCGACAAACAAAGCTTTTTTGAAGCTCTACAGTGGAAGAGAAAATTTGTAATCTTGTTATCTAATGGTCAATGAAGAAATATGAAATAGTAATTTAGAAAGTTATACATTAGTAATTCCCTAAAACAAATTCTAACTCTATGCATTTGTCAAAGAGATATTACAAATATCAACATTTAATATATTCAAATCCAGGAATTCAAATTTACTCCTATTTCAAGTCAAAATACCAATTTGTCCTCCTATTATTTTGAATCATAAAAAAATATAATTTTATCATGTGTATGTATCACTATTTCAAAAAAATACAATTAAATATTTTACTATTTCTAACATTTCCCAGTTTACAATTATCCATATTAAATTAAATATATTTGATTTAAATCATAATTTTAAATGTAAGAACATTATTATTTTTTAATAAAAATAAATTTCACATCTTTAAATTCCTTGACTAAATACAGGAACGCAATGGAATTTATGATATCTATATGTAATGGATACAATTTCATGAATGAAAAATATTTTTTATTACATTTTATATAAAAATATTAATTCTTCCTTTATTTTAGTAAATAACTAAAACAAGCATTCACACATTTAATTAGTATTAATCAATTAACTATAGTTAATCCACTTATTTTTATAATAAAAAAAATGTCAATTATCATTAGGCATTACATTTTCTTAAGGAGTTGTTTTCAAGTACAATTTTTTGGAGTTTCTAGTTGCATATATGGATTCAACACCTTGAAAAACTACTCTGCAACATTTCGATTGTGCAGAGTCCACTTATAAAACTTGTGATTTCAATGAATGCATGTAGAATTCTAGACAAATTAGATCAAAAAATAAATAGGAAAACTTCTCACAAAGTTTCATTTAAAGAAGTGTTTTCCTAATTATTAACTTAATTATTTGACTTTCTTTCCATTTTTTTTGGAGAGAGTGGTTTTGAACTATGATTTTTTAAAATGTTCTCTAGTTTGTTTTCCAATTCGAAAAAAAATCATTCAAATTAAAAGTTTAAGATATAAACTCCTTACCATCCATATACTTAATAAATAAAAAAACAATCAAATCCATTTATTTAATAAGAAAATCCAATTTAAATAATTCAAATTGAATTCTACCACCCTATTGTAATTAGAAAACCAACAAAAACACCAAAAAAATGGCACTTGAATAAATTCTTCACAATACTCCATACCCTTCACACATTAACCAAGGTTTTCTTTACCAAACCAATGCACATCCATTGACCACCAAATCGAGCTCATTAATTTTTGGGCCACGTTTTTGAAGTGGCTTTCCTCTAAGCCGGATCTTGATTCTTCTTTTACGAATTCCTTGAAGTGGTATCGACCCTCCGGAGGTATCACACATGTGACCATAGGATTTGAACCAATAATATAGGATCTGTTTAGAAGGCTAGATCAGAATAAATATTACAATTGTCAATTGTCTTAATACTCCCTGAGCGGCATATCTCAGTTCATATCTCTGTTATTATTCAAGATATTACAACTCAATAAAAGTTACAGTCGTCCCGTGGCGCTATGGAGGCGTCAGGTATGGCGACCACGCACTCAACGCTACTCCACTCTATTTTTTCCATTTGTCATATTTTAATTTGTTTGAAAAAAGATGATAAATTTTTCTGATTGGGTGGAGTAAATAGTGTTTTTCCACCCAATCTCATAAAAAAAAACTCATTTTGGCATAAAAAATAAATTTATTCAAATAAAAAAGTCCAACATACAATATATATATATATATATATATATATATATATAATAAGTGAAAGGCACTGAATGGATAAACTTGACCAAAGCTAGGCTATAAAGAGACTTGAGATGTATAAATTCATCATTCCTCTATAATAAGTGAAAGGAACTGAATGGATAAACTTGACCAAAGCTAGGCTATAAAGAGACTTGAGATGTATAAATTCATCATTCCTCTCAACCATTTATAAATACAATTGACACTCTTCAAAAAAGGATTACTTGGGTCCACTTATGTGTGCATATGTTAAGAGACTATTTGATGTATTCTCTCTCATTACAACCACACATTCAATTAGTACCCTCAAGGTGACCTCATGGCCCCAAGATATACCTTCATGTGACTTTAACTTTAGCCAATTGTGAAAAAGTCACTTCATATTAAATTTTTAATATTTATTGCGAAGGTATAAATCTTGTGTTTTTACATTCCTTTTGATATTTGTTCCAAATAATTTTGGCCAAAAATAAGTAGGTATTTGTTAGAATCACAAGTTTGAGCTATAAAATTTGTATAATCCTAGTGCTCTACGGTTTTTCACACTAGTGAATCCATTTATACATTCAAAACACATTTAGATAAAAAAACAACACTCACTAAAAATTAAAATATTTAAACACACACACTCATATATAATATGTTAAGATATTCTATTTAATGTGGATATTAAAATATATGATTGATAAAATTAACTATTTTTTAATTAATTATTTTTGAAATAATGCATGTCAACTTCATGTCAAATATTAAATAAATTGTATATGTCCTTTTTATACTAAAAATTAAAAAACAAATTACAAAAATTATTTAAATATAAAAAAATTAATTAATTAATTAATTTTTTATTTATAATATAATAAAAAATAATTTAATTAAATAAAAATACATGATTTTTAAGTCACTTCATATATATATATATATATAATTCAATTTTGGGCCTCGAATAGACTTAAATATTAAATCTTGTTACAACTAATATGCCAATAGACATTTTATTATGAGGTTCTTCTTATATAGCACATTCGTAGGCCTAAAAAAGAATATACTTTTCAATGTGGCTAGCCAACAAGAGGGTTGCATGACGACAATGGGGTAGTTACTTGGTACGACATAGAACTGTCACTATCTCTTTCATTGCATATGAATTTGGATAGCAATCAAAATATACTGGCCCATTTGACAGTGGGGCTACTATCCCTCCTATCAAGGAATCTGTGTATTTATTATGTGTTAAGTCTCTGACATTGGCTAACACAAATGTTTCTAACCCTCTGTGTGTCAGAGCACTTATCCCAACCCGGATACAACCCAAATGAAGATATTGGGTTTTCAACCTCCTTGCTTCAGCCTGAAGGGCTTTTGGATCTAACAAAGGAATGGACTGCACACTCTCAGAATTTTCTCTGATTTGACTGATAGTTTCTTTTATAGAAATTCTTGTGGCGACAACCAAATGGAAAGACTTTAAGTCAGAATATACATCGGATGTGTTTATTACTGGCAACTGCCATCTAGTAGCTGGTTGGCTTTCTATAAATTCTAATTCAGCTGAATTTATTACTCTACTAGAAGAAGTGGAAAACATATCCCTAAGGGGATTTTGCTCAGCTTGGTTCTGATCTTCTATCTCACGGAAAGAAACTGATCTTCTGGATGAATCCATTCTTCAATAAAGAGTTTAGATTTGAATACTAACCTTGATGAACCAGTGAAACAGTAATGGCTTTGATACCAATTTCTTGCAGGGGCTTCCTGACTGAAGCTTGCAGCAGCAACACAAGCTGTCTTGGCCTTGTTGAGTCTCTTCTCTGTCTTTCACTCTTATAATCCTTTACACGAACCTACTTTGCACCGTCACGCTCTTGCGGCCTACACACGGCTTCCCTCGCCTTCAACGGCCTTGGCGTCCCTAGGAGTTTTCGTGAACCTCTGGTGAACCTCAAGTGATAATAAGAGAGACAGATACTACCTCAACAACAATAAGCACAGAGTATACACTATTCAGAATGATGCGGAAAATTCTCACTCTTTATTGATATTTCAAAAGATTTCAGATCTGATCTTACAAACTCAGATGTTCATTCCTGAGATAGACTGAATTGGCATTTACCAGAATGCACTTCTCAATAAATGAGATAGTTTACTGGAGGCTACCTGGCCAAGTTCAGACTTAGTCTATGGAACATAAACACACAGACAAACTTACAGACTCAAACTATGAGATTTGGCCACTTTAGGTTCTGATTAGTGCCGAGCACACTGATCCATAGGCATCTCAGATCAGACTCTAGACTTTGGAATTGATCTCCATGGTGGAAGCAGATAGAGTTTAGAACTCGCAGATGTAGAGCAGGAAGAACTCAGATTCTGACTCTAAAACACAAGACTCAGACTAATGACTCTCCAACCTCCGATGCCAAATGAATGAGCATAACCTTCTTTATATAGAATGAGAAGGGGGACAAGCAATCATTTTGGTGTCGCTACAAACTAATGTTGTGGATTCAGAATCATTGTTTTCGGGTAACGCTGAGGCGACATCCGCACAGAGATTCTTTCATCCGGACAAGTGCATGTGAAAGACAAAACAAATTGGATGCCTTTAAGTACAGGGGGCCCACAAAAACTGTGTAAGGGAATATTTACACTGTGGAGGATTTTTACTGGAAAGCCCACGAGAAAACTGATCACTATCAGTCTGTGACTAGACATCATTATTACACTGTGGATATTTTTCAGGGAACCCACGAAAACCGCTAAGTAATCCTTATTTCATGATTTCTTTCTTCAAGGATTGAAATACCCGGAAACTTGAGTCTTTTGTAAACATTTTCATCCAAGGCTTTGGTATAAATACGTCTTACAATCATGGGTTTGCCGAGTATGATTTGGTGCTTAATTTTAGTCATGACCAGCCATTCATAATGGCAAGACATATACCTGTGGAGTACATCACCATCTCCTGACATTAGGAATTCTTCTACATTTCTATGTGCGGGATGAAAGCATTCAAGATTTCTTTCATTACACCATTTACAAAGAATTTGGTTATATGATTCATAATAGACTGGATCTAATGCAGTCTTATTAACTCCATATTCATTCCACCAGGTTTTCAAGCAATCACTTTGGTGGTTCATCTGCATTATCCATGTAGGCCCAAATTTGATTTTGGTGTAATGGGTCTCACCTTTGCCATCAACATTTAAAATGTCCCACCATAACTTTTTGTATCCTGCAAAGTCATAAACAGTGTCAGGAAATATTAATGAGGGATTATTACCTGGCCATAGTGCACTGCCGACTATCCAAGTAGGATCTCTTGTCCTATTGATACAAAATTATCGATGATATACTCGGGTTCTATCACTTCCTTGTGTCCAAATCATACTAATATCATGAAAGTCATTTGAGAGACTTTCTTCAGCAACATGGGCACCCATCATGCTCTTTGAATAGGCCATACCGTGTATCCACTTGCTCCCTTTTGGATACACTTTTATTTCTGGTACTAAGTGTTGAATATTTGTATGTGGCTGCAAATTTGCATCCAACACTTTAGTATTTCGTAGCTGCCAAGTTGGTTTCCATGTGTCTTTGTATTATGACCAACTTTTGTTTTCTGATATAGACCTTAGTACTTCTTGCTGCTAATTTGGATCCCATTCAGTGACAATCATCATGACTTGAGCATCCTGAGTATTGTATTGAATATATTCTCTACTCAAAAAATCTAGAAGGCTATTTTCTTCTCCTTTGATATGTTCAACATCAAAGTCAAAGTTAGCAAATAGAGCTTGCCATCTAGCAAACTTAGCTTCTCCAACTTTTCTAATATATTTAGTCAAGACTTTCTTCATTACAGATGCATTAGTCCTTAAAATAAAATATTTATTAACTAAGTGGATCTGAAATTTATCCACTGAGTTCCATGCAACTTTAGCTTCCTTCTCAATAGTGGAATAATTTATTTCAGCTGGGCTCCACTTACCTAATGCAAACTGAACCACTTGTTCTATGCCATCTTTCTTCTGTTTGAGCACACCTCCCCATCCTTCATTGCTGGCACCACTTTCAACAATTTTATCAGCTTCATCATCTACAACATATAGGATAGGCAGATGCTTTACCTTTGATTTGATATTTCTGACAGCATTAGTATGTGCTTCTGTCCATGGCTTAGGATTTTTCCTGAGCCTTTGGTTAAGAATGGCTCTGTCTATGGCACAGTCTTGATAAAATTTGCTTACATAATTCAAGCACCCAAGAAATCTTTGCAATTGAGTTTTATCTAGGTGTTACACAACGATTTGTCACCGTCCCTGCAATCCCCCGTCCCGCACATTGGAGGGCTTATTCCGTGACCTGTGAGCAGTGACATGACCTGAAACCACTTTCATGGCATCCCCCTGAACAAGGAAATTCATTCCCCTAAAGACAACGCCTTGTGAAAAACCCTAAAAATAGCCTTTTTTGCCTTGGCGCGACTAGCCAGTTCAGCCCTCACGCCAATGGGGGAAATCCTACAAAGACGGCGCGCCAATTGGCACTCTGTCTCAGAGTCGCACCCGCACCAGGCTTAATAAGGAGTGTTTTTTTAAAATAAATGGCGGAATATTGACTCCAACCAATTCTTGAATTGGTCTCTAAATTGAGTTGGGAGGTTGTCTCTAGATCTCCATGTAGAGGAAGTGGTTTTCCACCTCTCATGGAAGCTTCCTTGAGGATAGGGCCAATCCCATGATTGTAGGGATCCCAAGTCCCCTTCCACCATCTATATAAGCTTGCCATTTTCCTTTGCAAGCTAGTCTCCAAGAGCCTTCATAGCCTAAAGAATGCTGCAAGAGCCTTAATAGTCCTCATAGAGCCAAATTAGTAGCAAGAAGATTGACGATCGAAGAGAGAGGCTTGTCCCATTCCCGACGAGCTTTACCGAGACGTATTCCGCTGACGACCCGCCAAAGGAAGATTCAGCGTCAGAGCCAGGTTGTATCTTTCTTTGTATGAATTAATGATAAGTGACTTTGGTTATGGCTCCACTCGTATTGTTCATTGTGATCATGAGTTGTGTCTTCTCTGACTGATACATAATTGCATATATTGGGTTTACGCTTATGTGTTCATTGTATTTCTTGTATGTGCAGGTGTTCGATCATGACAAGTGGGAGAGATGTGATTTGATGGAGCAAGAAAACAGGAACACTATCTTCTCTACGAACAATAGCGTTGGATTCAAGGTAAGCCTTCTTCGCCATTTAGTTTATTGCAATTAGGAACTTGCACCTTAGCGTGATACGATTGTTGCTAGACCCGATCTGGGCTAGTAGGGATCACCTCTGTTCGTAGAGGGGATTTACCTCTACAACACTAGGATAATATCAGGAAATCTGTCTGCAAACTCTAAAGCATGCTTCTGCAAAGAAATCTGTCCTTCTTTGATAGTGTGGCCTAAAAATTTGATAGAAGTCTGAAACATTTCTATCTTCTTCTTGCTAAGAACTAGGCCATTATTTTTCACAACTCTCAGAAAGATATTTACATGTTTAAAATGGTCATTTACATTCTTTGAAAAAATCAAAATGTCATCTATGTACACAATTAACCATTTAAAATTCGCTTAAATATAGAATCCATCACCTTCTGGAATTTTGATGTTGCATGCTTTAATCCAAAAGGCATCACATTCCACTCATAGTGGCTTGCAGGAACGCTGAATGCAGTTTTGAACTTATCTTCCTCCTTAATAGCCACTTGCCAAAAACCTGACTTCATGTCAAATCTTGAAAATATTTTGGCACCTGCTATTCTGGCCAAAAGCTCACTTTTGTGTGGAATTGGATATGTGTTATCTGCAAGAACAATGTTCAAAGGTTTTTAATTAATAACAAGTCTTGGGATTCCTCTGATCTGTTATGATCTCTTATTTACATAGAAGCCATAACAGTTCCAGGGACTATCTAACTCCCTTATCAGCGTTCTTTTCAGTAAATCGTTAATTTATTTGTTGCATAATTATTTGTATTCTCTGCTCATAGGGATTGCCTTACTCTTACAACGTCTTCCTTCATAATCAAACTTATAAGGCAATTCTACAGAGTGTTTATTTTTGTGCTAGAAGGCATTTGGCTCTTCTGCACAACATTCTGTTTCAGAGCAGAGATCTGTTTTTGGACATCAGGAGACTCTAATTGTTCTCCAATTCTCAATGTTTCTTTAAGATACTTCAAATCTTCAAGCTTATTACTGGCCCATTCTAATTGTTGCATGGCCTGGACCATGGTTGACAGTCTAGGAGTAGAAATATAAGGCAGTTTGATCTTATTTGGACTCCCATTTGTACTGGGCACAATAATGAAATAACTAGCCTTATTATCTTTCATTCTGGCTGATCCATGAGGTTCTACTGCTGCTAGAAACACATTTCCCAAAATGCAATCAATGGGAATATCTGAGATTGCAAATTTAAGCTTGATGCAGTTTTTGTCAAAGCAAATACTTTCTTCTGGAACCTCATACTATAATTCTTTATTTCCCAATCCAATAACTTTTCTTAAATATTTGATCCAGTATTTGGATGGGATGATTTTCTCATTCAAGACATTAATATCAGCTCCTAAATCAATTAATGTCTTTAAGGTGAACATTTGTCCTTTGATACAAACATTCAATAAGACATGATGATGTTGATACTGGATTGTTAGCAACCTCATTTCTCTGAATCCAGTAGCACTTTCTTTCCTTCAAAAATTTTTACATTTGAATTCTTTGGTTCAAAGTAATTTTCTTCTTCTTCTTCATGACTCTTTCCTTTTTCTAATGAAGAAACTTTTTCTTTTAAAGTAGAAATTTCAGATTTCAAGGTATGAATCTCTCTACTTACCTCCCCCAAAGTGAGTTGTCTCACTTTCCTCTACAGTTGACTCCACTGGAAGGCTTTGGTGTTTCTTTCAAAAGAGGCTTCAATGAACCGGGGCTGTGAAGAAAAAGTCTTCTTTGTAGTATGCACTGGAGATAAAAAGGCCTCAAGAAGCTTTTCTTTCATATCGCCTTCATCAAGTGCTCGGATTTGTGACATAATTTTTTATTCTGCATCTTCAGTAGTGTGTGCCATTAAAAATTTTTCTTTAGGCTGCTGGAAAGGATAGGATTCTTTGCAATCAGAAGAATCTCTATTGGAAGAGTTCGGTTCATATTGACAAGAACAATTATCAGAATCTGAACAGAAACATGTGGCTTGAACATGTAAGTCTTCTTCAGAGTCTAAAGAGGAATAAGAGTTTTCAGAATTAGATGTGTCTTCTTCTTGAAACTGATGGAATTGATCTCTGAATGTCACATTTGGACAATGTTCAGTTCTGTGATTCTTGGATCCACATCTAAGACAAAGTGTTTGAGATTCAAATTTCACAACTTTTTTGCCTTTAGCTGTGGCTTGAGACTTTCTGACTCTATTCTTTCTTGATTATGCTGCGTCGAGACATTTTGTAGATGTATGACTTGGCTTGCCACATAACCAACAGGTCAATTTGTCCCATTTTTCCTTCTTCTGAGAGTGCAGGTGTACATCAACTGGCTGATAATAATTGGTTTTTGGGATATATTTGTAATATCCTTTTCTTTTTTGTGGACCCTTTCTGCCTTTGCTATATATAGTTGGATGGCCTTTGCTCTACTTCCATGCTTTCTTTAATGTTTCTTTTCTTTTCTTCTTTTGACAACAGGATCATCTAAAGAAAGACCATACTTATAAAATCATCTTTATAAAATTGTAATTTATAAAGATAGAGTTCAGGTGTACATGGACAACGATGTCCTAGATGCCCTTTTTTTTGTTCATCGTTTTAACCCCATATTTCAGAAGGCTTTCTTTATTTTCCACCCTGAGAGATTTGCAATTAATTGGTGAGTTGTTGATGCTTTGAGATAACTTACTCTTGAAAGTGTCCATTGAACTTGGGTTCAAGAGGGAAGTGAAAATCATGGGAACTCACACCTTCAAATGGATTTGAAGGAGTTTTTTTCATTATAGATTGGAGCATTCAAGTTAATAGTTATCATGAACCTAGCCAAAGGATCACGTTCTGTGCAAGAGACATTTTTTTTTTTTTAATCAAATTTTTGCAAGGGTATATACAACAGCCCGCAAGCCATATATACCAGTAACTCATGACTTCGCAAGGACCGAGGCATCCGGAGACCAGCTAGATCCCAAACTCCAACGGGACGTCTATCCCTCTAGCTTAGTCATGACGGGCCAAAGACAACCCTACCCCCCGCCGGTTTTGAACTTGTGACCTCCCAAGAGAAATCACAAGTTCTAACCATTAAGCCCACTCAGGTTATCTTTGCAAGAGACATTTTTCACATAGCTGGATTCCATCCTCCAGCTGGAACTTCAATCCTTGGAGCCAAGGAAAAACATTTCTCCCATTGGTCAACAAGATTAGTTTGGAGATTTTATAGGCTCTTCGGTCAAGTCCAAAGTAGCACCTTCTTACAACAAGGTAGGCTTTCTTCTTGCAATGGAGATTTCCACACTTTTTTGAATGTATTATTTTCCTACATTCTTTCTTGCCTTTGCCGTGATTGTCCTGGTTTACTCTTTGTAGATGAAGATATGCATTCCCCTCTTGAGTTGCAACTATTCAAGGGTTTACAGATATTCAGGGTACTTTTCCACTATTGTTGGTCCAGATTCTTATTTGGTTCATCTTTTTGTTTTCCAGGGTTCTATCGACTGTGAGTCTGAAACCCTTGGATAGTTATCCGTAATTTATATGGTTTAAGAAATGACCATTATTGTTTATCAATGGAAATAAAATATAAGAATTATGTATTTTCACTTGTGTTTTTACCCGTTTTATCTTCTCTAAAGATTGTCATATTTCATGTAATGTTCAAATTTGTGTCAGAAGAATTATGTGATCTACGCCCCTTCAAATGCCTTTAGCTAAGAGATTACTAAAAAATGATGTCGGTTCTGATGCATAGATTTTTTAGGGTGAAATTTCCTCCTAAGTCACACGTCACTAGTGTTTGCAAACATTAGATGTGTGTAAAACTAGATTAAAAAAGTTACCAAGCAATATTGGAGACGCATTTAAATCGTAATTTCTGGAAATAGGATGTGAGCCTTTGTTGCAAATGTTATGTTTCCAATGTTGCTCGAATGCCTGAACCACATGAAAGAATCGTGGCTTTTTTATTGTCTGGAATTGAAATGCTTGTCGGATTCCTTTGGACTATTAACTCAATTGATGGTATTGAAAATTTTTAAATGTGGGATAAAATATTTACCATAAGATCTTATAGAGATGAAGAATCTTAAAATTTTAGCAATCAAAGATTTTCTGTCCCCGGAAATTCCATTTAAAAAGGTTGAAGGAGAATTGGAATTCTCCGATGACAAAAAAATGCATACCTAAGCTCAATTTGTTATTGCTGGAACACACTCAAATGTCTAAGGTATTGTTTAAGGAAGGTGTTTTCCCAAACCCTAAATATCTATCCTTGGCAGAGTGTTTGGAATTGAGAGGAATAGGAGGGTTTTGTCCTCTAGCCAAACTTCAAAGTGTCTAAGTTTGCTCATGTGGAAATCTAGAGGCGCTGCATGACATGGAACAAAATTTTCTATCATTATAGGAGTCAGATGACAGTGATCAGGAGTTCATAAAGTGCTTATGGGGTGAAACACGCACACATTAATTTATGTGAATAAATGTAATGAGATATGAAAAATGTATATGAAATATTAAAA
Source organism: Pinus albicaulis (assembly GCA_034641835.2). Taxonomy (NCBI): domain Eukaryota; kingdom Viridiplantae; phylum Streptophyta; class Pinopsida; order Pinales; family Pinaceae; genus Pinus; species Pinus albicaulis. Next base: position 905,796,724 of record CM076570.1, read on the forward strand.
ACGTATATGCGATATTAAAACTGAATGGTTTGCATTATTTTATAGCGTAGTCGTCTCTTCAGTTAAGGTCGAGATATGGGACCAAGACCATGGTTTACATTTCGAAATTTGAATTTTTTGTTTTCTAAGATTTAGGGTTCACAGACTCTTTGTTTTAACTAAAACATTAATCTTCGTTCCTGCTTGCATCATGATTATATTTTGCTTTAAATTTGTTGTGTATTTGATTGAGGCAATTATTTAACACATACTATAAAGTTCTCTGTGCAAATTGTAAGTGAAGGGATGGAGGTACAGACAAAATATTACTACGTTTCAAGAGCTTGGTTAATTTCAACCATAATTTTCTCTATAGGAAATCTGATTATGAAAATCTTGAGGTTATTTTCCACTGAGTGGACAAATATTACCTTGCTACTTGCATCTTATTTTGTATCACCCTAATTTGTATTACTGGAATTTTATTAAATTGCATGTTGTTTCTAGTTGTTACCCAAGTATGCTTCCATAATTGAAAGATAAGTCCAAATTAGTAATCAAAGCCCCACTGTTATATGTTTTCTGCTAGATAAGTCTAAACTATTAAACAAATCCCCATCGTTATATGTTTTCTTATTTATAGACACCCAATAAAAATCCATACATTTTAAACCCATGCCTCCTAATATCCTACAATGTAGGGATGTTTAATCAGTGAGATTAAAGCCATATGCAATCAAAAAGAAGAGGTATGGCTTTAATAATTTCATTGTGCTCACTAGTTGCATTATACAATTTTAGAATTGAAAATGGAAAAGAAAAAGGTGATGAAAATTTGCATAAATACCTCTTGATGAGCAGAGTGCTTGGACCTGTCCGTCTGGCAAGCTAGGCGAATTTTGTTCAAAACATATATGAAAACAAAATCTGAATATTAGTTGGACTTTTTGCAGATGTCTCGGGGCTGCTAAAAAACAAAATTATTCATTTTTATGTGTTTAAGCACATTCACCAAACACCATTGAATATGATATCCCTTTTCCATGTCTTCGCTATCTAGGATGGGAGAACTCTTTAATGTCTTTAAGGAAACTATGATTTTATCGACTCATAGCCTCATGCAATTTTGAGAGGGTGATGACAGGACCAACATAAATCTCACCCTAAAAAATTCTAGCCCTTGATTTACCCTAGATTCATTTTCAGGTGTCGTTGGAGGGAACTAAGCCCATTGTCACAATTCTTATTTAAAATGTAGTAGTCAAGCCCCTCCATGTCCAGAAATGTCTATACATAACAAGCAGCAGGGTCCCATGAATTCATCTTATTTAAATGTCTAAGAATATTCTTGCAAGAATATAAAAGCATTTAGCTCCAATTTACGATTTGCAAACTCGTGAATTTTATCCAAATGCCAAATGGTGTATTTGATGGATTCTAAGTAGCTTGAATAGTTTCATTGGACAGCAATAAAATTTTCTTATATTATTAATCCTGGTAGGACTCAATACAGAGACACCTCCAAGCACTAAACCACAAATCCAAATGATGACATTAACATGCAGAACCATTGAGTAATGTCAACACTACATACAAAAATCACCCTAACCTATCAACTCAGGAAGAAAACTGAACCTTTCTTCATACTTGTTAAAGCTCTAAGCCTATATTGTCAATTTTGAAGTTCATAAAGAAGTCTAAGTTTGCAATGGATAGGGTAATATGAATTCATTTTAGCATGAAGTATTCGTCGCATGGATATATACAATTTCACACTAATACAAATTAGAAACCAAAACAAACCTGTAGATTCAGTGATACTATGCCACATTTCAACTTGTATTCACCTCCCTTAATCTGTGATGGGTTATTCAGTATGCTCTATTACCCGCTAACTGTTATTTACATAATTTATTTTTATTATTAATGGACAAAATGCATATCACATATCATGGCATCCAATCCGCATGCTCGCCATAGACCATGTACTAGAAAAATTTAAGTGTAAATATTTCGTGTTGCGCCTCCCTACTCCATCATAGTAAAGTAACCAATTTCAAGGCATCCTTGTTCCTTCCAGTAGCACAATGAATCTTGATAAGATAATTGTCAATATATAAGTGACTAACACACCCATTCTCATGTTTTTTTTTCAATACTTCTTAATCTTGTTCGATCACAGACATGTATAAATAGCTCTTTTTATTGTTTATTTTTTGGTCCTGGTGTTCTGCATATTATGGGAAATATGCTAGCTATCAAAAAACTCTATTATTTGTATCTGATCATCTTCGGAAGCCCCTGAAAAAATGTTCCTACTACTAGACCTGTGGCTCATCTTTCTTAGTGGTCTGGAATTCCAGATAATGATATATTTTATCGAAATAATTCCTCAGTAATGTAAGGAGCTATATCTCCTATTGTTGGGTCTGGTGGTGGTATTGACTATAATTCAAAGGGACCTTCTCCCGTTTCTATGATACATGAAAGGGACAAGTTTGTTCAAAATATTAGCAGAACTTAACTAAAAGGGAACTACTAGTATACTTGTTTTTGACATACTCCTAAAACCTTACATATTGAAATTTGTACATTTACAACAAAAGAACAATAATAGGTATTTTGGTTAAAATTTCAATAAGTTTTTTCAATCGATTTATGCTTGGGTCAGTTTCCTATAGACCAGAGATGACAAAGATCGTTGTTTTTCTTTCTATTTCACCAAACACTTTTGATTAATGTTTTTTTCTCCATATGCATTAAAAATAGTTTATATGATGCTCAAGTTCTTGATTCTGTATCGAATGGTTTTATGAAAAATTGTAAGTGAATTAACCAAAACCCTAAAACCTAATGATGTTTTTTTCTCCATATGCATTAAAAATAGTTTATATGATGCTCAAGTTCTTGATTCTGTATCGAATGGTTTTATGAAAAATTGTAAGTGAATTCACCAAAACCTTGAAACCTAATGATCCCTATCACCAAATCATGGGATCTATTCCTTGTTTCTTGTTCCGTATATGTTTCCAGTACATAAATCTATACGAAATGCGTTAGAAATTTTTCTCAAGCATATCCTTTCCAATCTCAGGAAATTTGTAAGAGAATTTCTAGATCATATTAAGAAAATTTCCTTTGATACCCACCTGAGACAAATTTCATCATATCTGTTTTCTCTTTTAATCTCTTATTTCTACATTTCCTCAAAATTTGAAATATGACGTTGGGGAATTTTTTGACATTTTTTCACATCATGTGATATAGCAATAAACAATACTAGATCTAGACTGTCGAGTTCTTGCACCTATCTAAATTCACTTAAAATGTATCTTAAGCCTACTTCATGGTCATTTTAGTGTTACCTTTTGTGCAATTATATATTTTTCTACTCGCATGGTAGCTGCTAACTTGTGCAAAATGGTCAATATGTTGATGTAGCTATGGAGAAATGACTATATGTATGGATAGAGTAGAAGTCATGAAAATTTAACTATTTTTTAAGGAACATTTGAAAAAAAAAATTCTTCGAAAAATGAACAATCAAAGATTTGTTTCTTTAGAGGCTTTTCTCTAGCTACCTATTTTCTTGTAACAGAGAAAAAAGAATGTTTATATCTGGCCCTTTACTAAATGAGTTTAAGCTATACATTTTTGTACCATGTGCAGTAACATATTTAGAACACAACAACAGAGGCATCATAATGTTCAAATTTGTATTGGATAGTGGTTTTTTTATACAATATTAGCCTTTGAATTCTCTTTGGTGATGTGGATTATTAGCAAAGTGATTGGCTTGTCATAAGGTTTTAGTCATTTTATCATATTTGAGCTGTGTGTTAGTTTTTAGATTTAAGGTCAACCTGATTTGCTTGGCTTTGGAGATTTTATGTTCTATCCTCCATGGTTGATTGTATATTATTCTTTTCTTGCATAATATCGCAATTTTTCATATGAAGTTGAGGGTTCCCATGGTCACACTTATACAAAGACAATGGTTTTCAGTTGTTAGTGAGTATAATGTACCTCCTACACTTATACACTCACTATCAAGGATCAAATAGTCTAGCTTACAAGTTAAATTATGAGCAAATATAATCAATAATCATTTATTTTTTAAATTGCTAACGTGTTTTCATGTAATCCCACTTTGTTTTTTTAATGATTTGGATTAATTGGCTTTTTCAAAAATCCATGGCATCAACGGTGGCATGAGAATTGCCTCATGGAGATATTTTTTTGCAGTGTCTTTACAAATTTTTCTATCATGGTCACTTTCTTGACACTCATGAGGTCAGGGGATGCGAAATGTAATGAATCGAGAAGAGGTGCAAATTCCAAATACATCATATACTCACCAAATAAACCCCACAAACATTCTTGTCCTTACTTTGAGGAGAATCAATGAAAGTGTTGCCTCATATCTAGAAAATCTGTAAGAGGTACTATGTATGATTTTTGGTTTTTGTTTTTGTGGTCATCTAATGATTTTTTTTTTGTTACATGGAATCTCACAATTCTAGCATTGTTGAAATTGTATATAATTTTGTCATACAGATCAACTAATAAATCCAATTTTTCATTTATGGTGAGTAAAACTATAATCTATGGGTGAATTTGTTTTATGAGAAACATTCCTATCAGTTAGAAGCACTAAAAATAACTTAGTGCTAAAACATTTGTTGAAGATGTACAAAAACATTTTTGGGAAAAAAGAAGAAACATTTGCAAATTGCTCTATGTTTTCCTTTCGTGGGAGTTATAAATCTAGGTATTAAAATCCCCCTTTATTTTTTTCCCATTCCATATTTTTAATTTTACATGGTATGGCCATTATTCTGTTGGAATATAACACTCCTTTTTATTGTTATGTGACATACTTTTGACTCATTATCTTACACTATTTACTAGTTGGTTTGTATTGGGGATGTTTAAACCTGATTCAACTACCTACTTTATAGTTTTGGTCTACCTTCCCAAGTGGTTTTTGTCAAAATATCTTTGGGAGATGTTGTGTTCATATTCATACCAAGTTTGTGTACATCATGTATGTATAAATGTACTTATTGCACTCACTTCTTTAGAACTACTCTCCATTTCAGATGGTTGGTTAATAAAAAAAATTATATCTTGACTTTCCCATTATGAAACTTTCAAGATATTTAAATTTCTACGCAATTTTGTTGAATTAAAGTTTTAAATTAGAACATATCCATGATTTTTTTCTGATCTATCATCACTTTCTGGTTATTCACATATATCAAGACTCAATAAATTTCCTCCAGTACTACCTTTGCATCACTTTACAATCATCGAAACTTCTATTGGCATTTATTTGTACCATTTTGTTTCAAATGCTAGTAATAAAGTAAGGAAAGATGATTTGAAGTACGAAAAGAAATTTTAAAAAAATCTGTTAAAAGTGAAAAGGAATGTCCACATGCTTTGGATTCCCATTGAGAACACTTTTAGTACAACTAGATAGATTACAAAATGAGAAAGACATTGCATACATGCCTTAAACATTTATTTGAATACCATTGACATCACTTCATATAACTGTGTAGCTTTAAAACGTATAGGATGAAATTATAGGAAGACATATTTTAGAAAGCATTTGGATAAGTGTTCTATAGATTTTTTTTTTTTCCCGATTCATATTTGATAAGTTAATGACTCAAAATTTATTTCGCAATTTTGATAATGCAAAAAAAATTATAAATAAAATAATAAAACCTGTAATTTATAAATGTATACATTTACATTTTCAACTTTTTGAAAATAAAATTTTCAACTTTTTGAGAAAATCATTGTTTGAGCAACTTTTCCTAAAACCAAGTTTTGTTCAGGTTTATCCATTCTTTGTTTTTTCCAAAACATCTTATAGATAGACTATGTTTAATAGCAGACTCCACTTAACACAAATTACCTCAGAAAATTTACCCAAACAATATTGGCAAAAAATTCAAAAACATCTTGCACTTAGACTACATTTAATACTAGACTACGCTTAATACAAATGCATTTCGACTATGTTCAATAAAAATTACATCATAGGTCTTTATTGCATGCGATCCATTGAAAATAAATTACGAACCTCCTTTATTGCTTTAACAAAAGGAATGTGGTGACCTGCATTAGCTAAAGCTAGACCCAGCAACGCGACCAGAGATTATGAAGGAAACACTTCCAGTTTTCCTGAAAGAGATCAACCATGTAGCGAAAGAAACAAATAACTATTTTGGATTTTAGGAATCTCAACCTCTTCCTCCAGCATCTTCACAGATTCAGCCATTTTAGGTCTAAATTCTGCCATAGCATGTGCAAACAGAATACCCACCAAAACAAGTCTCTCCATCACACTCTCTCCCCAGCTCTGTCAAAATCTCTCGTCTATTATCTCATTGGTCATGCCTTGTTTCACTAGCATCCATGCCCAATCCGTGATGAGATAACTCGAGGCCAACTCTATATATGTGTCTCCATCAGTAGAACCCCAAAGCTATATACATAAGTTTTGTCTGTCAACTGACCATAAAGAGCATATTCAGGGGCCATGTAGCCATTTGTTTCTACTACTCTAGTCGTGTGATGTAAGCCTCTTACTTTAGTCACCATTCTCGCTAGACTAAGATCAACCAAATGGGAATTAATTTCCTCATATAGAAGAATGTTAGTGGCTTTTATGTCTATGTGATATATTGTGGACTCTATGCCATCATGCAGATAAGCCAACTCTTTCGAAGTCCCCATGATGTTCTTCCTTCGTTGCTGATAGCTCAGAGGCCGGGGCTTGGATTTTTCTCCAAATATATGGTCATCCAGACTTATGTAATTATATATCAAAAATTTTTGATTCTCTTCTCTCTCATCCCATGCCACACAACAATCCCTTAAAAAAAAAATCTCAAATTTACACTATAAAATTCCTCAAAACTGTAATATTTATTGAATTTGCACTATAAAGAAAATTTCTTATGTTGTTTACATTCATACACAATTTTCTTCTACATATTCAAATAGAATTATAACATGCCATCTTGTTCTGACTTTATCATTGCTACCTTTTGATCATTGTATTTATGTTATGAATATATTTGAACCTAACTTCCCCTTTCATTTCATTTTGTTAATGATAATATGCATCCATTAAGAAAAGGAGGTAATATTTAATAGTAATAAGGAGACTTATTATCTTTAGCCATCCTAGATTATTGATTTATCCATGTATTGATTCATTGGAAATTATGTGGAGTTATAACTATGTTGGATATTGGGTGCTTGGATAGAAGAAATGGGTTCATGTCCCATTGATTCCTATGATTTTTCTTTTGATATAGTAATCAACAAAAGGGGTCTATCATATATTTCATGTCAGGACCTTGCATTTCATATCATACTCGCCTTATGGATACACTACTACCTTAACCTTACGTTGAGAGTTCGATATACTTTGGCTATACAATAACACCCATGTTATCTATGGTTACATGGCTGATTTTCATTGAAAGACCTTGTTCGATACATGTGGTGTGTTAGTAAGGGACAATGGAGATTGCATGGCACTCACAGGGGAAGATCTCATGGTGAGAAATCCCTTGGAAAAAATTAGGGTTACTACCCCTCCTTCCTCTCTACCTCCTCCATCATTCGCACTACTAAGTTTAGCAGTTTGATGCTCTATAAATATATGATGGTTTTTCCTCATTTTGGGTTCTTAAATCCTCAGGAAATTCACATAATAAACTACTATAACATTGTTCTTCTCCTCCCTGAGTTATATTAGTTTCTTGGCTAAAGTTATAGTTAGTAGTCTAACGCTATAGGTATCGACTAATATTTGAGATGCCTCGAGTTGTAAATTAAGGTTCTTTTCTTTCTTTATTTTTAACTCCTTACTTAGAATTTTAAGAGGGTTTCAATGTTGATTGAGTTTTACATCCTCTATGTCGGTCTGAAAATCTCGAAAGGGTTTTATCCCTTCTTTTAATATTTCATGGTTTTCCCACTTTTGTTAATGATATCTTCAAATTTTACTACCAATTTCAATCCAAGGAGAGTAACTTCATTTCTGCCTTTGGGGTTTTACATTTTTTTCTCCATATGCAGGTTATTCTTAGGTAAATAACCTAAATTTTTTATTCATCCATTTGATTTCTTTGTAATTTCCCTGATTATCCATAGGATTAATCTTTTGTTGAGTTTTACTTTTCTTACAATTTTCCCCACTGTACTTTCAGAAGCCTAGGTGGAGCTATTAATTCATCCTCCACATTTTTACCAGATATTAGTCTCAGAGGGAGTTGTGTTATTCTCCATGTAATCATTAGGGTTATACTCTATATAATTTCCTTTAAATTTATGCAACATTATTGGGTGAAATTTTACTTTGGTTAATACTCTGATGTGTTGGAATAGGTTTTATTGATCGAGCCTCCAAACCCTTCCCTAGTTGCTTCAGGGTTATCGCTTCATTCTTACCAGTTTTGAGGGTGCATTTACCCTTAGCCCGAAAACATCATTATTATTTTTTCATATTAATATTTAGTTTTTAATTTTGAATAGGGTTAACTACCACTACAAGAAAAACACCCTCTAGTAGATGTTTTTGAGGAACCCCTTATAAAAATTACCCCAAACATTCGTTTCTAGCGGAGGTTACTAGAGGAGGTTGGTAGGCGGAGGTTTTTGCGGATGTATTTTGTCTGGTGCGCTTATCACCATAAAACGCATCGATGCATTCAACAAGAGAAAGCACCGATTGAACAAAACATTGGCACACCCGACACCGTGCACTCCGTACACACCCACCCAGTGCGTTGTATTATTGTAGTGCACCGGTTCTTTACAACACTTCCGCACCAGTGCCTCATAAAAACTGCACGAAAATAGAAACCACTCAGTGTGGAATGAAGAAAATGCACCGGTGCGCCCATAAAACCCCGCGCACCAAAACAGGGTTAAATAAAAAAAAAAAATACGGCCAAAAAATTGCACAAAACATTGGCACACCGGACACCGTATGCTCCATACACACTCGCTCGATGCATTGTATTATTGTAGCCCACAAGTTCTTTACAGCACTTCTGCACCGGTGCCTCATAAAAAGCGTGCGAAAACAGAAACCGCCCGATGTGAAATGAGGAAAACGCACTGGTGCGCCCATAAAACCCCACACACCGGAACATGGTTATATAAAAAAAAAACTACAGCTAAGAAACCTCATAAGACATTGGCACACCGGACACCGTGCGCTCTGTACACACCCACTCGGTGCGTTGTATTAATGTAGCGCATCGGTTCTTTACAACACTTTCGCACCGGTGCCTCATAAAAAGCATATGAAAACAGAAACCACCCAGTGCGGAATGAAGCAAACGCACTAGTGCACCCATAAAACCCCGTGCCCTAGAACATGGTTAAATTAAAAAAAAACTACGGCAAAAAAACCACATTTTTCACTTTTATCAGTGCTCTAGAGCTCTTAAGCACTGATGCAATGTATCTTTGTCTGTGATGCCCTGACATCAGTGCTCCCATTGCACTCATTGCATGCACTGCTGCTGTGCATTTCCCACCAATCTTCAGCTTGAATTTTTCAAAATGGTGGAAAATTTTTCTTTTGCAAATTCTACAGCTAATATGGCTCCTCGATGACCAAATGTACAGGTATTTTTCTTGTTTTTCCATAATTAAGCCTTTTAGTGGATTAGAATTTCATATAACCTTAAAATTAACCATTTAAAAGAAAAAAAATATTTCGCACGGTGTGCTCGGGCCGTTTGACTCGCACCGGTTTGTTGTGTTGCCTGTAAATTTTGTAGGCCGCACCGCAACCGGTGCTAACGATATCTGCACCGGTTCTGGGGAGGTGCCGATAGGGGCACCGTGTTATTTTAAAATTCTAAAAAGTGTGGTGTGGTCATTTACCAGGCCACACCGTTGACAATGTGGAATAGCGACAACACGGTGCATTGACTGAATTATCTGTCCCAGGTCAGGTAATGTTGTTAGTGCACCACATACCGCATTTCGAAAAGGTCAATGGTTCGACCTGGTAATCCGGTGCTAACGGTATTCGCACTGATTCTGGGGTGGTACTGAAGGCGCACCGTGTTATTTTAAATTTTTGTTACAAAGTGCGGTGCGGTCAGTTACCCGGCCACATCGTTGACCTAGTGGAATAGCGGTGACGCGGTGCGTTGACCAAAATAGCTTCCCTGAGACGGCTATTTTTGTTAGCGCATGGATTTCCGTATTTCGCCTGGGTCAATAGTGAAGACTTGTAAACGACTGCACCGTTCACTATGTAATGATGGCAGGAGGTCGGTCCGCTGACTTAACTATACGCCCCGGGGCGTAGAGTTTAGTTAGTGCACCACCCTCCTGACATCGTACATGGTCAATGGTGAACTACAAATTTTTCTGGAGCACCGCCCCCAGTGCGTTGAATATTATTAGGTGCACAGACGCCGTGCGCTACATAGAAAGATGCACCGAGACCGGTGCGTGACTATGTTTTTGGCGCACCGACTGTTTTTTTATTTTTTGTTAAAAAAAAAAATTATATATGTATATTTATGAATACATGTCTCATTTAATAAAAAAACTATGTTTAATATGTCAATCATTCAGAGACGTGAAAGGAGAGAAGAGGAGGAACAAAAACAAAAATAGGCAGAGCAGTATAATATGGTTCGCCTGTGGGAGGCACAAAAGAGGGAGAGAGATGCGTACCCTCGCCCTATTACAGCAGCTACGCAGGGGCTCCTAAGGCAGGTAGGCCTCCTCAAGTTATATGAGGAGGCTACTTCCCTAAAGGGCCATGGTTTGTTTTTGAGACATATTATCTAAAGGTGGAATTCCCACCAACAGGCTTTTCCAGTTGGTATCGACCAATTGTACACGCCCATTGAGGAGGATATATATTTCATTACAGGGCTATCGAGGAGAGGGGTGGATTTTCCCTCGTTCCCAGAGGTTCTAGCTAGCTGTGTAGCAGGGAGTTAGTTAGTTTACTCCCAGAGATACACTGGAGCAAATGTACTGTCTCCTGCAGAGTTTCACGTCGCTGGACGTTAGTTACATATTGGTGCATTTGGTAGTGAGGAGGTGCAGTGTATCTCACTTATCATTTTGACCATTTCGCACAACACCAGTGACAGGCAACGCATTAGTTGCTTGCTTCTATATTATGTTGATTCTTTAGTACAGGAGCCACGACTTGTTAGGTGGTCTGCCATTTTTTTGCGGCAGTTCTATACATCCTTAGATAGATGTCATGCTCATGCACAAGGGAGGGCCAACTTCCATTTTTCTTCAGAGCTTTATTTATTATTTTTTGAGAGGTTTCCAGACACGAGGCCTACTTTGTTCGGCAACCTCATAGGCCGATGTTTGAGGCACGTATGCACATTTGGGGGCAGATGATGCCAAAGAGGTACGAGACTCTGTTTCTAGCAAGGATATCGCATGGTGAACTGGATTTGCTAGCCATTTTTTACGAGCATCCCTTCATTATGGTCCCTTGTCCTTATTTGGGTTTGGATTGGTGAGGGTGTGCCAACATCCTCTTCACAGCTGATGAGTCGCCAGATGATAGAGGTAATATTACTATTTTATTTAAATTTATTCTAGCATGTTCTTTAACTTGTTTTTATTAATTTGTGTAATGAAATTGTCTAATTATTGTTGTGTGCTTGTATATATTTTGCATAAATTGGTTCTTTTGATGGCGAGGACATGCCGACACCACCACATGATCCAGGTGTGGATCCTGATGACGATCAGGGCATGCCAGATGCCGAGGATCATCAAGAGGCCAGTGCAGAGAGACCTGCTCCTACTAGTGCACTGGTACCACCTTTTGCTAGGCATAGTCGACTTGATGCTAGATACAAGATGGAGTTGGGCGACCAACTCAGTGCATTTATTGTTGAGGTGGGCATCAAGCCCGCTCATTACAGAGACATACAGGTCGATGATGGGCTCTTAAAGATGTGGAGAGGCATGCCGCGTGACATGTACACCCTGATGCGGCATGTTGTAGTAGTTATGACAGCTGTTACGCGACTGAGGAGGATTTTTGCACATTATAGGCGTGGTCGAGACACAAAACGTGATTGACAGTCTGCGAGCAGCGACTCATCATCTCATTATTGTTCACCTCCCGCCGGGCCAAATGAGCAGCCTCCACTAGCATCTAGCAGCAGTTATCATGGAGATGAGGCTAGACCATGCACTAGATTGTCCACGGTCATCACCGCAAGATCGTACCGCATCATGACCAGAGTAGGTCGGACCATAACGTCGAGGCCGCACCGACGACCGAGCAGTTTCCCCCACTAGACCCGCTATTGATGTTGTACTACCACTGTACCGATCCATGACATTTATATTACAATTATATATTTTAAACATCATTTAGTTATATATAAATATATATATATATATATATATATATATATATATATATATATATGGTCCATTTATTTTATGTTCATGTTGCATTTGTACTTAATTTACATGTTGGTGATCATCATGATGTGTATACTGTTAGGTCATGTTAGATATGTTCATTTAATGTGGAGCTTGCAGATAGATGTGTATGTGATAGCATGAGTTATTTGACATGAGATGTATATTTGATGTTTGTGTTGTGATGATGTTAATATATAATGTTAATTATGTTTTGTTAGATGATCATGATCATGATGATGTTAGCGATTTTGAATGTATTTTTTAGTCAAATATGATGTTTGTACGATGGTTGTCATGAACATGATGTTTATTAATTAATTTAATATCAAATGATCATGATATTGTAAAATTGTAATATTTGTAATTCTAATTGTATATAAAATTCTAAAATTGTATAATGGTATATATGTAAATTTGTAAAATTGTAATTGTAATTGTAATTTTTTAATTTGTAAAATTGTAATTGTATATATGTAAAATTGTAAAATTGTAATTGTAATTCTAATTGTATGTAAAATTTTAATTGTATTACTATGAATTGATTGTAATTGTATGTAAAATTCTAAAATTGTAATTATATGTGAAATTGTAAAATTCTAATTCTAATTTTAATTGTAATTGTATGTAAAATATTTGTAAAATTTTAATTGTATCAATGTGAAATGATTTTATTAAAATTTTTAAATTTGTAAATTTGTAAATTTTAAATAATTGTAAAATAATAAATCTAGAATAATATGAATTATTGTAACATAATAAAGTTTAGAAAATAATGCAAATAAATTCATGTACTTTATAATTATCATTATTTTATTATGATCGTAGATACAATAAAAAGAACTAATTTATACAGTACGCCATTGTTTTTTAGATCAACATAATTGCAAATTATCAAGTGAATTATTGATTTTAACATTAACACAATGCAAATTACCAATTAATTCAAAATACATATTATAATGTTTCGAAAAACCCATCTTAAAAAGTATAAATATTGATGAAATAACACATGTACTATATCACTCTCGGTTCTCATGATCACCGTCATTATCTTCCAGCTCACATGGCATGATAACACTATTGTTCTCAAAAATATGTTTTGATCTAGGGTCATGTGTCAATACCAACCACCAATCCCTATCCAACACATCTGGGTAAAAAAACACCTAGTTGCAGTGTTTGGGGAAAACATAGGGCTCCTTAGCTTCATCCCACATCTTTCTAGAGTTGATACATATCAGCCTACTATTGCGATCTTCCTTTACATTATTCCGATCAAAGGTGTCCCACCACTTGCACCAAAAAATAACACATTGGAAAGAAGAGAAATCCACTTCAATGATCTCTTGTATCTTTCCCATGTAACCTAACGTCCCTCGTACTAGGTTTTGGTTACAGTGGCTAGATTGACTAGATTGATCGAACTCACTTCCACTCCACAGTTTTGTGTGATGTTTCCAGCATCGACATTTTTTGTGCGAAAATGGTGTCCATATGGCCACATAGATGGGAAAAAATGCACCTATTATAAAAAAGTTAAAAAAATCATAGTGTCATGTGTCTTATAATAACCCAACAGTTAAAATATGAAATATAGATGTCTTATAAGTTTAAAATTTACATATAAATTAAAAATATTATTACCAAGTTTTTTCACCCAATCCCTACGTTTAGCGCATCGTCTTCAACATGTGGGTAACAACTGGTAGAACTGTATATCTCTCTGACTTGGTCAGCAACCCAACTGTTGGGGCATATTTTTTCCATATTTTCTTTTAAATGATCAGGATAAGGCACACTTCTACCATTCAACCATATGAATTCTTTCTTGTCACTATCCCATTTCATCCTCTTTTGTTCATACAATGCGACCCATGGTTGTGTCGCTTCAGAATTGTAAAGAACGAATTTATTGATTGCTTCAATTTCTGCATTCGCTGATGAAATAAAACTAGCATTATATAGTACTTACAGATCAAAATATACATTATATCGAATTTCAACATGAATATTAATTACTTTTGTAAATTTGAAAAATTATAAGTCGCTTACTCTTTATCAAGCGCTTTTTTCCACTCGTTTGGAGCAACTCCCCTTCTCTTTTTCCTTCATCCCTTTCATAGTCCCAAATCACTACACCTGGTCTGTTTTCGATCTGCTTGATGTACTCACTGGCATAATAGAAAGACTCATATGATATATACCCCTCTACCATAGACCCCTTGGGTTTTGCCCTTTGTCGAACAAAAAATTTCAATTTCTTCATGTACCTCTCTAAGAAAAACATCCAATGACAAGAAACCACCCCAAATAATTCAACCTCATCTACTAGGTGGATTAGAAGATGAATCTGTAAGTCCATGAAACTCATCGGAAATTCCTTCTCAAACATACAAACAATCTCAACTATCTCTTGACGCCACCATGGAATGCTAGCCACATGAATCTCCTTTGATGTGATCCAACATACAAATGCAGATAATTTAGATATGGCATGTCCTAGGTCTTGAGGGAATTCATGTTTCACACACCCACGCATGAACAAAGGATAATAACATTGCAGAGTTATAAACACCTGCAATAATATACAAAATTAGCTATGTTTTATGATCCCTGCATGGGATAAAATTTGTTGGAATAGAGTCTCCTAAAAGCTACGAATTTTGTATAATTTTGTATATTTTTGATATTATTTAGTCTAGTGAAGGGGTTTTGGGGTGGGTCAAAGCCCCGAATGAAATGTAATGGGTCAAGGGTAGACCAAGAGTCCACAAACCACAGTTTACGTACCATTGGAAGCGTAGGCTAAGTCAATATAAATAGATGAACCTTTTTCAGTCTTACGGTAGGAAGGAATTAATTCGGATGCTAAGTGAAAATTTTTAGATCTGTTGTTAGTCGTTAGGGTAAGGACTCCTGCTGGCTATGTGCGCGGAGATTATCAGTCCTGTTGTGTGCGAACCCTGCTGGCTATGTGCGCAGGCTGTCTCGGATTGTATTAATTTTTGGATACTAATATATGCGATATGGTTGAAGTAATTCTGTGTTATCTGATCTAACGTATTTCTCTTGACACGAACTATTGGATCTGTCATGAATGTTGTTGGTTATCTGTTTATGATGCGAAACTGTCTATGTTATGCTATAATTATACTATGTTGATGATGCGTTATAATGATATGTGCTAATTACTGCTGATACGCACGTGGATGTGGAATTATTAACTAGCTTTGTGCATGATATTAGATCTGTATATTGCGATATACTGAGCCCTGCGAATAGATCTGTTTGGTGCGAACTCGATATGCTGTGAACGCAGATCTTCTTGACTTACTTAATCTCTCTCAGGGTGCGGAAACCTGGTTCCAGCACCCTCCCACACTACTTCAGGTGAGACTTTGGCATGCGCAAGTAGGTCACTACCAAAAGGGACAGTAGTATAGGGGTTTTTTGGAAAACTTTAACCTCCAAACCTAGGTCAGGACCCCTCAAGCCAACAAATGGTTCCATTACCGGTACCAGGAGCATTTTGAGAGAGGGATTGAGTAATGCCAAGGGAAAATTGGAGACCTGAGAAGAAAGAAATTGAAGAGTGGTTTGAAAAGCAAGTTCAGGAATTTGCAATGAAAGAGAATCGCAGTGAAAAATTGACAACAGAGAAGTGGAAGAATAAATACATTTTCACAGAGATATATGAAATTTTCTTTGTGACATTTGTGACCGAGCTTTAGAAGTGGCTTGTAAGGCTCGTAGATTTCCAAAAGCATTGGAAGGAAGAACGGGTCACGTAGTGGACCCTAGAGTTGGTCCAGCAGTTGGAGAAGACTGATAAGACCATCACTCGCACAATAGATCACTGAGTGGACAGTGTGCTAGGGGGATTTGTGACAAAATTTACAATCGATCAATTCGTGTCCTATTTGGAGGTAGAGTGGAGGTTCTTCCAGGGTTTTCAGGGTAAGTTTCTGAAAGCCTTACCAATACTAATTAAGATATTATTGTGAGAAAAGAGCATTCTGTGTAGTCATACAGAGTGAATGAGCTCTCATCAGAGTGAGGGTACAACGCGGAGTGTAAAATACTATAGAACTAATAAAAAAGGAGATAGATATGTCTACAGCCCAGTAAGGAATTCAGCTGCGCATAGCCCTCCAACTACACCACCTTCAACTCAACATAGGGGTAAGAACTCACCCATACCTCCACCACTAGAAGACGAGATGGCCTCACACATGAAGCTACCTACCTTCAAGGGCATAGGGGATGAAGATATGGATCGGTTCTGTTTTGTCGTAGGATTTGTATGGACTGCACAACATGGCCAACGATGCTGTGAAGAGGGTGCAACTATCCCTTGCCTTTGAAGGAAGAGCCTTGGACTGGTATATGGGATACATAGCTCAGCATGCGAATGCAACCATTAAAGAGATTAAGAATGCCTTGAAACAACAGTTCAAGAAGCCTAAGTCCTATTCCCAGATAGTGAATGATCTGAAAGATTTCAAGAAATGACCCTCTGAGTCCATATGAGAAGCCGACCAGCGACTAAAAAAAGTAATCAAAGAAGGAGAATTTCAGTATGATGACAGGCAGCACAAGGAATGGTTCATTGCTATGTTACTGCCTCACCTGTGCGTACCTATGGGTCATAAATCCATTGAATCATAGGAAAAGCCTTGGAGATTGCTATGAAATTGGAAGTTGCGCCAAGAGATGATACAAAGCTAGGATTACAACAAATCCAAGGACAGCTGGAAGCGATGCACATGGAGATCTAGAACCTGCGAAGGACCAAGGGAAAGAAGCTAGCGTAGACCTATGGTGTATATGATGTGGGGTATCAGGGCATACCAAGGATTAGTGCCCACTACTGGCATACTACCTACAGGTGGGGGGGACCAGTCCGTTATGTCCAGGACTAAGTGGACTAGCGTGATGGTGTGATGACTATCGTGTAGCTGACATACATGATACTAATCACTGCCCTCGCTTGGGTGCGTATGTCCCAGAAGTTAAGCAACAATGGTGTAGGTTTTGCAGATACATAGGACATGACGAACAGAACTTCCAAACCTATGATCTAATGATAGACAAAGGAAACCTATATAGGGTACAATTAGAACCTTCTTCACCAAGATCCCCCTTAGGTATGGGTGGCTCCCTAGCTAGGGGCAGGGGAGGGGGCCGAGGTGGAAGTGAAAGTAGGGGAGAGGACAACTGATTTGCTATAACGACGGAGAAATAGGGCACTTTACAAGGGACTATAGGAACCCTGCGAGACAATCTTGCATATATTATAGACAACTAGATCATGTGATCGAATATTACCCGATTCTGATAGCAAGATGTAGGAGAAGCAGCATACACCTACGCAGAATGTGCAAAGGGTCAAGGCAGAACCTCCAGATGAAGGACCAAGCGTTAATGTTATAACACACAGCGGCATGGCCACTGAGGGAGCTGCAGAGAAAGCCGAGGCGGAGCCTCTTATCCGAAAAGTAGCCATAAAACAATAAGGTTTGGACTTACAAAAGGAAAAGGAAACCTTTGTCACAACTCGCCAAGACTTTTCTAAAGCTGAGGTATCTACTCCTCAAGCCCCCGTGAATCTCAAAGCAAATGATGAGGTCAAAAAAATTTTGCAGGCGTGTATGAAGCTGCTGCCCAACCAAAGGGCCGTAGAAAACCTCCAAGCTTTGATAGACAGCTGCGCAGAAAGAACAAACCCACCCATGGAAGTTAAGGATGTGCACAAACTATACATGCATAAGAAGCGCACTGGTAGGGAAATGCGGTTAACAACGTAAATTGGTGATTACGAGATGGATCAAGTTATTCTGGAGGTAGGCTCAAATGCAAACAGACTACCTAAGAAAACTTGGCAGTGAATGGAAGAACCCTAGTTGGAATGGTCCACTATCCAGTTGCGCATGGCCAATGAGCAGAAGGTCATACCGTTGGGGAGATTACCAAATATCATGGTATATATCGTAGGAGTTAAGGTCCAGGCTGACTTCGAGGTTATTCAGATTGTAGAAGATGCAGACCCCTATCCTGCGCTACTAGGATTGGACTGGGGCATAGATATGGGAGGTATCATAAATTTGAAGAAAAGAAGCATGGCATTTGAGAAAATTTGCAACCTGCACCATCATGCTCAAATCATCCAAATCATCTAGGATTAACTCTTTTTGGGCCTCATTTGGTCGAAATATGCCAAAGTTATGGCTTCTTCATTTTTTCTTAGAAAAGCTCCACTAAAACTGGAACAACTCGAGTTAACCCTGACAAAATTGGAGGTCCTCTGAAATTAGTGGACTCCTCCAAACTAGCCGCCAAGTTAAGAACTATTTTAATTAGTGGATAAATGTGGTTTAATTAGCAATAAGCATAGTGTAGGCGTAGTTAATGTGCACTTAGCATAATCCATAATTAATGGTGGATTAGCGCATATAACACATGATTTAAGGGTTAATTAAAACTCATTTAATGCTAAACCTCTGCCATAATGATCCAGGTGGATATTGGTGGTCACCCGCCTATTCCACTTGGGGCTCCACCATTGTCTCTTTCAATTTTTCAGTTTCGGCACAGTTTACTATTTTTAGCAGTTTTTCGGGTCCTGAACTTCCAGAGCCGTTTTGAGGCCCTAAACGACGTTTTTTGGGAAAGCGGAGAGCAACATGGGTCCATGGACCAATGTTTCTCATTCAAAATCTGTAGTCCTCGGATAGATCTTTCTAACGAGGTATGGTACACGTCAAATGGAGATCGTATGCCAAAGTTACGCCCCTGGGAAGTTGAAACACCAATTTACCCAAACGGGGCCCATAGTTTTGGCGCTTCATCTCCTAGGGTTAGGGTTTTGGCTGTTTAGGATTTCCCATTATTTCTAAATAATAAATAGGCCCTCGAGCCTCATTGTAACTCAGTTCAGAGGCATGTAGCCACTAGATCTCTTCTCAGAGATAGCTACCAGCGCCCTAGCTAGTTTTATTTCCTTTCTGTCTGTAAGCAAATTTCAATTCTTTGAGATTAATGAGATGAAGTGTTATTTCTGTTGCATCTTTGTATTTATGGTTATATGTTTATTCTGTTGCATTCCTGCATAAATCTAGATCAGTGGTATCAGAGCGGTTTGCTTTTTCTCGATCCTTCTTTGCATGTCCCCAATGAGGTCGGGGTATAAGGAGCTAGGGCTAGATCTGGTGGAACTTTTGCAAGATCAGCCTCGCAAACCTCGACGGACGCCCATGGGGGATGAAAATAAAGATGAGGGATCAGGAGATCCTATCAAAATATTGCTCGAGGAGGCCCTCGAAAAACAAAGGAACGCGATGATGGATAACTTTTCTTAGATCCTTCTACGGCTACCCACCGGTGGCGCATCTGCATCCAGCAGCCACTCTGGAGGCGTGACTCCTTTTAAGGTACAAGTAAATTTTGACATTCCCATATTTGAGGGTCAAATAGACGCAGATGCTGTAGATAGATGGTTGAATCTGTTAGAAGGATATTTCTCGGTTCATGACTTTTCAGACCGAGAGAAGATTATTTTTGCACTCCTCAAAGCTACCCCCCATGTTAAGGACTGGTGGGAAACCTACTATGAGAACAAGGACCAGACAGAACCCTCTCTGTTCTCGGCCGTACCAACTTGGAATTCTTTCCGAGAGGCCGTCAAGGAACAGTACTATCCCGTGGGGAGCTATGAGGACAAGTACATACAATGGACCACGCTGCGACAACAAAGGGATCAAGATGTCCACGAGCTGACGAATCTGTTCCATACCCTACGCACAAAGTTGGGTATCAAAGATTCAGAGAAACATTTGGTGCTAAAGTATCGCAGTTGTCTGCACAGATACATTCAGGAGGAAATGGAGTTCCTCGACATCTCCTCGCTTGGTACGGCATACCGGTATGCTGACAAGATTGAGCAGAAATTCAAACAGAAGAAGCGAGACTTTGGATCTGCGAATCAAAAGCAAGGGAAAGGTGCTTCCAAACCGCAGAACAAAGGACAGAGCCAAGGCATGGCGGCTAAAGACAACTCATTGAAGCCACAAGAAAAGAACAGCACCACAAAGCCAAAGAAGGACACGGGAAAGTGGTGTGAGTTCCATAAGAGCTCCACTCACAACACAAGTGAGTGTCGGGCCAAGCAGTCGCTAGTGGTCGAGATGAGGGCTTCTGAGTCAGATGCATGCTCCGACTCCGAATCAGAACCTGAAAAGGGGAATGAAAAAGGGAAACAGATTATTGATGCGGAGCCCAACGCCACTATTGCCACTACAAAGGTCCAGAAGGAGGAACCGGAAGATCCAGAGGAGGAGGAACGCCTCTTCCACTCCCAGATGTGGGTAAAGGGCTCCCCTGTACAGTTCATTGTCGACAATGGGAGCCAAAAGAACCTCATTTCAGCAGACGCCGTGAAGCGGTTGGGCTTGCCGACCACAGCTCACCCACATCCATACACCATCGGGTGGCTTCACCAAGGATGAGACCTCCGCGTCAGCCGGCAGTGTCGCCTTCCCTATAGCATCAAGCCCTTCACGGATGAGGTATTATGTGACGTTGCTCCTATTGATGTTTCTGATGTATTATTAGGACAACCATACTTGTGGAAGCGTCATGCTGTGTATGAGTCTCAACCTCGTGCTGTTATTGTTACTTTGGGAAATAAGTTGTACGGGATACCAGAGGTACCACCTCCTGCCACTACCTCTTTGGTTACTGCAAAACAATGCAGTAAGCTCATTTCCCAAACTAGGAAATTTGTTTTCCTGATGATCCATCCCCAGGGCAAGAAGAAGACTGTGGCCACGACCTCCAGACAAGGCTCCTCTACATGACAACAACAAATTGATAAGGTTGTGGAGGAGTAAGGGGACATATTCACCTCACCCACAGGGGTTCCTCTGCACTGTCATGTCAAGCACCTGATTGATCTGACCCCAGGTGCGCCGCTACCTAAAGGACCGATCTATTAGCGCTCTGTTCTGGAGAATGATGAAATCAAGAGGCAGATTCAGGAGCTGTGCAGAAAGGTCACATCAGACCAAGTTCATCGCCCTGTGGGAGCCCGATCGTGTTGGTACAGAAGAAGGATGGGACGTGGAGACTCTGTATTGACTATCGGGCGCCGAACAAGATCACTGTCCGGAATAGGTACCCAATCCCACGGATTGATGACCTTCTGGACCAACTCCAAGGTGAAAAATATTTCAGTAAGATCGACCTGAAGTCTGGGTATCACCAGGTACCAATTGAACCCTCTGATGTGTGGAAGACTGCCTTCAAGGCTAAGGAAGGCCTTTTTGAATGGCTGGTCATGCCTTTCGGGTTGAAGAATGCTCCCGCAACCTTCATGAGGATGATGGACGACATCTTGCGGCCATTCACCAACTCATTCGTAGTGGTGTACTTGGATGACATTCTGATCTTCAGCAACACTTGGGAAGAGCACCTTCATCACATCCGACAAGTCCTCCAAACACTGCGGCAACACAAGTTGTGTGCCAATTTGGAGAAGTGCACGTTTGGCATGACCCAGGTTCAATATCTGGGATACATTATTGATGAAAGGGGGGGTGCATGTGGATCCAGCCAAGATCCAAGTCATTCGGGATTGGCCAGCCCCGACTACTATAACAGAGCTTCGCAGCTTTCTGGGTCTTGCTAATTTCTACCGTAGATTCGTGTTGGGATTCTCTCATATCACTTGGCCCTCGAGTCAAGTCACCAAAGGAGGAGGGAGAGCAAAATTCTTTTGGTCGGAACCTCACTGCATGCCTACGTAATTGAAAATCGCTCTGCTCGCCTCTGCTCACTTTACCGGGACTCTGTAAACAGTCCATTTGAGATCGCATGCATGCCTCCGACTCATGCTATTGGGGCAGCCTACCAACAGAGACATCCGAATTTCACAAAGAGACATTGTCTCATTACCAGCTCACAAGTATCCCACTTATGACAAGGGAAAATGTATTCCATCAGTGCAAGCTTGTCGTACAATGGAAGCATTACATTGGGAAGGAAACAATCATCCACATGCATTCACCAACCCCCCGCAAGCTCATACGTACACAAGGGAAGCTGCGTAATGATCGCCACCGAAGTGGTGCACATATCCGGCAATGGGCCATTTGAACATCAAGTACAAGAAGGGTAGCACCAATCATGTTGCATCGCCTCGCCCGACCACCGATCGTGGCGCTCACCACGATGCTCAACTCAGGCACGAGACTTCCTCGATTGGCCACTTTATGAGAGTGACCCAGAATTCGGCCACACTTACAAGGCACTCTTGGGGGGTACGCAAGTTCCAAATTTTCACCTCCAAGATGCACTTTTATGTCACCTAGGACACCTTTGTGTTCCTTCAAGCGATCGTGCCAAGATGATATGGGAAGCACACTACAGTCGAGTCGCTGGGCATTTCGGGGTCGAGAAAACAGTATCAATACTACAGAATTATTTCTATTGGTCGAACCTTCGAAAGGATGTCAAGAAGCACATCAGATCCTGCACTGCTTGTGCCATTGCCAAACCAACCATCAAGAAGCAAGGCCTGTATACTCCACTACCTACCCCTAGTCGACCTTGGGAATCCATCTCCATGGATTACATGTCGGGCCTGCCTTCTACTAAGGTGGGAAATGAGTTCTTTTGTTACAGGCGCTCTACGATTCTCGAAATACTGAAGGCGTCCGCAAGAAGAATATCACATCAAAGCATCATAAACTCTTCTTTGAATGAGTCTAGGTGCACTTTTGGATCCCACAAACTTCATCATATCATACTTTCCTGGACAGCACGTTCCTCGCCATTTTGGTCCAACTCGTCAATTTTACCAAGTCACCAAGTCCATGCCTTTCCATCCCCAAACGATGGCTTACAGGTCGTCAGAATGATCAGATACATTCTCGCACATGTACAATTCAAAGCATCCAATGCCATTACGGGACGAGAGCCTCCTCATGTACAACATAGTTATAATCGGCCTCCATAGTTCAATCGGCCATAGCCCCTTCGTGGCTTGATTCCAACCACTATGTCCCATTGACGTAGCCATGCCATTTGCGCCTACTGTGCCGATTCATCATGTCCAGTCTGAAGTTGACAAAGCCAATAGCTTCATCGAGCGCATTCAACACATCCGCCAACAGGTTCATGATATATTGGACAGAGCCAATGCCAAGTACAAGCAACGCCATGATCAACACCCGGTGCCACACAACTTCCAGGTGGGTGACAAAGTATGGCTACATTTGCAGAAGGAGCGCCTCACTGGACCCCACCGCAAGCTTCGCCCGCTCCGATACGGGCCGTACACCATCACCAAGGCCGTAGGGAACAATGCATTCGAGCTCAGTATTCCACCATTCCTTGGTCTGCACCCAGTCTTCAATGTGGATCGCCTTCGTCCTTACTTCCCACCTCTACTGGACACCTCGGACATTGCAGAACAACTCACACCAACTGAGTTAAATCCAGACTGCATGGAACAGGCCACCACAGATTGCATCATGGACATGCAAATCAAGAAAACTCGCCAGCAGAAGATCCAACTATATCGGGTTGTCAAAGCTGGCCAACTCCTGCACCAAGGAAAGTGGTTCACCAGGGACCAAGTTCAGCAGAAATTTCCTCATCTCATGGAGGAACTTAACGCAATGGGAACCATTGCTTCCTAAGGGGGGAGGAATGATCCAGGTGGATATTGGTGGTCACCCGCCTATTCCACTTGGGGCTCCACCATTGTCTCTTTCAGTTTTTCAGTTTCAACACAGTTTACTATTTTTAGCAGTTTTTCGGGTCCTAAACTTCCGGAGTCGTTTTGAGGCCCTAAACGACGTTTTTTGGGAAAACGGAGAGCAACATGGGTCCATGGGTCAATGTTTCTCATTCAAAATTTGTAGTCCTCGGATAGATCTTTCTAATGAGGTATGGTACGCGTCAAATGGAGATTGTATGCCAAAGTTACGCCCCTGGGAAGTTGAAACACCAATTTACCCAAACGGGGCCCATAGTTTTGGCGCTTCATCTCCTAGGGTTAGGGTTTTGGCTATTTAGGATTTCCCATTGTTTCTGAATAATAAATAGGCCCTCGAGCCTCATTGTAACTCAGTTCAGAGGCATGTAGCCACCACATCTCTTCTCAGAGATAGCTACCAGCGCCCTAGCTAGTTTTATTTCCTTTCTGTCTGTAAGCAAATTTCAGTTCTTTGAGATTAATGAAATGAAGTGTTATTTCTGTTGCATCTCTGTATTTATGGTTATATGTTTATTCTGTTGCATTCCTGTATAAATCCGGATCACATAGGTCATGACTAGAAGGTCATGTGGTAAGGGGTTGGTCCCGCTTACCCCCACCGAAATCCAAAACAAACTTTAAATATAAGCTGACATGTATATTTAATCAAATCCAATGCTTAGTTGATATTTTATGTCTTGTGTGTAGCTTGGGGGAGGTCACAGGGTTGAGCACGACCTTTGCCAAGCCACCATAATATATTTTTGCCACACCAAAATTAATATGACATTCAACCACAGTTAGCCAAAATTTAACCTTTGGGAGGGGCACGTGGCGACCTCCAGGTTAGCCACGTGTGAGCATCCCATTGGTTCCTCAAAAACCAACCATAAACTGCCACATAGTGTAGAAATTTGGGCCAACCATATTTCAACACTTATCAGCACACTATTGGCTGGAGGAAAAACCACTTTGACTGAAAAATTGACCGCTTTGACCCTGTTTTACTTTTTTTGAAAATTCCCCTCTTTGGTCAAGCAGACATCATGTTCTAAATTTCACATACAGAGTTAGTTTTTGATGAAACAAAGTGCGCCAGATTCCTGGTGACGAGGCCTATCCGGTCATTCTAGTTTGGTGCGATTCTAAGCACTTTGAATTTTTAGCAAATTTTTGCCCCCAAACCAGATTTTGATCACAGATTATCAAAGAAAAGTACACGTGTGAGAATTTTTTTTCAATATGGATAAAGGATAACGCCAAGAGGAAAACATGTGCATCCTATATCTGGTGTAGTATGATGAAAAACTTTCAATGCTTTTTTTGTTTTTTGCATTGGGATGTAGGAGATGGCACTCAGGTTGATATCAGTTTAAATTCCTTAAAGGGCTTTTCAGGGAACCACTCCTTCTTGATCCTTCTTCGCTTCCTTCACGATAAAGGTATTTTCTATCTTGACCAAATTCATAATATGCATAATAACTTCTCCATCTTACATTATTGGCTCAAGGCTGAAGAGTTGGGGTTACATGGTAATCTTGTTGTGGAATGGGAAATATATCTTACACAATTGTGTGCCACTGGTATCTCCATCTATGCTCAAGAAGATAGTATGGTTTTGGATGGGTTGTATAAGAAAGGGCAACAGGTGGCACAAGAAATCTACAATAGACTTCCCATGGTTGATTTTGTTTACTATTTGTGGTTCCAAATAGCATGGAAATGGGAGATACCATAGAAACTAATTTTTTTTTGTTGGTTGCTCTTCATGATTGTGTGCTCACCTGGAAGAATCTGCAACATCGAGGTTTCAATGGGCCAAGTATCTGTCCTATGTGCATGAAGGGTAATCAGGAAGTGTACCAACTTTTGTTGTGTTATCCTTTCGCTAAGGAAGTTTGGAAAGGGGTACCGAAAGCTCTAAACATTGTTTCCATTCAAGATTATCATTCTTTAGAGGTATGGATAGCTTATTGGTTTAAACCTCAACAAGCACATCAAACCCTTCCATTCTAAATTATTTGGTTCATATGGCACAACATAAATTCTTTTGTGTTCAACTAAAAAGTGGCAGTGGTCAAGGATGTTGTGATAAAAAATATGGAAAAATATGCAAAAATAGGGTTGTGAAAGAAGTGCACATACAAGAGGGAGATGAGGAAAAAGGACATATGGAAGGATCTACCTATAGGTATTTTTGATGGGGCTTGTTTGCAGAGGAAATTATATGTGGGGCTTTTATTTTTTTAGAACCAGACAGATATTACCATTTCTAGTTGGAGGGTGGATATGGCACAAATAGCATAGAAAAAATTATTGCTTTATGGGGCATTCTCATATGTGCAAAATGGTTGGGTTTGGAGATATTTCATATTCATGGCAACGCTAAGGGAATCATTGACTAGGTGAGGGATTATATATAGTTTAATTCTTTTATTTTATTAAACTAGATGTGGCCCATACAAAATCTCGTGAGTTCTTTTCAATATATTTTCTTTGGCATATTAAGAGGGAGAAAAATCAGGTTGCCAATTTTCTATCAAAGAGAAGTATATGAAAGGATAGAGGAAAGTTCTTCTTTGCTACATATGTTTGGGATGCCTTGATTAATATTGGTTGCACAAATTTTTCTTTAAAAACAATTTTTTTTTCTATTCTCCTATTTTCTTAAAAGACTTTCTTTGGTTTTTTTGAAGAGGCATAGTGACTTAGAAAAGGTGGGATCACCGTATGATGTATTTTTTTTTATAGGACATATTTGTAAGAGATATAGAAAGCGTGTTATGTTCTTATAAACTTAGGACTTTTATGTTTAGATGCTATAAGAGGAGATCTTGCATATAAAGCACAAAAACTAAAAACATCTTGCATCAAATGGGAAATGATAAATACACTCAACGTGATCTCATTTTGTACTCTCTTTTTATAATAATGAAAAGGAAATTTTTATTTTTATTTTTCCAAAAAAATGGATTCAGATCTTTCAACGTTCATATATTTTTTCAAATTTTATAATTTTTTCACCATTTAATTTAAAATGTTTATAAATAATAAATCATTATTAAAAAATAATTAATTAATTTTTTATTTTTCTCTACTGCATCCAATATAATCATCATTTAATCTTGCATCAAATGGGAAATGATAAATACACTCAACGTGATCTCATTTTGTACTCTCTTTTTATAATAATGAGAAGGAAGCCTTTTTCAAAAAAAAAAGAAAAAAAAAGAGAAAGATTCAGATCAACGTTCATTTTTTTTTTTCAAATTTTATAATTTTTCACCATTTTAAATTAGATGTTTATGAATAATAAATCATTATTAAAAAATAATTAATTAAATTTTTTTTTTTTTTCTCTATTGCATCATTTATAATCATAATTTTAATTTTGAAATGTGTATACTTTCAATTGAAAACCTTTTTTAAATTACTTTCGCATTTATTCAGATTTCAAAATTAAATATCTTTCAACAATCTATTTATTTAGTAATACCTCATGAATAAACTAATTAAAATTTTAAATATATTATTTATTTTGAAAACTGTTGAAAGATACCTAGATTGTGTGCTAACAGCCTTAAATCGATCAATTTACCGAAAGACAGTAGAAAATTCCTAGACCAGAGAGGCCAGTGATAAAAGATACAGATTTACGTGGTCAAGCTTATCCTGGTTCATGATGATCTTAGCTAAACAGCATCCTTCGAAAAACCCACTATGACTCTGCTCAAACAAGAATATAACTGATTTGGTAGGGCAATGCCGAACGTTTTATTATAATTAATACAGACAAGAATATAACTGATTTGGTAAGGCAATGCCGAACGTATTATTATAATTAATACAGATTTCTTAACGAAATTGTCTGTCATCCAATGCAATCCCGCCAACCTCCAGTTCTCATGAAAGCAAAATTAGATATGTGTAAGTCAACTACATTCGCTCGACAAAATCTTGGAAACGTTATCAGAAATTACCAAAGAATCGCTTGATTCGCCTGTCTCAAATGGACCTTGCTGCATTAGTGGCAAAGGCCTATCTGGGATTTCAGGAATCTCTGTCTCAGCCTCCAGCATCTTCAAGGCTTCCGCCATTCGAGGTCTGAATGTCACTAGAACATGCGAGCACAAAATACCCACCAAAACAAACCTCTCCATCTCGCTCTCCTCGTATCCGCACTGCAGGATGATACTCTCCTCTACTATTTCAGCGGTTTTGCCTTTCTTCGCTAGTGCCCATGCCCAATCCGAGATAAGGTAATGCGAGGCCGACTCCGCAGAGGTGTCCAGAGCCTTTCTACCGGTCATGATCTCCAATAGCAGAATTCCAAAACTATAGACATCACTTTTCTCTGTCAATTGACCGTAGAGAGCGTATTCTGGGGCCAAGTAGCCGTGCGTCCCTGCTATTTTAGTCGTGATTTGGGATTTTTCTTCTTGAGTCATCATTCTCGCCAGCCCAAAATCAGCCACACAGGCATTCATTTCGTCATCCAGAAGAATATTGGTGGCTTTTATGTCTCTGTGATAAATAGGGGGCTGTATACTATCGTGCAGATAAGCCAACCCCTTGGCAGTGCCGAGGACAATCTTCCTGCGCTGCAGCCAGTTCAGAGGCCGGTCGATGGACTTTTGTCCAAATATATGCTCATCCAGACTTCCATTGCGCATGTAATCATATATCAAAAACCGCTGGTGACCTTCCCTGTTGTCGCTCGCCACGCAGAAGCCTCTCAAAACGACCAAATTCCGTTGCCTGACGCTGTTGATGGTCTCTACTTCGTTCAGGAATTCAGAATCACCCTCCGGCGTGCAGTTCCTGATTCTCTTCACTGCTATCTGCCGACCATCCGGGAGCGTTCCCCTGTAAACCGTACCGAAACCGCCGCGGCCGATGAAATTGGCGTCGCTGAAATTTTCAGTGGCGGCCCTGATGAGTCGAATGTCGAACCACATTGCCCCATTGTTGGGCCTCAGGACTGCCCGTAGGAGTTTCTCATTACGCCTCAGGTATCTTCTCTGCACAGCCTTGGAATGGATCTTTTTGGCCAACAAGCAGTAGGAAAGCCCTAGAGCACAGATGACAACAACAGCTATAACAATGCAAATAAAAGCGTGGGTTAAAACTTGACGATTGGAGACGTCTTGGACGAACGGCACACCGAGGATGCACTGAGCAGTATGACGGTTTTTCGGGCCGAATTCATTAACCACTCCGGCGGCATACAACCATGTGAAATACAAACATTTCGAAACTCCTTCACTTGTGATTAATTGCTTTGACGAGTTGTTGAACTTGTCTGTCAGCATGTTAAAAGTGAGTATTCCACTCTCGCAGCATTGCGAACAGCTGATCCGATCTGAGAGGTCGCCTTTGCAGGCCGAGTCGAGGGAAGAAGTCACCCCTGTGCGAATCCAGTCTTGCGTGGTCTGTATGCCGTAGCAGTGGAGTGGGCTCGTAACAAAATTGGACACCTGAAAGCAACTTTCCACTAAATCTGGTGAGGGAACCAGAGATTCGAGTTGCTGCCGAAACATCCTGAGACAGGAGACGACAGAAGCTTGGCTGGGAAGGTCAAACATGGATGCGTCTTTCAAATTTTGAGCCAATCCTATGCCCATCACGCTCAGCAACGTCTGGCAACAATCGCCTTTATTCATCACCGGGTTACAGCTAGACTTATCCCATGCCAGTTCACCCACATAATGAAAGTCGATCGGACATTGGGTGTCAGCCCCCAGTACCAAATTCAAAGCCAATAACTGCATCAGCAGAGCGATAGTATCCATATTCATTTTTGTCTATAATAAGCGCCACTGCTTGCTCTACCGAAACATAGGCAATCGCGGCCGCTGACGCACTGGACTTCAGCTTTGCCTGGAATTTGTACAACGAGACGTTGTACAGAAGCTTTTTTTTTTACGTTTTAAACATATATTTGACAGAGAGAAAATTTTGAAATGTAAAACGCTATTGGTTTAAAAGAAGAGAATCTAAAATTTCCTTCTTTGTGTGAATTCTTAGTAAAATGAAATTCTTATGATACAAAAAGGAATACGGAGGAGAAGAATTGGAGTAGTTGTGTTTTTTTAAGTTAAACATAGTTTACATATATTTCATAAACAATTTTCTGTATTATGGAGCTAGATTCTTCGAAAAATCAATATTCCAGGATAGATCGCCGCATACAATCACCTGTACTCAATTCAAACTAATGGACCGATAATCTGTCCTGAAATCCCTGTAAAAGCAGCTACTGCTAAATCTTAAATCTTGGGTGAGTTCCATCAGTAGTTATTAATTTAGTTAGAAATTAATTTCTAACTAAATTATTGTTGCTACCAACCCTTTAACAATCCCTGAGGCATTGGGCATCGCTTTCATGGTTGGAGATAGCATCGTGATTAAATGTCATACAGATATGTCCTTTTCATGGCATGAAAAAAAGGAGAAAAATATGGCAGAAGATAACATCATGATTCAGATGAAAAGGGAAATATGGTCATCAACTATTCCGAATAGAATTTACACCTTAACCTGCGTTTTCGCTACTCTTCTAGATGCACCCGGATCGATTTCCGTCGTTACCCATTATCGGGGTGAAGGATCATGCGGCTTAGGCTAATTTTAAGGTAATACCTGATCTTTTAAAACGTCCTGCGCCAAAAGTATATCTGGGCTAACTGTTTCCCCGAAAAATCTAACGGATCTGTAGCGCCATAGTCGCGGCATTCAAGGATGCAGTGAATCACTGAATCTCTCGCCGAAAGTTGCTCCGATGTTAATAGCGAATGCCATGCTTAGTAATTTCACACGTGCTTTGTAAATAACACTGACAATTATTTTAGGAGCATTTTGTAAATAACACTTGATACACAAATAAATTGAGTAGGAGGTATCCAAAATAAAATCACATTTTTGGATTCTTGAAGTATCGAGTAATCTTCAGTTTTTGAAATTTCTTTTGATGACTTCAAACAATATGAGTCATATCTGAGAGGTGGAGAGGTGGTATATATTAGGCAACATTTTTCGAAACATTTTCTTTAGTTGTAAGGATGAAATTTAGTTGGATCACTTTTGAAATGCTTTCCCTGGAATTCAATGTTCATTTATAGGGTCAATGTCTTGTTGTAGAAATTCATTTTGACTTAACTTTATGTATGGCTAACCAATAGGCCATGTCAATCTAAAAATCATATGAAGCTAATGGAAAAGCATAGGAAGTTATCCACCAATTTAGTCTATTCATTTCCATTGGGCATGTCTTTAGTTTTTTTTTTTTTTTAAAGCTATCTACACTATCCATGAATTCGTGTGCTTACAGTCATCCAAGAATTCATGTGCTTACGGTCATCCAAGGAACAAGAGTAAACCGCTTTAAGTGCAACATTGTATAGATTTTGATGAATCAAAATATAAATTGATTTCTAGAAATCTTACTTTCAACTCCTACCACTAATGCTTGGTGATCTACTTGCTGATCTTCTACTCCCACCACTAATGCTGGGTGATCTACTTGTTGATCTTCTACTCCCACCACCAATGCTTGGTGATCTACTTGTTGATATTCTACCACAACAGAGATTCTAGGAATGTTCCTTGATAATTTCTTGGATGTTGTGGATCATCTTATTCTTGTTCTAGTGAAAATCTCTAAGAAAATGATGTTCTTTGCATCTCGAGTATTTCAATGGTTTGTTCCATTACTATCTCATCATCTTGAGTATTTGAATGGTTAGTTCCACTACTCTCTCATCCTTTCTTCCACAACCATCCCTCACTTGTTTCCACTGTAATTAAAAGTTTTGTTGGGATTTGCTCCATGTTGGGTAACTTGGATTAGGATTCTTTACCTAATTCCTATACTACCAAGGCTTAAAGCCTTCTTTCCTCTAATTGTATTTCTCCTTTCTCTTTTCTTTCTCACCCTTACAAAATTCTAGTTTAAAATGAGCTTTAAAACAATATTTCTACTTCAAGATGGTCTCTTCAAGAGTGTTGGTATCATTAATTCAATCCTATCTTGGTAGGACTAATGAAATCCGTAGAGAAAGCATTGGATTTCACTTTCTCATCTCCAATATATGAAACATATTTTATTAGTTCCAAAAATCTATTTTCATAATCATTCATGATTAATTGATCCAATTTCAACTCATGAAATTCTTTAACTTACATCATCGTACATCTCCAACATATATTTTTATCAAAAATATTTCTGAAATTCTTCCAAGTGGCTCTTCTCTCACTAATCATATTCACATTTTTGAGGTCTTCCCACTAAATCTTTGTCCATTTGTATTAAAAATGTCCACTCTTGTCTTCATATTCCTAGAATAGTTGTAGTTGAAGGAATTTTCTTAATCTAATAAGTCATGCTTCAACTTCTTTGCCTAATATAATCTTAGCATTGAAAGTAGATGGTTTTACTTTTTTGTATTCCTCCCATAAAATATCTTTAAAATTCCTCCTATTGTAATGTTTATGAGAAGAAAGATTTGATCCATAGTTCATTAATTCATTAGAAGTAGTTATATCTTTGTTTGATGAAAGTAATGATATCCTTTCACTAGTTGTTTAAGTATTAAAATTGTTTAACTTCTTAATCAATATAATTTTACTCGTGTTAGTTGAGAAATGTCCTTGATGTAAGTTTTTTTGAATTTTAAGAAAAATATGAAAGTAGCATTTAGCTCATTCTATTCTTATTGAGTTCTTATTATATTTCATTATTTTCCTCGCAACTCCAAAATTATTCTTTTAAACTTCTCATGGTTTCTAACATACTTGGAGAAGTCTCAATATTTATTCCTCCATTTGTCTCAATTTCGGAAAAGTGTGGTGAATCGTCCATAGTATTACTTATGAAGACTCATTTATTCTAAATGTTTGAACACTATACCTCCCTCTTCAATTTGAAATAAAGAAGAAAAATATATTAGTTTTAAAATTTAATCATTCCCTCTACATTGAGTTTAGAAAACTACCAGTCTTGTAACCTTGTCTCTAACTCATGGCCTACACAAGACCATGGTTCCAACCATTGATCTAATACCACTCTATCACTCATCTAATACCCTATAAATTATTGGAATAATTGGGTACTTGGATTTACCATCAATTTTCCACTAATTTACCTTTCTCAAATACAACTTGGACACCAAAGTTCAGCTCCTAGCCTAATTATGATCCTTAAGAGTCTTCCAAAAACTACATTTTTAATCTCAAATACAGAATCTATGGTCTTATAAAGTTCTTAAGTAGTTTCTCTTTCATATGCTACCATACTTATGTGTCACCCCCAGTTGTTCTATAAGTTGATGTCGCATGGCCACTATAGAGATATCATTTATCAAAGAGCTATAATTTAAAGAATAGATTTAGCTCTATTAAAGAGTTGCTTATAATTTTATGGCCTCTTGCATATTTGAGCTAAGTTAGAAAAGTAATAGGTTCCTAACTTGACTTGTATAATTGCATTCCAAGGATAGATGATGTGTTGGCTCTGACACAATTATGCATAATGAAGATCATGAGAGACTAGGAATACTTCTCTTTTAAAAAAAAAATTGTTAAAGTTTTTTCTAAGCAAGACATATTAACCTTGGGAAGGTCATTCATATGCTAAGTTTTGACCACATGGGATCCTTTGGAGGGAGGCTATTAGAAAATAATTGAAAGTTATATCATTATTTCATTGTGAGCGCGAGACACCCTAACCTCTATGATATATAGATGTAATAGAATGTGGGGAAGACAATATAAGGTTATCTTTCATGACATAAATTAATGTATATATATTTTCTATAACTAAAATGAAGTCTCAACCCATATAATTCCTATATGTTGAATAGGAATATATGCCTAATAATAAAAATTTCTTTTGTTCACTTTACTAGTGACAAATTCCAAACACTTTAATGTTTTGATTGAGAGGACGATTTGTTAAAATTATGTTTGATTTAATTGCAATAAGTTTTCCATTTCATGGAATCTGATTTAGATTTGAAAGAATGGCTAGAGTATTTTTCTTTAGAAGATTCTAAATAGGAGAAACCATTTTAAGAGATGAAAAATTTTCAAGACATTGAAGCCTACCAGCTTGCAAATATTTTTTATGAATAACCTTTTTATGAATCTTCGTAACAATTTGGCACCCATATCCATATTATTAAGAAATGGTAGTTAATCCCAAGCCCTTTATTGGATTTCAGGTCCTTAACAATTTTTAAGATAACTAAGTGAAACCTATTCATATTGGATTTACCCCTTTGCCAAAAAAATTGACAAGGCTTCATAAATATGATATTTGACTCCCGTAGGAGCCAATAAAGAAGAAAACTAGAACACATGAAAAAAAAAGGGACATAACTTAATAAAATCAAGCCTCCCTAAAGTGTTAAGCCACTATACTCCCCATTGGTTAAAAAAATTCTAAATATCATTGAGAACATTCTACAAAAGTGGGTAAGAAGGAGGTGTTAAATGAATATGAATTTTCAGGTAAGTAAAGGACTTCCACTCAATTTTTAAAGAGAAAGAGAGATACATTGCAATATGTATAATAGAAGTGGTGCTTGTACTAGAGGCATACACCTAATATTTGTGCTCATTTTTCATCCCATTAGGGACATGGAGAAAAAAATCCAAAACATATTTGAAGTGAGAGGTGATAATGGAAGATTCCCCTACATGAAAAATAATATCATCAACAACCAAAGAATGATTTATCGTTTTCACACCTCTTACAATTTTGATATAGAGGAGGTTCCCAAATTCTTGTTTCACATCAAGTTTCTTACCGGAATAATCAACAACTTTATATATGTGTGTGTGTGTGTGTAGTTGGAATTGTGGTTTTCATGATTATAACTATTTAATAGAGAGTCCATAGGTGGAATAGCTTTGTAATAGAGTGGAATAACCCATTGAGGAGTTTTTTGGATAACCTAACGTTTCAGACTACTGAAATGAGTCCCCATATTTCTTGAGAAGATTGATGAGTTTCAACGAGCTAAGATAATAGTATAAATATATGAGTGGGTAAACAAATAATAAATGGAATAATGATTACAAATAGCTATTGTTGGTATTTATTTCATGGTTGCAGCTACCTTATGTTGGCACTGATGTCAACCTTATGACAGTCTATATGATTCATTGACATCAACCTTTTGATGGTTGACATAATGGAATTGACATGGTTTGTATAAAAAACTATAGGTGTTGGACATGATTTCTTAGGTGTTATACATGTTGATCCATGTTGTTTAGTCTCACACACTAGGTCTTCATGTTCATGTTCATGTCTTGTTGCAGATATGTCTGGCCGAATTGATCAGTTGATGTCCTAGCCTATTTGATCTTCTTTTAGAGGTGATACAGTGTTGTGCAGAGATGTTTCATCTTCTGTAGGTGTCTAAGGAGAGTAGAGGACTTGTTGACACTCATGTAAAACCTTGTCTTATTGGCTTCTAGGTCAACATGGTGTTGACACTAGGTTGTGGTGTTTAACCCATTTGCATAGGTGTCACATATCTTGGGAGAGGTTTAGAGATGTGTACAAGTGTTGATGAAGGTGTGTAAACATCTCAGAGAAGTTATGAGCTGAATATATTTTGTTTACTCCTATACTTTACCAAAGCCACTGAGAAGCAGTGTCATGCATGCATATGAAAGCCTTTAGCCGAGATTTTCCAGTGTTGATCATGCAGTTGAAATATTTTCAACCAATATTTTCTAGTGTTATGGGTGCGACTATGGCTCTAGACAAAAGTTTCTCTACACTCCTTGCGCAGATCAGTAGTAATTCTACTTGGTTATTACTAGAAGCTTCTTAATTAATTGGATAAGGTCGAAATTGGTTGACTAAGTACTCAAATGGGTATTAATTCCTTAAGTGCACAAGTAGTGATGGTTATGGATGGATTTCCTTAACTTTGTGCACCTATGAGCTCTGTCAAAAAGGATATTTTTCGTAACACATTATATATACTTCATTTTGGATCTTAGAGATGGATAGTTAGTGTGATTGGGAGTGAGAGAGGGATGCAGAGAGGAAGACATATTTAGAAATATTGGTGAGCCTAGTGAATGAGTTCAAATGGAAACGGAGTGAACTTATCAAAATATTGTAGCAAAGTACTGAAGCAGAATATCAATTTGTAGACAAGATTCATGGCAGAGACAAATAAAGGGAAGGACGTGTTGATGTTCTCCTTCAGAGTTTATTTGGAGATCATTGATTCAACTTTACAACTATTTCATATTTGAAATTTTTTTATAAGGTTGCTAGTGCAGATGGCAGTATGCCTTATTGTTTTTATGTTGTAGATATTTTGAGGGGTTGATGTTATATTGTTATGGTTGAGTATGAGTTGTGTTTATGCTCCGGTATGATTATGTTGTTGGTGATTTTATGTATGTGTTGAAGCTACTATTTGCTAGAGTAGAGAACATGTTGTCTGTGGTGTTTTGATTATGATTCGGAGATATTACCTTGCTATCAAGTTTGATAGTAGAGTTGAATCTTGATTAGCATATTTTCTTGGATCTAATTTGAAAATGAATAAAATTAAGCTCTACATAGAGGTGTGGAGTGGCCTCTAGAAAGTGGGTTCTTGTTGACTTGGAGTAGTGATTTTGTGCTAATGGGTGTTATTAGCGATGTTGCAGAAGTGGTCACTTCTGCCTAGTGAGAGTTGGAATAGTTGGTGGTCACCAAATCACTGTATTTTTGGGATTGATTCTCCTAACATGTGGTGGCAGGTTAAATATTTTTTGAGATCGAGTATCCTAGGTGGTGGTAGCCAAAAATATATGTAAAATACTATTTCTTGACATAATACAAGATTCAGAGTAGTGTGACAATAAGGGTGTTTTTCCTCCCGAAAGGCTTTCCAGCAGAAATATTTGTGTCTTCATGGGATGATGATTTGTGTTTTTTTCTTATGTGTTTCTGATGATTTATGGTTCATTCATTGATTTTTACATGGTTATATGCTTATATTTTTTTTTCTCATATGATCATAATTTGGCATATGTTATTGGATGCTAGTACATTGTGAGGTGTTGTG
Source organism: Pinus albicaulis (assembly GCA_034641835.2). NCBI lineage: Eukaryota > Viridiplantae > Streptophyta > Pinopsida > Pinales > Pinaceae > Pinus > Pinus albicaulis. The sequence goes on from CM076570.1 coordinate 905,834,023, forward strand.
AATTAAGTTGTGATTTAGTTCAAGCTGAAATTAGGAAATATATATATCGAGATACACTATTGATTCAACCACCCTCCCCCCCCTTAGTAGTGATCAAGGTTTCTAACAATTGGCATTAGAGTGGGGCTCTTAGACGTTGTAGCTTGATCGTTGGAGAGTAGATCTAGGATTTGTTGGAAAAAAAATTACAATATTTTTAGAATGAATCCTCCAAGAGTGTATGTAATAACAACTATAAATTACAAGTTTTGGCATACTACAATGCAAGATATTCTTTTTTGTGGATCTAAAATTTGGAGATTGGTTTGTGAAGGATATGGAAATTATCCACCTTCATCTAAAGTAATCCAACAAAATGCTCAAGCAAGGCATATAATTTTTGATAATCTACATAATGTAGAATTAGAGAAAGTTGGAGATCTAAAATATGCCAAGGAGGTTTGGGATAGACTGCAACTATTATTTGAAAGTGATGGTAGCAGCGAAAATAAGAAGAAGAAGAGATCGAAGAAGGAGGCTCTAGTTTAACTAGTTGTGCTACATGTCAACATATTTGAAGGTATAAGTCATACTGATTTACTTTTGAGTTATGTTTTTGATAGTTGTGATGATAATAATTCGGATCTAGTTAGTGAAGAAAATGATGGTCATAATTTTATACTCCTTAAGGCTGAATATGAATCTGCCATGGATCTTATTGAAGAACTTTAAAGTGGAATCGGTAGCCCAACATATGTATGCAAGGAGCCACAAGGGTTGAATTTTGGGAGCAATACCATACCACGTGGGTTCATATTGGGGTATATATATTGAGTAAAAAATGACAATATATATTGGGGGATAAAGGGCATTTATATTGGGAGGTATAAAAAATGGAGCTCAAAGTTAATGGAAAAATATAAAGGGGTGTGGAAAGTGTTGATGAAAAAATGGATACCTACATTATCTAGTGAAAGTAGGGGTTTTTTAAATTGGGAAGGTGTATTTGCTTCGTATTGGTAGGGGGTAACGAAATAATGTGATTTTTAGAGGTATTTTCCAATGTGTAGTGAAATTAGGGGTATTTTTTAGTATGCCATGAACACACATGATATGCCAGAGTTCCATTGAGTGAAGCCCTTGTGCAAGGAGAATGATAAGATATTGAATATTTGTGATGAAAAGGAGAAAAAATTCAAGGAGGAGATCACTACTTTGAGGACTCAACTAGCAGAATCTAAAATAATTGAAGAAGTTATGAGCAACAAGCAGAAGGAGAAAAAGGACTAGCTTGAAGTGCTTGAAGATTTAATTCCGAAAGTGAGAAAGAAACTTGAATAAAAGACCAATAGCTGGAGAAATTAAAGAGCACTATAACCATGGATAGATATGGTCCTCGATTTCAAAAGCGAGAGTCAATTTCACATGTAGGAAGAAAGAAAAAGTAGAACCAAAGGATCCTACAATGGAGGATGTGATCATCCATGAAAGTAGTAGAGTAAATAAGAAACATATCCACTAGCATCAAAAAATAAGAGAACCAAGATGAGATTTCACATCTAGAAAATCATTCGCTCTTATGGTTGAGGATAACATATTTCAGAGGAGGGTTCAAAACTCTTTTACCCCCTTGATGGATGAGATCAAGTGCTTCATCTGTCACAATTTCAGACATGTGGTTGCTAATTGTAGGAGTAGAATTCAAACATCTCTGCAGTCATTTGATCAACCAAGTAGAGTTCCTTCCTTAAAGTATACAATTTCATTTAATGGTTATTTTTTTTCTTGTAACTTGTTTTGCCACAAGGCCATTGATTGTAGATCTAGCATGAGGAGATGGAAACCTGACATGAGCAACGAAAGATCATATCATTTGGATTCATATCTTGGTCATATAGAGTGTTACTTGTGTTACAAATTTAGGCACATGGCAAAAGAATGTAATATACCTAGATCCTTTAGACCATCAGGTCAAAAGCAACAAAAAAAGGAGAATGCACAAATAAGTAACTAGCCAAGGACCATGTGGAAGAAGAAAAAGGAGTTTCTAGGAAGGTGTGGCATTTCCATTTTCTCACATGATGAGGATTATATGTAGTACATTGATAGTGGATAATCACACCATATGTTGGGATGTAGGAGAAAATTTCATTTTCGGAAGAAAACCGAGACTCTCCAAGTTTTTTTTTAAGGTAATCAACCAGCAAGAGTGTTGGGAAGTAGTAAGTCCAATCTTGGTGAGAAGAAAACAAGTGTATATGATGTGTGGCTCATTGAAGGCCTAAAGCATAATATTTTGAGCGTGAGCCATATGGCTGCTGGAGGCAAGGAAGTGACATTCAACTTTTAAGTTTGTTTCATCCATAAATAAGGGTCAAAGAGATTGATTGCTAAAAGAGTCAAGACAATGGATAATTTGTACGTGTTGAAGGGAAGAGTGAGTAGAAAGAGGAGACTAAGGGAGTACTCCTCCTCTTTAGATTTTGAGTGGGAGAGATCAAACCCTACTGTAGTCCATTCTTACATTCTATATCTACTTGATTTCAAAGGTACATATGATACTAACATGGTTTCAGGGGGAGTGTCTACAACTTGATGAGTACCAGTGACAACGAGTTATGATCTAGTACTTCCATGCATCATCATATCAGTAGGATCAAAACACTCTTATGAGGTATATTTTTTCTCAAGGTTTCAAGTCTTGTTCTTTATTATTTTATTTCTTTTCACTCATATTTATTTCTTCTAGTGTATTTATTGTTTATGAGTAGAAATATATGTATATCAACCTTGTTGCGGCTTTTATTGGTAATTTTTTAGCTACCCTAGTATGAGCTTGGAGACAATATGACATGGGCATGCATAGAGGTGACTTGAGACATTGATTAGACATGTGTGAGTTGTTATATACTCAATATTACCACCATGTATTTATTTTGTTGCATCCTATGTTGGTTTAGAGTTCAGTCATTAGAGTTAAGTCATCATGTTGATTATTGGAGGAGTCTTGTGAGAGTTGGTGTATCCATAGCTATGGGCTAATGATGTTGTAACTGTCATGTCTTGTCAGGTTTTTGTTCATTGGTCCATTCAAGATGTTATAGAAATAATGTATTTCATTGATAAAATCTTGTAAAATGCTGATGAAGGCATTTACTTTGTATTGTATTTATCATTGGGGTATAGTGGATTAGAAATAGAGTATTGAGGTCATATGATAGTTGTGTATGAGGTCTTATGTCACTGCTACAACCATGTATTTATAATGTATATTTCATTTAGTCATGGTCATATGTAGTCTTGGTCCACATTGTGCTTCTATTTGTGGCAAGGAAGCAATGTTTGAAGTGGAAGCGGTTCATTACGGTCTGGAGATGATGTTGGAGATGACATGTGTTTAAGGGGTGTTCATGGTGTGCCTCATGCTATGCTATGATTGTTGGGGCTCTTGACCTCACTATACGAGTGGAGAGGATGTGATTAGTCATTGGTATTTTTTCCATGTGTTTGTTACTATGGAGTGTATGGTTTGGTGCCTCATGTGGAAATTGTTTCACATTGTTGTTCATTATGATGATGATCATTAATGTTTTTTTTGCTGTTAGAGGTTGATTGGTTTGACATGCCACTCTTACGAGACTATTTTTTTATTGGCTTGATATGTTTCTTGTTGTTGTTGATGTGAGAGGCAAGAATACTTGTTGTATATATTACTATTCAACCATGTAGAGATCAGATGCTTCAATGTTTGTGATTGTTTTCTTGTTGCCTTAGCAAATGGAGTTCACTCTTTGGAATTGATGTCAAAGAGGGAGTGAAAGAAGAGAATATGGGTATGGAAATTGTGTGTGGTTTCCATCAATACAAAAGGGGGGTATTGTTGGCATTATGGTTTTAATGATTGTAATTAGTTGGTGTGAGTATTGCTTTCATGGTTGTCGCTAGCTTATGTTTTCATTGATGTCAAGCTTATGATATTCTATATAATGCATTGATTCCAATCATCTGATGGTCTAGATGGTGGCATTGGCATGGTTTGTATGTAGATCTAGAGGTGCTGGATGATTGCTCAGGTGTTAGACATGTTCATCCATGTTGTTGAGTTTTTCATACTAGGTCTTCATGTTCATGTTCAAGTCTTCTTCTAGAGATGATTGGCATAGCTAACTAGTTGATTTCCTAGCATATTTGATATGCTTGTAGAGGTGCTACATTGTTGTCTAGATGTCTTGTAGCTTGTGTCGGTGTCTGAGGAGAGTATAGGAATTGACAATCATGTCAACCCTTTTCTTGTTGGCTTCTAGGTCAACTTGTTACTAACACAAGGTTGTGACATTTGACCTATTTGTGGAGGTCTCATAGAGCTTGGCACAGGTTTGGAGGTGTGTACGGGTGTTGAAGAAGGTGTGTAAGTAGCTGGGAGAAGTTCTGAGTTGGACATATTTTGTTTTATCTTATGCTCTGCCATAGCTGCTGGGAAGCAGTATCATGTGTGTGTTTTAAAGCCTTCAACCAATATTTTCTAGTGTTGTGTGTGGCTGTAAGCATTTCAACTAATATTTTCTAGTGTTATGGGTGTAGTTGAGGCTCTGCACAAAAAATTCTCCATATTCCTTACACACATCAATATTATTTTGACTTGGTTATTCTCAAAAGCTTATAAATTAATTGGATAAGGCCAAAAGTCGTTATTTAATTCATGCAATGTGTGTGAATGCCTTAAGTGGACAATTAATGATGGTCATGGGTGGATTTGGTTAAATTTTTTCACCTAAGAGCTCAATCCAAAAGTGGATTTTTTCAAGGAAATTATATATACTTCATTTTAAATCTGAGAGATGGTTAGTTAGTGTGATTGAGAGTGAGAGAAGGCTGTAAAGAGGAAGAATTATTTAGATATATTGGTGAGCCTAGTGCATGAGTGAAAATGGAATGGAGTGAGCTTATTGAAGGCTTGTAGCAGAGTATAGAAGAATAATATCAGTTTGCAGATTAGATTCCTGGAAGAGACAAATCAAAGGAAACATTGTGTTTCTTTATGGTTTTTTTGGAGAGCATGGATTGAGCAGTGCACCAATTGCATATTTGATATTTGTGTTGTAGGGTTTCAGGTGCAGATGGAAGTATGCCTTATTATTTTTATGTTGTAGATATTTTGAGGGGTTGATGTTATCTTGTTATGGATTTATATGAGTTGTGTTTATGCGGCTAGATGGTAATGTTGTCAGTGATTTGAATTATGTGTTGGAGCCACTATTTTCTAGAGTAGAGAGCATGTTATTGGTGATGTTTTGATTATGATTTGCAAAGAGTTCCTTGTTGTTGGGGTTTGGTAGCAGAGGTGAATATTTTTTAGCATAATGTCTTGGATCCAGTTTGAAAATGAATGAAATCGAGGTCTGCATAGGGGTGTGGAGGATTAGCCTCTGGAAAATGGGTGTTTTCTGACTTGGAGCAGTGATTCCATGATAGTGGGTTCTAGTAGAAGCGTTACATAAGTGGTCAGTTTTTCTCAGTGGGAGCTTGAATAGTTGGTGGTAGCCAACACACTATATTTTTTGGATCGAGTCTCCTAGCCTGTGGGGGCATGCTAACTATTGTTTGAGGTTGAGTTTCCAAGCTGGTGGTAGCTGGAAATCTATCTAAAAGGATATTTCATGGCATAATAAAATATTCAGAGCAACACAACAACAAGAAGGGTGGTTTTTCTCTCGAAAGGGTTTCTAGGAGAAATATTTGTGTCTTTATGGGATGATGATCGGTGTTTGTGTTTTTATGTGTTTCTAATGATTTATTGTTCATGCATTCTTGTTTACATGGTTATATTCTTATCATATTTGTTGCTCATATGATCATATTTACACATATGATATTGGATGCTATTACATTGTGAGGTGCTGCAAATTAAGTTGTAATTCAGTTGAAGTTAAAATCAATAAAATATATATCAAGATACACTACTGCTTCACTCCCCCCTCTCAATAGTGCTTAAGGTGTGTGTGTGTGTATATATATATATATAAGGGGAGAGAAGGGAAACATTAATGAAAACCATGGATACCTTGAGAAAAGGAACAAGGACATGCATCTACCAATTGGCATATCTAGGGGTTGTTGATGCATGTGAAGATCTAGTTTATAAGGGAATTGCTAAAACCAAATTTATTCAACACCTTAAATTGAAAGGAACGAAAAACCCATTAAAAAAAAATTTCCATACCTAATTTAAACACCATTACATGATCACCATTACATTTACTAGAACGAATAGCCTCTTGAACTAATATTACATTATCAATTATCTAGTGATTTGGCCTAAGTCTCCCTTGATTAATATAAATTATTTTATTCAAAAGGGGTTTTATTCATCCAACCATTATATTGGGAACGATATCGTAAAAGACATTACATGGATTGATTGGATGAATTATTGGAAAGGGCATGAAATAAAATTATCTTAGAATAAGAACCAAAAAAGAAGATTTAAGAGATCCTGCCATTCAATGAGACTTATGAACATACTTGATCATTATTATGAGATTAGTTTTTATAATGTGTGAGCATGAGTGGTATAAGTGTGCCAAAAATCTATCGTGTTCAAGAGCCATATCATATTCCAAACCCCACAAGGTGTTCCTTACTTCCTCTTCCCTTATTTCTTGGTTGAGAGTATCATTGTATTTCTAGGATTTCCATGAACTCATTCAATTCTACCCCCATGACTGCCACTATAAAAAATTTGGTAATAAGACACAAACATTTCTTTAACATATTCGTAGCCTTCTATGTTTCTCATTCATTGGGCTGTATTTCCTTTACATTATTTTGCCACACCCTACCTCTAGCTTGCTTATGAAAAAAAAAATGATCACATACTACAAGGCATGGGATTTGAGATTTGAATCTCTAGGTATATTCAACCTCTCTTAATTTTTTTTGTTTATCCAAGAATTCCTCCTTTTCCTTTAGAAGTAGTTTTTGTGTGGCTTTTCATCCTTCCAATTTTAATTGCACTTTCTCCCACTTATATTATATTTCTTGGAACCTACTATCAATAGAAGAGTAGCTAGATTTATACCACTCTTTAATTGTACTATACTTTGTTTAATATTACACTCTCATATAAATGAAGGGTATCGAATGATCCATTTGATCCATGTTCTATTATTAGTTTAATTTGTTGAGATGTTTTTAAGCCAAAGTGGGTTAAATTGTAATGGAAAGGGAAAAAATTGCTTGAGGAAATGAGAGATAAAGAGATTGGTTTATGACCCAAGATAACCCAGGGTATGATATTATATAAGGCTAGGCCACTATTGTACAAGAAAAATATATTAAGCAAAAAATGATCATGTCTTGTAGAAATATGCCCTTGGCATAATATGTTATTATTCCATGTTTAAATAACTTTGGTGAGCTCAATATCTATCAAATATCCATTAGATACCATGTCTTCCATTCTCTTTCAAAAGGATATATAACTATATTTCTCCCACTTTTTTATTCTTATTGAATAATTGTATTAAATTCCCTTACCACAATTATTCTATGCCAAATTACAGATCCAATCACAACATGAATAGAGTCCAAAAATTCATCATTTTCACCATAATTGTTGGGAGAATAGCCATTTAAAGAAATGAATTCCTTGCATGTGTATTGATGAACTAAAAAAACTAGTAACCAAAATTGTGACAACATATTGTGAGAAAAATATTCAAAATGGAGTTGTTTCTAAGAGTGCATAATTTTCCATATGCACCTTGTGAGCCAATGACAATTCCTATACTTTTATTCCAATGGTTTTCCCCACTTTTAGGGCATCTTATACCCCATTTTTCATTTCATTACGGTAAGCCACAATTTTATATCCATAGTGTATTATTTATTGATTAAATTTTGAGATTACTACGCAGTCCCCTACATTTCCAAGAAACCACCTACATATTTTATTCTAGGTTTAATAGATCCCCCATTAGCATTGGATTTCCACTTTGTCATTTTTTGAATATAGTGCCTACCCCTTAAGTATCTAATGTAAATTTTCTTCCCAAATTATTTTTTTTTGGCTTGCTTCTCTCTCCACTATCTTGAGGTATTCCACCTTCTTATTTGAGTATTTGGACCTACAATACTTCCATCAAGCTCATCATCATTTCCTTATATAAACAACTATATGTTTTATCGATACTAATGGAAAAGAGATATGGGTCTTCCATGGTATGAATTTTGTGTGGGGATTTATTATAGTGAAAGAATGTGGGATTGTGTGGAAGAGATGTCATCCTCATTTGAGTTTATTTTGGGTCTTATTGCTAAACTGTTATAGGATTTGAGATATTTCTAATCATTTCTTCTTATGATAAAGTCCCATGCCTGTTATGAGATGTGTTGGGTGACCCAACATAACATTGTTGTGGATTGTTTTCACTAGGGTTTATCAACACAGCTCCCATTTTAAGCTTCCTTGTCCTATGTATGTTCACTTTGAGGATTCCATCTCTTTGTTCCTAGATGATGTATTTGATTGGATTCATTTTTGGAAACTATGACCACATTGTTTGAGGCACCAAGGATGGATCCTATGTTCACAATGTTATAATTTTTTCACTTATGCCCTATTTTTATCCTCCATTTCTCCCTTGTAAGTTGAAATTCAAGATTTGATGATGATGCTTTAGGAAAATTATATGAAAAAAATCCATATTCATGACAATATCTACACTGAAATGGTAGTCATTTGTAACCCATTTGTTAAATATGTTTCCAACAACCAAGAGTTGCATAAACCACTTCCAGGAGACCATTATCTAGGTAAATATCCACACACAACCAAGAATAAGAGAAAACCACATCTTTTAGTATTTCATAATCAATATAATTTCCAAGAGAATTTCCCATAACGTTCATTATCTTATCATTATAGCAATGAAAACGGTGATGGGTGAATATAACCTAAACTAGTAAAATTGAGGAAATATCATTTTATACAGTAAAATCTGGGTTCCAATGATTGAGATACATTTATTGAGCTCCACAAAAATACAACCCATTAAGAAACATGATATTTCTATCCTCTTTGTTTTCAAAGACAACTGTGTAAAACCATATTCCATAGAATTAGAATGAAATTTTACCTTTTGGGAGGATTACAACATTTTTCAACCCAAGTCAACATGGACTTTGGAGATAGCCAGAGACAAATGAATTGGCCCACCAGTCCCAAATTCACGATTCTCAAAGTTGATTTTTTTTTTTCAAAATATTTATTTTTAGAGTAATTTAAATCTTCTTCACTAGGCTTGTTGATGCATATTACTTTGATTTTCCCATTGAAGCAATGAGTTGTTGGAATTCCTCAAGGATTGGTTCTTATGAGGGTGGTGATCCGTCCCCTACAATTTCCTCAACTATAGATATATTCATGATTCCATAGATCCAATAGGCCTTCTCACATAGTTATGTATATAGAATGTTATGACATATATAATACATGAAAATTAAAGCATGAAAAAGAATGAAATAGAATTATGAGGAACATAAGATACTAGAGAAATAAACTAGTAATCTTGCAAAGCAAGAGAGAAAATGCATTGATATTTAAAATTTTCAACGGTTTACAAAATAAATTCTTTTCTCATATGATTTATATCAAAAAATTAGAAGTCTCATAGTATAGATAATTCAAAAAACAACCATGTGTGGATTAAAAATATGTTCATTTAAAGTTTTGCTGGATAGTTTCAAAATGGTATTCTTGATAATACTCTTTATATTATAAATTATACTTAGTAACTTTCAAATTATAATTTATTGTAAAACACAAGAATTTACATAAAAATCATTTTCATGTGAGCACGTGTACCTCAAACTATCTTGGACCCATCTAAGCTCTAGATCTAGCAAGCAACAAGAGGGATCAAATCCTTCAAGGTGGAAACCTTTCCTCAATTTTGTTAGTATAGGAAAATGTTTTCATGTAGAGGTATTTTATTTCTCTAAATACATGGTAGATATAGAGTTAGTGTGAATCAAGGGTGGTGATACTTTGAAAGACATTAAAATTTATGTGCTTGCTTTTCTTGATATTCCAAGGATCTTTAAGGTGGTGTGGCACAAGGATGATATAGTCTTGTTATCAAATTATTTGTTAAGAAATAATTTGATGCATATTTATCTAAACATGGTATTCAACATAAAAATATTGTTCCTTATACACCTCAAAAAAATGGTATTGTTGAAAGGAAAAACAGAACTTTAGTTGAAATGGCTAGATGTATGCTTTATTCTAAAGCACTGCATAAGAAATTTTGGGTTGAAGCCAACTGTTGTGCTAATTTTATTTTAAATAGAGTTCCTACTAAATATTTTAAGCATGTTACCCCTGAGGAAAAATGGAATGGACATAAACCGGATATTAGTAATTTTAAGGTGTTTGGTTGTGAATGTTGGGCTCATATTCCTAATGAAAAACGTAAAAAGTTAGAACCCAAATCTCAGAAGTGTATATTCATTGGTTATGATGAGAATTCCAAGGCTTACAGGTTGTTTGATCCTTCTAATCAAAGTGTCATAATCATAAGGGATGTTAAATTTCATGAAGTCTCTTCCCCGTCTGAGTCTGTAGAAACTCGTGTTACCTTGAATTTACAAATACCACCTATTACTCCTATTCATGTTACTCCTTCTAGTTATGTGCCTCTTATTGATCTTATTCTTCCTTTCCCTCAAGTATTCCACCTGAAACTCATGAAGCTCCTGAAGTGACTCATGTTCCTTCTATTCTTCCTGTTTGGGCTCGGAAAACCCTTGAATTTCCAGGTAGTGAGGTCGGAAATCCTTCTGAAAATCATAGAACTAGATCTAAATTTGCTGTTATGACCAAAATTTTGGCCACAAATGATCCTGATACTTATGCTCAAGCTAAGGGTAATCCTCATTCGGAAGAAGCTATGTCTACTAAATATGAATCTCTTTTGAGAAACAAGACTTGGTCTCTTGTTCCTCTTCCTTTAGGAAAGAATTTAGTTGGTTGTAAATGGGTTTATAAAACTAATTTCACTACAGAAGGACATATCGAAAAGTATAAAGCTATATTCATTTCCAAAGGCTTTAATCAACTTTAAGGTATTGATTATAATGAAACTTTTGTTCCTGTTGCTAAACTTAACACAATAAGAACCATTTTATCACTTGTTGCATCTTTTAAGCAGGAAATTCATTAAATGGATGTTAAAAGTGCTTTTTTAAATGGCGATCTTACTGAAGAAATTTATATGCAACAACCTCCTGGTTTTATTTCTGCTGAATCCTCAAGTTTAGTATGCAAATTACACAAATCCTTATAATATGGTCTCAAACAGACCTCTAGGGCTTGGTATGATAAAATTGATGCATATTTCTTGAGTAATGGTTTTAAACGTTGTATATTTGATCCAAATATGTATGTTAAGAACTTTGGTGATAATTTCCTCATTATTGTTTTATATGTGGATGATCTAATTATCACTGGCAGCTAGCTTGTATTAATTCAAGATATGAAAATTTCTCTTCAGAAGTAGTTTGAGATGACATATCTCAATACATTGCACTATTTCTTGGATCTTCAGATTTGGCATATGGCCGATGGTATTTTTCTCTCTCAGCCTAAGTATGCGACAGATATATTGGCGCGTTTCCATATGAGTAATTGTAAACCTGCTCCTACACCATTTCAATCCGGTGTAAAGTTAACTATTGAGTGTACCACTCGACTAGTTAATGCTACTCTTTATCGTCAGCTCGTTGGAAGTTTAATATATTTAACTCACAATAGACCAAATCTCTCTTTTTTCGTCAGTATTATTTCTCAGTTCATGCAACAACCTCGTGAAAGTCATTGACAGAAAAACAAGAGAATTATGAGATATTTACAAGGGGAATTACATTGTGGTGTATTTTATTCAAGCAGTGCTACAATTTTACTCTTTGGTTATACAGTTTCTTATTGGGTAGGTGAAAATTCTTTTCGACGATCAACTGCTGGTTACATATTTCAACTTGGTTCAGTTCTGATATCTTGGTCTAGCAAGAAGTTGAAGACTCTTTCTTTATCTTCATGTGAAGCAGAGTATAGAGCAACCAAAGAAGCAGCTAAAGAATTCGTTTGGTTACGGCATGTTCTTACTGAGCTTGTTCAGGTTCCAAAATCGTCCACCATGTTGAAATGTGACAATCAGGGTGCAATTCAGCTTGCTTACAATCTGGTATATCACTCCAAAATGAAGCATCTCGACCTTGATGATCATTATATTCAAGGCATTGTCTCCGATGGTATTATTTCTCTAGTGTATTGTCCTACCGAGCATCAGGAGGCCGATATCTTCACCGAATTCTTGACAGAAGAGAAGTATGTGTATCTTCGTTCTTTGCTTGGGATGAGGGAAGTTGTCATCAAGGGGGACTAGTAATGACTCCTTCCTTCCTTAGTGTTAGGTAGTGTTAGGATGGACCCTTATCCTAGCCATTACTAAGGGGGTCTATTGGAATATATTACATTCCTTGGAAGGTAATAATGTCTTTGTATTATGTCGGAAGTTGAATATAATCTTATGTAAAAGAGTAACACATTATATCCCATATTCATTATGGCATAGTATACTCTTGTACCCATTTATTATATAAAGAGGTGTTATTTTGGAGGATTATATTATCCCACATTCAATAGATGAGTTTATTTTCTCCACATCTCTGGGTATATAACAGGGTCAAGGGAGAATTTTTTACTATGACATCTCATCTTGTGCTCATACTGTTATTTGTTATTGTTATTTTTAGTTTCTCTCTTTGTAAGATTGTACGATATTTCTGAAGATAATAGAAGACAACCTTCCCGTGGACGTAACCCAATTGGGTGAACCACATATATCTGTTGTATTCTGTTGTATTCTTTTTCCTTGTTCTCTTTCTGTTCTTATTTATAAGTTGATATGTTGTTGGTTTCTTAGATAGATAGATAGTTTAGTAGATCTAATATTCTCACAATTTAATAAATATTCCCTTATTTGGTTCTCTAATTAATGATTATTTCCTTAGAAAGGTGGCCCAACGATTAAAAAAAAAATCCCTTGAGACACATGGAAGAATAAATGATGAAGTCATAACATTGTAATAGCAATGGCTTCATAGCACTGTAACATCCTGGTAGTATAACAGCATTGTTGTCATAGCACTATAACAACACACTAGTGTTAGAGCAATAACAATAGAGAAATGACACAATAATGATGGATTAAAAATACCATAATATAAATAATGTCACAACATTGTAACACTAGGGTGGTGTCATAATGATGTTGTTGCAACACTCTTATTTCCACCTCTCCAGATTTTGTTTGGGCCAAAGATGCTCTATTGCATTAAAAAATCCTTGGTAAGATAAACATGAGCTTCCAACTGATGTGGATGTGAATGTAACCATTACAAAGGAGGAAATTCATCGTGCATGAGATAATTCCTCTCTAGAAACCCAAATGAAACCTTGAAACCTTTCTTTCTCCAATTAACCAAATTCTCATAATACTCATTTCAATTGTTTTTGCTAACTTTATTTTCCAAGACCTGATGTAGTTATTCATGTGGCATGATAGGAAATTATTTATTCAACTAAACCAAAATACATTCTTAATTATTCATTTCTCCTTCATGAAACTCATACAAGTCAGTAACATTGAATATTAAGGAAATTTTGAAATTCTCTAGTAAATCCAACTTATATTCATTATAAGAAATATTCTTCAGAACTCAACATGTGTAATTTTCTTATACTCGACTTCACTATATGTACCTCTAGAAATCTTTCATTCTTTAAATTCATGATCACTAGGCTTTCTTATTTTAATTATTTTTCTCTTCTTCTTAGTTATTCCTCTTTCTTATATCTAGTAAATTGCTTTTACATAGCTTTAGTTTGATCTACCCATGCCTTTCATATATTCCCTCTACAAACTCACTTGTATCAACACTACTTTTATATTCCAAAAATGATAACTTAACCAAATCCACAAATCCCATTTGTGACCTACCATATGAAATATGGAATGAACTCTTTCCAATTTTCCTATTAATTGAGTCATTGTAATCAAATTCATCATGGGAAAAAACTAAATCCAAACAACCTAGTTTTCCTCCACTCAAACTCCTCAACATGTTCCTAAGGCTTTGGTTAATCAACTTAGTTTTCTTGTCTATTTCTAGATTATATTAAAAAATATATAACAAATTGGAACCTATTTTCTTCCATGGAAGGCTCCAAAAATGTCTAATAAATATCATATATTTGTTAGAAATGATACTCTTTGGTATTCCAATGGATCTCAGAATTTCCTAGAAGAAAAAAATAGCCACTTTAGTAACATCGTTGGTTCTATTCCATGGTGTGAAATATGCAATCTTTGAAAACTTATCCGCTATAACTACCTACATCTTACGAAGGCCTCTTTAGTATCAAAAATGGAATATACAACCATGTGTTCTGACTCTTTCCTTTTTCTAACTAACAAATCCTACAACACTCAACATGATTTATAACATCCTTGTTGATATTGGGCCAAAATCATACCTCCTTCACCAATGTTGTGGTCTCGTCAACACCAAAATATCCACTCAAACCTTCACTATGCAACTCTTTAGTAATATTCATGTGAAAGAAGATATTTGGAATCGATAAACCTCGATTCCTAAACAAAAAATACTTCTTGGATATGGATATCCAAATATAATTTTTTGTCAAATCCAAGGTGCATCCCTTCCAAGCTTCTACAAAATCTACATCTTCTTCATACAACTCCTTAATATGTTCCAATCTCACAACTTCAACTAAAAATTTATTCAACAACATTATACATCAACTTAACAAATATGAAACCTTATTTGATTTCATATACTTGTGCTTCAAAACAAAGATGTAAATTTGTAAAAGAATTATCTATTTGGAATGCATATTATTAAGGTTACCTTGACTATTGATATACTACATTGTATTATGATCAATAATAAAAACTCCTTTGATAGCAAGTGATGTCACGATTTCTTAAAATATTCTAAAATAACAAGAAATATTTATCATAAACATAATATTTCTTCTTGGAATAATTTAGATTCTCATTTAATAATGCATTTTTTATACCTTCTTGACTCAAAAATACTCCAATTATTGAATGACTAACATCATAGTTCACTTGAAACACCTTATTAAAATACAGAAATGCTAAAATTAGTTGTTCAATTACCTTCCTCTTGACGTTTTCATATGATTTCATGGCTCCTATTGTCCATTAGAAAATCCATTTCTTCATACATTTTATCGGTGGTGTGCAAATATCATTAAAATCCCCCCCCCCCAAAAAAAAAAAAAAAAAACCCTAGAAACTTCCTAAACCATGAAGACTCTTATGATCAAAGGTAGACTTAGGTGTTGTTCTATACAAAATGGCATTGAGAGACTTTTAAGGTCTAAAATGAGCTTCCTAAGAAAAATAATAAATAATAGTAAAAATAATTAAGTAAGAGTTATGATTTTTTAAATGGAAAAAAAAACTAAATTTTTTATTGTACTTTCTACTTATCTCCTTATAGGTATACCCAAATTTCAAGTGCGGGAACCTATTGGATGGTGAATTAGATTCTACATCCAAAGAGTACGCAATCTACATATTTCTAAATAGACCCACACTAATAAATAAATAGAAACATGTTTGTTCATGTATTTTTTTATTTTTCTTAGTGTGGGTCTATTGAAAAGCATGGAGAGTGGGTACTTGTACAACACAATCTAATTCCACATCCAATGAGTGCCGAGGCATGGAATTTGAGTAAGCCAATAATGATATAATTCAAAAATATGATTAAAAAGGGTATTTTCCTTATTTTCTCTCCAAAAATATTTACCCCTAGGGTTAACATCATCATATTGAATCCTCTTAGTTATTTCAAATTTGATTTTGTTAGTACATTTTTAATCTTGAGACCCATTTTTTACGTCAAAATTTCCCTAAATCATTTTACTTTTCAAGA
The DNA here is from genome assembly GCA_034641835.2 of Pinus albicaulis. Taxonomy (NCBI): domain Eukaryota; kingdom Viridiplantae; phylum Streptophyta; class Pinopsida; order Pinales; family Pinaceae; genus Pinus; species Pinus albicaulis. The sequence goes on from CM076570.1 coordinate 905,850,055, forward strand.
TCCATCTTCATGGCTACCTGGGAGATTAAAAATTCTAGGTGCACTAACTTCTACATTGGAAATGTACATTTTCTAAAATTTGTCAATGTTTTCTCTTCCCTGAAACATGGTAGCACCTTCCTCACATGCTCTAGATTTTCTTCCTTAATCTCACTTAAGATTAAGATTAGAATGTTATCTAACTATACAACCACAAAACTTCCCAAAAAAATTCATTTTTTAAATTTCAATGTGTTCTTTTACAATTTTACTATCTCTTTTGTATTACTGAAATTATGAACTACCCTATCAATTTCAAGCTAGAGTTGAATCATCATAATAAATTTAGGGAATATTATCTTTAACCTTTTCCTTTGTTGGTTTCTAATTTTCTTACTCACAGCAAAATTATTAGAAGTATATATTATTTTCAAATCCTACCATAACTTTCTTAGTTGAGATTTTATCCAAATTTGGTTTTGATAGGTCTAATGCATTTGGTGTTTGACAAATATCATGAACCAAGCAAATTTTAATGTAGTAAAGTGAAATTAAATTAATGTAGAAAGTGAAATCAAATTTTTGGATACAATTAATTGTTTTTGAATTATTTTTAAGTGCATTCAATTAATGAAACTCATGTTTCTGAAATTAATATTTTAACCATGAATTATTTTTAAGTGAAATCAATGAATGCAACTCATATTTTTGAAATTGATATTATAACTATAAAAGTAAATTTAGAACTCATTTTAACTCCATAGTATATTGTTTCTATTTCCCATTTTCTATTTAGACTTTTGTTTATTTTTATTTTCTTCTAATAAAAAAATAACTAAAAATTTCCATATCTTAAAATGTTTACGATCACAGTATCACTTGAAAAATTTTGTGAACGAAATGAAAGGACGAACATGTTACAAGAAGTTAAAGAACCAATTTCAAAATGTGAAGGTACGGATCTATGATTCAACCTAACTTATTATTTTGAAAAGAAGTTAAAGAACCAATTTCAAAATGTGAAGGTACGGATCTATGATTCAACATAACTTATTATTTTGAAGTCTTCCTTTTTAACCATCATTTTTTCGAATATTGTTTATGAAGAATAATATAGTAATATCCATTGGATTTCAATACGAGAATTGATGTAGCCTTATTTTACTTTAGTTCTATGAAATTTCTTTAAAAAATCATCTTGTTAAATGAAAAGCTTTCAACATTTTTTTAATATTTATTTTTCAATGTATTTCAGGCTTATTTGATTAATTATTATTTTTTAATTGCAGATTTAGCATTTACAAGATTTTCAAAGTTGTTTATGTTTTCTTGTTAAATTGCTAGAAATTTTTGAAAGGAAATGAGAATGTAAAATATGGGTTATTCTTAAGCATCAAACTGCTTAATTATTAATACATTTTTTTTGAACTTATGAATAAAATTACCTTATTTATGGTGGAATTCTCATGTTATTATGGATTCATACTTAAAACAATATCTTACCAAACTTCAGGTTATTTACAAATTTTTTCTTTTGAGCTTCATCCACCTCACATTAAATTTGATTTATGTAATTATTGAGGTAAAACTTTAAGATAAAATTTGAAAGTGAGTAATTTTCAAAAAAATCTAAAAGACTCTCGTATCATCCCACTTCCCTAATACTCAATATAAATGCAATATATATATATATATATATATATATATATATATATATATATATATATATATATATATATATATATATATAATGGTGTATCAAAACAAAAAGAATGTAGAAATCACTATATATAGTGTGGGAAGTACCAACAACATTTTGAGGTTATGGACACCCATGCTTGTGAAGTACCAAGGCACCTTTTACATGGCTATGAGTGCTTGAAGCAAATGAAATTATGCTAGATAAAAAGAGATCAGTAATACATATGAGAAAGTATCTTACTCACTTAAAGTGAAATTTCTAAGTCATACCTTCAATCAATCATTTGTAGATTGAAAGATAAAAGAAAAAAAACTTCATAATTGGCTCGAATAGTTGTTTTGCTAGTTAATTGACATTCAATATGTAATAAGAATACATTTTAGATTCAACTCTGTTGAGCCCGCGCTCTGCCCTTCGTCGTGCATAGGGTTTCAGGTTTTGCGTGGGGTGCTTGCCCTAACTAGGACTCAGCCCAATGGCGGAATCTCAAGACCCTCCTCCGACTCCTCCTCCTCCTCCACTAGGGGAATTTTGAGGTCTAAAATGGGCATCCTAAGAAAAATGTACAACTAAAATAAAATTTATAAGAACCAATAGGATTCAATATGATTATGTCAACCATGGGGGATGATTCACCATTTTTGGAGTAAAAAAGTAAAAAGCTTAAAAAATAATAAAATAATAAAACTACTTTTTCAACTCGTATTTTCAATTTATCTCCCTAAGGGTTTACTCAAATTTCAAGTGGGAATACTCGTTGGATGAAAAATTTATTTCCTCAACCAAGGAGTACCCATGTTGCATACTTTTGATGGACCCTGCTACACGAAAAATGAGAAATACATAAAAACATGTGATTGCAATCACGTTTTTTTATGTATTTCTCATTTTTTGTGTAGAAAAGTCCATCAAAAGTAGGCAACATGGGTAATCCTTGGATGAGGAATTATATTTTGCATCGAACGAGTATTCTTGCTTGAAATTTGAGTAAAACCTTAGGGAGATAAACTCAAAATACGAGTTGAAAAGTAGTTTTTTCTTTTTTCCCTCTAAAATTTGATGATGTAATCAAGTCTTATTTTATAATTTCCACTATTATTTTATAATTTCCTTAGGAGGCCCATTTTATACCTCAAAATTCCCCTAATGCCTCATGAGGTCGAGGCGTTCAAGCTATTGGTCGCTTCCCAACCTAAGAAGAAGAAGCAACTCGCCTCCAAATTTGTCCAGCGACTAGATGAGATTCCCTCGGTTGCACTTCCACCTGAGGGTCTAATGAAAGTGGCCCTTTCCCTTGCAGACCGCGCATTGGTCCGACAGTTCACGGGCTTATGGCCCTCACCAAAAAATATGGAGGCCTGGATCACTTGAAACTAGAAGCCCCTCATTACAAATAACGTCACCTCATACGTCCTGGGGTGAGGTTTGTTTTTTGTTTGAATTTAACACAAAGGAGGATAAGGACCTGATCTTCAGAAATAGACCCTATTTCATGGGTCCTCAAGGGTTGTACCTAAATCACTAGACTCCGGACTTCGACCCCTCGGAGGATGTCCCATCTGTCATTCCAGTCTGGGTTAGACTCCCAAACTTGCCGGTGCACTGCTGGAACCGGGAATCCTTGCAACAAATCGACAATGCCCTCATGAAATTCATAGACAGAGCTAACAACAAAGACCAATATGACTGCGCCAGAATCTGCATGGAGGTGGACCTCGAAGTTGGGCTACTAGAAGCCATCAAGCTAACGGTGGGAAACTGGTCCCATCTGCAGAAATTAGATTACGAAAATTTGTTGTTAAAATGTTGCGGATTTCATGAGTATGACCACTTCACCAAGAACATTCCCAAAAATGCAACCCTAAAAAAGGAGAAAGAAGAAGGATGGAAGCAAGCCAAGAAACCCAGAACAAGCCTTAAGCCAGGGCCAACAGAGAAAGGAAAGGGAAGTTCAGCACCCATGAGGAGTATTCCCAAATCCAAACTCTCCCAGAAAGGCCAAGAGAACATTCCTTGAGTTCAAAGACAAAGGATGTTCAAGAAATCGATCCATAGAACATGCAAAAGAACCTCCAAATGCAGGAAACCCTAACACCATTAAAGATCGGCGAATATCTTGGAGGAACCCCGAAAGACAAATATTCTTTCATCGAGGGGGAAGATCAAGATTCAGAGGAGTCAGAGGAAGGAGGAGAAATTGGGGACTCCCAAAATTCGATTAGAAGATCTACCAGAAGACGGAAATCCTCCAAGGAAGAGAGAGAACAAGAAATCTACAAGGAGAAGTTGCAGGGGACTCAACCGAACCTAGAAAAGACGTTGGAAAAAAACCCTAAAGCACACAGAAATCAAAGCTAGGGCTCTAAAGGAGCCCTCTCAGCTCAAAAAAGGAAGTAATGAAGATTGTCTCGTGGAGCTGTGGAGGGATGGGTAGCAACCTAAAATAAGAAGCAATGAAAAGTATAGTAATGTTGGAAAAGCCTGATATTCTTCTCATCCAGGAGACCAAAATGGAGGAAATGGAATTACTCCATAAAAGTAAAAAAAATTTGGGAAAAGGGGGAGGTATCGCAGTCTCCTATAGAGGTGCCTCAGGAGGGTTGGTAATGCTATGGGATGAGACATGATTTGAGAAAATCCAGGTTAAACTTAACTCAAACTGGATTTTTTCTTAGCCTTTTCATCTTCACACCAAAGAAACTGTGAATCTCTTCCACATTTATGCTCTGGTCTTATTGGGAGACAAAAAAGTCTGTTGGAAATCCATTAGGGAGCTAGCAAATGAGATTCAGATGGATAATGTCATTCTCGCTGGAGACATGAACATCACTTTAAGTCACGAGGAGAAGCGAGGGGGAAACATTGTAAGGGATCCAGTTAGGGAATGGGTGGAAGAGCTCATTTAGGATTGGGATCTGTTAGACATCAAGCCACCCAAGGGAAAATATACTTGGACCAATAGAAGATCGGGTCTAGGCCACATTGCTGCAAGGTTAGATCGTTTTCTCATTGAGAGCTCCTTCTTGCTTTTAGGTCTTGATGTTAGTTCTGCTAATATTTCTTCGTCGATCTCTGATCACAAGCCCATTAGACTTGAGATGAAGCCACAAATGAATCTGGGACCTATTCCCTTTCGTTTTAGTGCCCTCTGGGTGCAATAACCTGACTTTTTGGACAAAGTGGAGGAATTCTTGAAACAACCTATTAGTGGATCCCCCTTCTTTGTATGGGAAGAAAAGTTGAGGAGTGTGAAGAGGGCCCTCGAAATCTAGGCTAAAGCCCTCCCATCTCCGACTAAGTCAAGGCGGATGGCCCATGCATGTTTGGAAAGTCACCAGAAACAAATGGAGGAGATGGACATCTCGAACGATAGCTTAATCCTAGAAGAGGAGTTCCAGGCCAATGTCCATAAGGATTGTATGCAGGAGGAGGAATATTGGAGGCTTAAATATCATATTCTTTGGCTACAAGCTGGGAAAATGAACACCTCCTTCTTTCACAAGCACACTCATGACAGAAGAAGCTTTAATTCTATAGTGGAGATAACCACAAGAGATAAAACCTTCTCTGACCCGACCAACATCAAACATGTTTCCCATCAGCACTTGAAAGATATGTGCACAGAGGACAAGCAAGAAAGCCTTAGCTCGAATCTTCTCGAGTTGGTCCCGCTAAATTTCAATGCCAAAATGAACGCTATGCTGACTGCTCCTGTCACAGTTAATGAAATCAAGCAAGGCCTTGATGAAATGGATCCGGACCAGGCTCCTAGGCTGGATGGATTCACTCCTAAATTCATTAAAACTTGTTGGAACATTGTCAAAAAGGATCTCTACAAAATGATCTTAAAGTCCCAGACCTGCCACATGATTGGGGGCAACACCAACTCGGCCTTCTTGGCCCTTATACCTAAAAAGAAGGGTGCAAGTACTTATAATAGATTTAGGCCACTATTACTCTGCAACATTGGCTACAAACTCATAACCAAAGTCATGGCCAATAGACTAAAAGGCCTTCCTCCAGAAATCATCCCTTAAAACCAAGGGGGATTTTCCAAATGTAGGTAGATAACTGATAACTTCATTCTAGTTCAAGAAGCGATCCATTCAAGCATTGAAAGACGAGAAAAAGGCATGGCTATCAAACTGGACCTGGCTAGTGCTGGCTAATGCGTTTGATAGAGTTAGGCACAAATTTCTCTTTGGGGTCATGCAACAATTAGGGTTTGACTTCCTCTTTATAAACTAGGTCAAGGCCTGCATTGCGGAACCATGGATTGCTCCTCTAGTCAACGGGCGTTCTGCGAACTTCTTCAAGGCGAGTCGCAAGATAGAGCAAGGATGCCCCTTATCCCCTCTTCTCTTTGTCATTCAAGCTTCTGCCATCACTTTTATGCTGGAGAAAAGAAAAATAGAAGAAGATCTTATGGGTCTTAGGATTGCCAGGGGAGTCAGAGACATAAACCATGCTCTCTTTGATGATGATTCCATTCTCTTGGGGGGTGCTTCTGCCATCTCGATCGTCCACTTCAAACTGGAGCTGGATCGCTACTGTCTTGAGTTTGAAAGTGAACTCAACATGGGCAATCACCAAAATTTTGGGCTTCAAAGGTTCCATGAAATGGGGTTCGTTTAAATTTCTCAGGCTTCCAATCTTCCAAGGACGCCCGAATGGGAGGGACTGGCACCCTTTGTTGGAAAAATTAAAGCTTAAAATGCAAGCCTAGGGCACGTCGTGGTTCAATCTAGTAGGTAAGACTATTATTATTAAGTCAGTTCCTAACAGTCTTCAAATTTTTCAGATGTATGTTTTGTTGGCTCCGGTGGGCATTCTCTGCAAGATGGAGCAATCCATTCGCTCATTTTTCTAGAATAGAGGGAAGAACAATGCTAAGAGAATTCTACTAATCAGTTGGAATAAAATCGCCATGCCGCTGCTAGAAGGTGGCCTTCACATAAAATATTTCAGGGAGCACAACATTGCTCTCGGGGCCAATATCTTATGGCGGAAGGTGGCAAGGAACCCGAGATGGGCACAGGTTTCCTTCTGGAACAAATGTAGCTTTGGAAGGTGCCTTCGAAGCCTGGGTAATTTCCAATCTAATTTTTAGGGATCCCATATTCATCAGCTGTGTAAACGCGCTCTTTCGCTGCTGCGCGACCACCTGTATTGGATTCCAAGAAATGGGAAACTGATCATACTGTGGGAGGACAGGATCATGGATGCAGAAGCTATTGGGGAGGACCCTGAGTTGTTGGAGCTAGAAACATGGATGATTGCAGGTGGTTGATGCATGATGTGGGAAATTTCAAATTGGGATAACAACAACTGGGCAGGATGGAAGAAAATAGAGATTCTTGCCCATCTGGAGCAAGCATGGGCCAAATTCATGGAAGCGCTAGCTAGGAAAGCCCCCCCTAAACGTAAGGAAAAATGACAGAAGGGGTTGAGGTTCCTCGAAGGGATGCTACTCCGTAGCAGAAGGCTACAGATGTCTTAAAGGCATTCCCACTGTCCCCCACAACCCTGCGATTTGGAAAGGGATTTGGCAGGTTGAAATCATTCTGAAGATTGATATTTTCATCTGCAAGCTTAGGCACAATAGTATCCTCACAACTGAAAATTTGCAGCGTCGTGGCCTCCATGGCCCCTCTCAGTGCTCGCTCTATCAACAGCAGGAGGAAAATATTGTTCACATCTTTATTGAGTGCTGCTACGCCCGGGACATATGGAACGAAAATTTGCTGATTTGGAACAACAACCCCACCCTTCCATCCAAAATCACGAGTTTGTTGTCCTTTTGGGGAGACATTTTCCCTAAATCCTTCCCTAGGAGAGGCTTGCCTTTCGAGGGGTGGATGATTATCCTTAAGCTCATTTGCTAGAATATTTGGCTTGAAAGAAACAATCAGATATTTCAAGAGAAAGCTCTTAACCAGCAGAAAATCAATGTGAAAATCGAAAGCCTATTCAAAGAAATAATGCAAGCCAAGGTGAACCAGAAGCAGGCTTGTACCTTAAACCAGGAAGGTAGGGAGTGGTGTCAGCAGCTGGGGCTAAATTTCCCCACGGGATGAAACATGGAGAAAGGAAAAGAAGAATGGAAAATCGGGTTGGAGGATGAGGACTTCGAAAAATGGAGAAGCAACACAGATATCCACACTATGTTTTTTTACGTTGGAACAAAGGGGAATCCAGGGAAGGCCGAAGGCGAAGGAATTATCCGCTGCCCTTTTCCCACTTTTCTTGGGGTTTGGGGCTTACCTCGAACAATCAAGTGGAAGCCATGGCTCTTCTCCAAGACTTGAAACAGCTGCAAAAACATGGAATCAAGGAGGCTCATGTTATTGGAGGCTCACAAAACTTCAATGGCCTGATTGTGACAAAATCGGTCCCCAAAGATCTTTGCTTGCAACGGTTCTTCTATCGTATTAATAAACTAATCACGTCTTTTGACATACTTTAGTTCTTTCATGTCCTTCGGAAAAATAATACAAAAGCGGATCTTGAGGCCAACATCGTTGTTTCTTTACATGCGGGATCTCTCCTCTGCGATGAGGGGGACTCATGGGACCCTCTACCTTAGCCGGCCTCTCTCCCTGTCATGTATTTTTGTCTCTTGCTGCAGTAATTTGTTTGTATTAGAAGTATGCTAGTCAATGGGAAATTGCTAGATTGAATGTGAGAAGCAGAGGAGACGAACTTTGTTGGTTCAGAAACCCCCTAGACTTTGGGTCTTCAGATGTAAAACCACCGAGCATAAGCCTTAGAATTTTTGAAGCAATATAAACATACCCGTTTCTATATATATATATATATATTCACGAACATATTGTGATAACCATAATTAAGAGGTACATTCTTACCAACATTGAACCTGTTCTTTAACATTAACATTAAGTGTAAATGAGTCTTTTAAGAAGAATTACACAGAGATAACTACTTCACCCAATGTATCACTATTTATTAAACCTTCAACAACTCCCCTTTTTAAAAATTCAAGACCCTCTTACCAAATTTTTATTTTAATTCCTAATATTATAAATTTACTATTTATTATTACACTATTTTTATTTTCATTTTGTAGGATCAAACCATTGATTCTCTTATGTTTTGAGTTTTATAGGTCATAAATTGGTATGTAATTTACTTTGATAAATCAGTTCATTTATAAAATTAATTTTGTTTCATTTAATTCAATAAATTTTCAAATTTGAACACACTATCACCTTCTAAAAATGGAAAAATTTCTGCCAAAAAAAATTATAGCCCTTAGAATTTTTTATATGATTTCCATGTTATGATGACGTGATAGATAATGTGTTCCCTTGATCCATGTGGTAAATAATTGTACTACACTTGTTGACATAATAGTCGATGTGGATTGTATTAGTTTTTATTTTATTTTATAAATGAATTGAATAATGAAAATTAATTAAGTCAGTTAATGGATTTTGGTGGCTCGATGCCTGGAAAGCAGTGCTTAGTGGTCAAAATTCAGTGATAATATAGAAGTTCTTTATTCAGTCAGTGAAATAATCTGGACGGCAGTTTTTTTTGTTGGAATTCGGTTAACTAAAATTCAAAAAATCAGATAATTGGAATGTTTGAAATCCATTTTTAATAGTAAAGATGAGTTCAGCATTATCAAAAATCCTTACAACACTCAAAATACAAAAGTTTAACAACTGTAAACAAAATTCTTATAAAATATTTACAGGATTTTTTCAAAATCTTTGTCAGATTCTGAACCAAAACACTACTTTTTTTTAAACTACGCGAATAACATATATTTTAAATTTCCTGATATCCAATATCTAATGCGGATTTATTCTTATTATCTTAGACATAAGATAAATAATGAAAATGAATTAAGTCAGTTAATGGAATTTGGTGTCTCGATTTATTCAGTGGCTGAAATATCGAGATACCATAGATTTTAAATCTCCTGATATCGAACCTCGATTCTTGGGAAAAAGTGCTCAGTGGTCAGAATTCAATGGCTGAAATATCGAGATACCATACATTTTAAATATCCTGATATCCACAATCTAATGCCGAGTGGTTGGAATCCAATGACTAGAATATCAGAATGTTAGGATATCAGAATTTTTGTTTAGCTTGAGCTGTAGTTTAACTAGACTTTCTAAAGCTGTAGTCTAACTCGATTGTGTTTTAAAGCAGTAGTTTTAGAGTTTTTGTAAATCTAAATTATAGTTATTAAATTTCAATAATTGGGATATTTTATTATTAAAAATATAATTTACTCAAATTTCAACTACTTTTAACTTTCTAAACCATTCTTCCTTTTCTAAATCTCCCAATATTTAGTAAGGAACATATAATGGCGAGATACTTGGAATTTGGTGGCAAAATATTGGGATATCAGAATTTTTTACTATCATGACTTTCTAGAAATCTTCTTATATCTACAGGCCTAATGGCCAGAATCTAGTCCCAACGATCAGAATCTGATGGCTGATAACAATTTTATTTTCAAGTGTAATTTTATTATTATAATTCATTCTACTGGACATCCATCTTTCATTTATCTTACGAATTTATAAATCCTCTAATATCCCATGGGTTTTACTTACTTATTTTTATTTGATTCACTTATATGGCCAAAACATTAACGGAAGCTCCATGCTCCATATTCCCTGTAACTTCACATAGAAACTATATTCGGTGGAAAAACAATTATAAAATAATTGAAATGCTCTTTTAAAATGTATGTAGGATAAAGAATAAACCCACACATCAAAAATTTAGAATCAACTTCACATAGAAACGGAAAAATAATTATAAAATAATTGAAATGCTTTTCTAAAATGTATGTAGCATAAAGAATAAACCCACATATCAACAATTTAGAATAATTTAGAATTATTTTGAAAACAAAATCAATGGTGGTTGAGTGCTAATTTCCAAGAGTCACATCTTCAATTTCAAAAGGTCAAATTGAACAAGAAACGGATCCTTGCAAATATGAGATTGCAGGGAACATCTTGCGTGAATTATTGTAACCAAATATGTAATAAAATTTTCCAAAAAATAAAGAAAAAACACAAAAATTTGAAAGAAAAAGCACCGTGAATTTACTATGTAAATGTTATAACATATTATATGTTAATAATTATATAGTTATTTCGTTTTATTATTTGTTAATAAATTATGTTGGTTTTATTGATTATTTATTTAATTAAATTGATATTTAGGTGGCATGAGATGATATAATTTTTTAACAAATGATTTTTATTTATACTATACTAGCTATGTTCTATTAATATCAATAATGATATGAAAATGGTTTTGGTTTTGTTTTTTGAAATTGAGATATCAAGGAAACAATAAGTAACATTATAAAGAGATCTTTTCAATTTTTACAATAGAATCTTTAGATTTATTTAAAAAAGAGAAAGAAATATTATGTTTTTATTGTTTGATTTTATTTTATAAATACAATTATTCTTGTGGAGAGCATTTAGAAATAAGAGAATTATGCACTATTGTCAAGTTGCTTATAGACAGATTAAAAACCTTAATGGGGAACTTGTATTTGGAGTAAATTTTTTATACTATTATGTGGTTTATGTCAAATGGTAGTGATTTTCTTAGCTATAGGATCTAATGTTGATTTTTTTACACTATTATTTAAATTTAATAGAAGATTCAAAAGTTTATATTTACTGGAAAAAAAATTCTATATAATACTGCATGGACTATTTTTTCACTTTGCTATGCTTGTGAGAGCTGTGGGGATCATTTAGAAATAAAATACTTGTGCACTATTGTCAAGTTGGTTATAGACAAACCACAAAGGGGGAACTTGTATATGGAGTAAATTTTTTATACTATTATGTGGTTTATTTCAAATGGTAGTTATTTTCTTAGCTATAGGATCTAATGTTGATTTTTTTACACTATTATTTAAATTTAATAAAAGATTCAAAAGTTGATAATTACTGGAATAAAAATTCTCTATAATAATGCATGGACTATTTTTTCACTTTGCTATGTGAAACCATTTTTAATTCTTGAATTGAATTATCGTATTTATTTTCACTCACAGTATTTAGATGTTGAAATATTGGTATAATCTCCTATATATTACATTATATATTGTATTTGGCATTTGATAAGGAAATTTATTATTTATTGTCCAAAGTAATTTACATTTCTCTCAATATTTAATATATAAAATAATAAGAACTGCTTGTTTATCCCAATTTGAATAGTGATATTGGGGTAAAAAGTATATATATATATATATATATATATATATATATATATATATATATATATATATATATATATATATATATATATATATATATTGCAATTGGGATTTAGGATATTTTTAATGAAAGTCTCTATGATGGAGGAGCATCTTACCTCTATGTCAAAATACATTTTGACTAGAGATAGAGTCTTTCATTTATCAAAGAAGTTGGTTCCCTCATTATTTATTTAAGTATATTTTCCTATGTTTTCATGAGAAATGTGTATAAATGATGAATATTTTAAATGAGATAATTCTCTAGAATAATTGAGAGAATTTTGATAGATCATAGGGTTGATAATATTTCTTGAGGGAACAGTATATCTAAGAGAAATAATCGTCAGTCTGTTGAGGAAATTGTGGATTTGAACTATAATTTAATTTAGAATCCTTTGTGTAATTAAGCATCTGAAAAGAATGATATGTGTGGTAGAGAAGAGTGATAGAGATGTGTTAGAAAATTGAGAGGAGCAGGGACAAGAAAAGGCCTAAGTTGTGTTGAACATATTTCTCTATGTTTTAATCAAGGAAACATCTTGCTTAATTAGTCCTCCATTCATGAATTATGAGTTCTTTAGTGTGTGATCCCTACTCTCGTTATTGATGAAGTAATATTTTATTGATATTAGAGGTTGTTGATGCAAGTGTGTGATAATCTCATAAGGAATCATGTGAGGTATTCTGTAAGAATCAGAAGAGGAATCATAATTAGTTGTATATGCAGAGGAAGGATAGTGACGGATTCAGTCAAAGCTCAGAAGGATAATGGGGAGCATTAGATATAAAAGCTCATGAGAGAAAGTGATCCAAGAATGCAACTACAAGTAGATTCAACTCTTCCCTGATGTGAAAATAAGCATTGATCAATGACCCTTGAAATTATAATTAAAAAGATCTATAAAAGAGAGTAACATAAGGTGACTATCATTACAGAGGAAAGTTGGAAGTTGCAGATCAAAGGTGTAGATGTGTGGTGTTCCACCTGATCTCCATTAATTCCATTAAACTGGTAGACAAACGTATCCAAGATGAATTTGGAAGACTTGCATAAGTTAAAGTTGATGGAATGGTGGAGGATAGGAAAAAATAATAACCAGATTTCATTCAAATTGAATAAGTGGAGGAGAAAATACTTAGGTTTTTTGAAGTTGAAAAATTTTTGTCATTTGATGAAGGTCGGGAGACAAGACTTAGGTTCTGTCAAAATAAACACGTCAATTCAAAAACATCGGGATGGCTAGGGGCAGGATGGATCTGAAAATAAACCAATAAGAAAAGAGGTGATTGTGATATGGCTTACTATCATTGGATGTTGATAGACTAACAAATAACGAACACAAGAATATTTCCACTCCCCATAGTCTATTACACTGGGATGAGTAAAGGAGTAACACATGAAGAAACATTTGGGATGACTGGACTCAAGCTGACATGGAGGTTGGTCAATGTGGAAATAGGCAGGAATATGTGGAATACTCCCATTGGAAGATAAGAGTGGTAGGGGGCCCACAAGTGTTGCTGACTCCTCATAGAGGAAAAGTACTTGTGCACTTTTACGAAGCCCCGCGGAAGAAAATTAATGAGATTCAAGGTGGAAACTTGATGGGAAAATCCCAGAGTTTGTCTGTTGGTACATTTCCTTTGCATGCATCTTGGAATAGACCAGGGTGACATAAGCATAAGATGATGTGTCTCAACAGATAAAGAATTATGCACCAAGGAAAAGGTTAGGGGATAGTTCTTGTGTTGTAGTCGTGTATAATAGAATGAGAGGGAAGTTTAAAGCACCATGAGCTTATAAGAAGTGTGGCACTATGCTAATGTTTACACTTGTAACCAAGGTGTGATAAAAAGGTATGTTTGTATTCCATTCTGCTTGTGTATAGTAACGCCGACGTTGCAGTGGTTCTCGATAGAAGAATAAGCAAAAGGTTTGATCATGTATTAAGATGAGTTCTTATATATGTGAAGGAGTTTGGTCCTCTGTCATAATTGGAATTCTATTTTCAAAACCAATAATTTCATACTAGTGATATGAACGGGTCGATAACTGATATGCTTATGGATTGAAGGAAGTGCCTAAGCCTTGGTAAAACAAACCTACGCAACAATAAGAGATCTCATCATTGATAAGTGGTTTGGGGCTGCATCAATTAGTATCAAAGCATGAATGCTTTGAACCCTCACACTAAAAGAGGACAAGTGGTTTGGGGCTGCATCAATTAGTCTCAAAGCATGAATGCTCTAAACCCTGACACTAAAAGAGGACAAAGTTTGGAAGAGGAATAAAGGACCCATAGAGTAGTCAAGAAACTTCCAGAGAAAGAGCAATGGATAAAAAGTTCTGAAACATAGAGGTATTTTTTTATTTGAATTTTACAAAGGTTTGCAAAATTTTTGCAAGAAAGTTTGTAGATTTTTTATATTTAAGATGAAGAATAGATTTTGTGGAGTGGGAATTTTATGAAGAAGTTTGTTGTCTAATATTGAAGAGAATTTTTTCCAAGAATAGTTCAGAAAAATTTGAGTTGTTACATAAGTGGAAAAATATAGAAATAAGAGTACACGAGGAGGAGGCATAAGACTCTCAAAGGGGAAAAACCTAAAAGGATCTTAACCAACATTAATATTTTAAGTTAAATTTGGTTTGGGAATATGTTTGCATGTTGAAGTAGACATCAACAAGGGAAGTTGGAATTAGCCAAACAACCAAAAATGTTGTGAAATAGAAAGAGGGAGCAAGCAGAGCTCTTAGGAGAAAGAGGATCTGTGACAGAGCCCCAACCACAAATAAATTGAATTATTGAAAAAGGAGAGAGGACAACAAAAGTTCTCAAAAGAGGAAGTGAGTAATCGAAGAAGGAGAAGCCTAACAACTTTGAAATCTAAGGGGAAATAGATCTCAAGAGAAATTTCTATTGCAAAGGACAAGAAAGTGGAAAACTTCCAGCCGAGGTTGAGTAGAGGTTGTCAAAGGGGAAGTTCCATAGCTGAGAATGTGGGTATAATTTTCAAGAGGAATAGAAGAAGTCATATGATACTAGGAAGGAGAACTTGGTACTGGTGAAAAGAAGCAGACTTGTTACAAATATGGAAAATTCTTATTGCAAATCAAAAGTGGACGAGGAGAGTTCACCTAAAGAAAAAATGAAGACAACTATTAGTAGTTATTTGAAGGGTTAAGAGGAGAATTATGATCAGGAGAAGAATGTAGAGGTAATTAAAAAGAGGAGTAAAGAAGAAATGGAAGAGCAAATGGTTGAGATAAGAGTACAGTTTAATTAGATAAGGTATTGGTTTCAAGACAGAGAAAGAGACAAGTTTTATGTATGGATATTAAGGAGGAAATCGGTTTAATGGACAGTGAGGAAATTGTACATAAGAAATAGGTGGAAGAAGATGAGATACATGATCAGAACCTAGTTAAGGAAGCTCAAAGAAATTGAATATAAGGAACAATCAAGATACTTTTTTGCACCATAAAAGGGATCAATCCTAGGAGAGAGTGACATGATGAATATGATGAGAAGAAACCATTGTAGATTATTACAACTTGTTCAAAATATCAACGTATAAATGTTGAATAACTGATGGAAGATAAATTTCATCTTGATTTTAAATATGATAATTGGTGTGTGAATACAATATTTGTTGTTGATGATAAACACAATTTTAACTTTGTTGTGTGAAAATATGATCAACAACAAATTGATTAACAAATTAATTCATCAAAGGAAGAATTTTTGTCTAAATATGTCAATGATGGAAAACTAAGGGAAGCTTTTATGGAAGGAAATGAGGACACAGATAAAATGAAAAAGGATAATTACATAGAAGTACTATATATAACCATGGAAATTGTTGTGGCAAAACCAGAATTTTTAGAATATTGTCTAAACAATCCGAAGGAGTGTAGAAAAAAATGAAATTATGGTGTATTGCGGTAGTTCAAGGGAAGATAAAGCCAAGTTTTCCATGGAGGAAATACAAAAACTAGTGGAGAATAGAAATAATAAGTCCCAAAAGAAATATGATATCTTTGAAAAGGATGAAGGAACACACGCGTTGATTAAGGGATATTCAAACCATAGAATGCTAATGGGAAAAAACAACAAAGTTCCACATAAAATGTAGTGACTTGTGCGAGCCATATGACAAACTGGACATTGAAATTGAAGAAATGGCGAAAATGATGTTGAAAGAGGTTTAGAGGAGGTATTTTAGACGGAGAATAATTTATGACACTAGGTTGCAAATGAATGAGAAATTATACATTAGCAAGGAAGGAGGACAACTACAACATAATGTTTGGAAGCCCGAAAGAATAAGGAATAAAACAACAAAGTAGAAACAACATTTCAAATAAAATGACTAGCTGCAACATAAAGCCTAGGATGCAGGAGGATTTTATCTATCCATAGCAGCACATGCTCAAGAGACCATGGAATTTTTCTTCCTTCGGAGTATGATGCAAGAGAATATTACGTCCAAGTAAAAGCACATTTTGACTAGAGATAGGGGACCTTCATTTAGAAAGGGATTAGTTCCCTAATTAGTTATTTAATTATATTTTCCTATTTTTTCATGAGAAAATGTATATAAGTGAAGAATATTGTAAATAGGAGAAGTCTGGAGAATAATTGAGAGAGTTGGAGAGATCATAGGGTTGATTAGATCTCTTGACAGAAAATTAGATATGGGAGATATAATAGTTAGTCTATTGAGGAAATTATGGATATGAACTAGAATTTACTTCAAAATCCTTTGTATAATTAAGTAGCTAAAAGGAATGAGAGAAGTGTGGTAGAGACGAGTAACAGAGTGGTGTGAGAGAATTGAGAGGAGAAATACTAACTTAGGTCTAGGAAAAGGAGGGCCAAACAAATATATTATTAGGCCTAAGTTGTGTTGTACACATTTTAGTATGTCTTAATCAAAGAATAATATTGCTTAATTTTTGCTCTGTCCATGAATTATGAATTATGTAGTGTGTGTGATTCCTACCCTAATTATCGATGAAGTAATATTTTGCCGATATTAGACATTGTTGATGCAAGTGTCTAATAAGCTGAGGAGGAATCATGTGAGGAATTATATAAGTATTAAAAGAGGCAACATATTAATTTTTATATGCAGAGGAAGGAAAGTAACGTATTCAATCAAAAACTTAGGAAGGATAATGAGGAGAATAAAATATAAAAGCTTAGGAGAGAAAGTGCTTCGAGAATGCAAGTACCAGTGGAGATAGTTCACGTACTAGTGTATTTATTTATTTCCTGATGTGACATGATCATTAACAACATCTGTAAAAGTGACCAGACTAAGCCAACAATCATTAGAGAAGAAAGTTGGAAGTTGTATACCAGAGGTGCAGATGTGTGTGTTGTGCTTAATCTCCATTAATTTCATTAAAATAGAAGACAAAGGCTGATATAAGTTGAAGTTGATAGACCTACATAATATATAGTTGTTGGAATAGAAAAGGAGAGGCTAAAATAATAACCATAGCTGATTTTGAGTGTATAAAAGGAGGAGACAATAATTAATTCTTTTAAATTCGATAGAGGTTTCTCATTTTACAAATTTTGAGAGATGAGACTGAGGTTTTGTCATAATAAACATGTAAATTTAGAGACGCCAGGATGACTATGCATTAGGCGGAGCTAGCAGTCAACTAATAAGAAAAGTGATCAGGGTGATATGGCTTAGAACGTGTTGGTCGGAGATCTATGTCTTATATATGTGTAACTGTTGTGATCAATAAAGATATCATAATTTTTTGTGTTGTGTCTAATTTCTCGTTGATATCTATATATTTTTATAACATGGTATCAGATATTTTTATGGCCTGAATACCTCAAGGGAAGGTTAGGAAGATGTGAGAGAGCCCTGATTTTTATTTCTTTGCAAATAGTTTAGATAGAGTATGTGAAATTAGATTAATTTAGTGTGTAATTATTGTGTTTTGTATGCTAGAGCGTTTTTTGTGTATTATTTATTTAAAAATATGTTTGTTTCCTTTTGGTGAATCTGTTTAAACATTATTTTTTCCTATCCTCAACCTAGAAAAATATAAGCCCAACAAATAAGCTGGTTCATAGGAAGGGTGATATTTGCTAACCTTGATCCAGATATGAGTTATTAAATATCGCACACATGGTTTTTTTGGAGTGGTTCTTTTTTTCATATTAAAGAGGCCTTTAACTCTTTATCTCCAAAATATTGTTGTCCATTTCTATTGTGAAGGCTGAAGCCATAAGTGCACAAACCTACATAACAAGGGTCATGGATTATCACTGCTAGTTTCATTAAATGTTGCAGATCAATGATTTTCATAATTTTTTAAAAGATCAGGTTTGTGTGTGCATTGTTTTCAATTTGATTTATTTCGCTAAACATAGGGGCAACGTGAAAATTGCACCTTCGCATAAAATAAGCATTGCAGTGGGCGTGAGAGTGAAGGAAATAGTTAAATATTTTATTCACCACTTATTCTATTCTCTTCACGGTGCATTCATTTAGTTCAAATGTTTTATTTTATTTAAAGGAATCCAATCCATAAGCTTTAATTTTATGAAGAGTAAACTGTGTATGGCTTAAAGGAGATATAAGGGATTAACTTTTTTTTTCATGGTAATTTTTTATGGGGAAAGGAATTTTTGAGGTTTTTTTTTGGTTAAAAGTAGTTAAATAATTGTTTTTGTAGTGAAAATAAGTTGAGTGGTGAAAATTTTTTTATGGAGTGTGAAATCAAGTTATGATATGAGTTGAAGTATATTTTAATTTTTATTTTTTTTATAAAAATGGTTGGTGGTTCTTAAACTGGAAACCCCAGTGTCTGAAACATCAATTATTGTGTGTTAGTAAGGTTAATTTGTTCTATCAACTTCTGAACGCTTTTAGTATCTAGACCTCCATCCTAGCAACTGACAGATAACTGAAAGACAAATATAGGATAGATGATCATTGGTCCATCAGATGGTTCATTACATGAAAAATCTTATTGTGGAAGCCTCAATGAGCCGAGGTGTCAATATTGATGATATTGCAATGTTCATTAACAATGGTCAGACACAGTTATGTTTTAAATGGAGGTCAAGTGAAAAATCGAAGATGTGGTGGTGAAAGAAAGGTGGTTGCAATATTCCAGAGTTGGTGTGAGTGTTGATGAAGACCATTTCGACAAAGATTATCCTTCTTGTTGTAAAATGTGTTTTCGGTGTTTTCCATGTAAGAATTAAGGGAGGGTATTGGAAGTAATTCTTCCATGTGTTGTCATGAGTTGTCATTTAGAGTTCTCAAGCATCAATCTAGAGGTTGTTGTTTCCTATGTATGAGTTTTAGTCATGATATAGATGTGTGGAAGTCAGAGATTTATGTCCTATATATGTGTAACTATTGTAATCAATAAAGTTATCATAGTGTGTGTTTTGTGTTGTGTGTAATCGCTCTTTGATATCTCTTTATTTTTCTAACACACCATACTAATTAAAGTTAGGTATAAATGGAAAATTGATCAAGTGATGATCCCCAGTTGTGGGAGGAATTTTTCCACCTGTCAACAATGTCAATAAAAATACATGTCCCAATAAAAATACTTTGGAGGTAAAAAAAATCTATTTCTTCCAATTTAGGAAACGTACAACTAGCTGTTCTTATCCAACATTGACCTTAAAACTTGTATGTATTTTTTCAACAAAATAAACATATTATAATCCATATATAAACAATGTATAAACTCTATAATAGAAACAAATATGGTTCTAGAGAATATAATGATAGAAATATCTCATTAAAATTACATAACATTGTATGCAAAAGACCCGCACTAAGTGGTAATATATTTCTTTAGCTTATTCTCCTATCCAACTTTTCTCTATTTATAATTAGAGAACCAAATAGTGAATTTGTATGCCTCCTTTCCTCCTAAAATTTCCAATACTTAATTTTTAAATGATGTAGGAAAAGGAGCTTGAAAAATATTGCATTTACAAATCTGATGTCAATAATACAAATCTATTATATATTCTTATTTTGGATCTCCATGCGCCTAATCCAACCAAACTCCCCGACTAGAAGTGTGATACTTGCATTGAACATTCTTTCCAAACGCTATTTCATGTTTTTCTTATACTTTGGTTTTAATTGATGCAATTATTTATTAACAAGCTTGGAATCACAATGTATATTTTTCTCCATCTCCCTAGTATCCTACAATCATCTTCATCTTGTGATTTGTTTCTAGAAATTTCTTTGTATTGCTTAAGTAGATCCAATACCTAGGTAATAGTTTCATGATCCTAATAGTCTCCAATCATCATGCGTTTTGTTCAATTCTTTTTTTTGAGTAAAGGTTCATCTTCCATTACATCAGAAAAATATTATGTCGTTAATTGACTTTGTGTAGCTAGTCTTCCTGAGGGAATACCAGACCAATAGCACAACTATAAAACCTTGGTGTTACATTGTCTTCTCCTAAGTAGTGCATTAGTCAAAGTTAGAAAACTAGATATACTATGAAAACTATATGTTTTCCTACAAGAACGAAGTCCCAATGTTAAGAAAAAATTGGTAAAGCCATTATTACAACATTAATTTGGAAACATCATTCAAACCTTGTGTGAGATAGAGAACCATACCTAGGCAGGTTAAGGATGGACATGACCCAAGAGGCCAAGAAGGATTGAATAACCAATTTTTAAGATGAGGATCCCATGGATGACCCTTAATGTGGAATTTTGGATACTACCAAAAATCGAACCAAATTTGATGTTGTTCCTTTTCCATTGTTGATGCTTCACAATGAAAATTTGAATGGAGTTGAATCCCCTAGAGTGCCCTGTCGAATTTCCATGGCTTTGAGGTCACATAATTGACTAAATAAAAAATTAGTTGAGTATCCTGCATGGAGTCCTAATGAGACCCTTCATGGAAAAATTATACCTATGCATGATGTGATTCCATCCCAAGTGTGAGCTCAAGAATGTTGAGTCCAATTGAGTAAAATTGAGGTCAATTGATGCCTTCAAGAGGAAAATTGATGTTTTCATCCTTAATACCGAAAAGTAGAGAATATTTTGTGACACAGATGAAGAAGTTATAGGACCACACATTTACCCATGGTGGCCCTGCAAGCATAGAATCTCTGAATTATTTGATATTGGGTGAGTAATTTCAGGCAATTTGAATGAATGGAGTGTCCAACTCGATTTATTAGGTGCTGCTTCAAATTATGAACTTTTGAAGAGATTATTCCGAGGAAAATGGAAGTTGGGAAGACAAGTGTTCTTGCCAAAGAGACCCAAAATCTTAAGAAATTCTACGTATTGTAATTAGGAATGAAAATATGAAGGTGAGACCAAACCAGAGAATTAAATACATGGATCGATTGAATCCCCACAAGAACTAGGAGAATTCTATAGGAATGAGGGAGATTTTCACCAGATGGACAATGACAACCATTCACTGTTGTCTTGAGAGCCAACATACTCCCATGATAGGACCAACCAGAGAATGCATAAACATGGCAAATAAAACCAACATGGCTCATTTATAAATTCAAGAAAAAGGTGGCAGAGGGATGAGTCATGGTGATAGTCGAGATGTATTTCCAATTAATAATTGGTTTAAGTGTGCAATGATAGGGGCTTCTGTTGGTAAGATGGTAGGTCATTATGATATGAAAAGGAGCATACTCACTTGTAGGAAATACAAAATCTTGCCTGAGGTGAAAATTTAACTGCATGTACCATCTTCTGTATACATCCACATGGACTTATAGGTAGCTCAACAATGGGAGACTATGCATGATTGTCATGCAGAGGAGAAAGTATATTCACTCGCGATCGTGGAGGAATCCTTTAGAGCTATACATTGGTAGGAGTGATGTAGTTGGTCAGAGAGAGCATCGGGCCACTAGTAATCAATTGTAGGGCTCTCTGAGTCTAACACATAATTGAAAAGATGACCCGAAATCTTGTTGATGGTCCTATGAATGTGTGAGAGAAGGGGATCTGTAATGCATTTAAGGAGCACAACCGCTTTCTTAATGTGTGAATGAATATTCTAGCATATTGAAATTTTTGAGAGAATAGATATGCATTGTAGTTTCTTCAAGCTTGATATGATAAGAGAAGAGTTTATGTTTGTGATTAATTAATTAAAGTTGAGGCATAGTTCTAGAGACACGCCCTATTCTAAGCCAGAATGTTAGGCTTCATTATTGGTGTCAATATAAATCATTCCTATTGTTAGTGTCAGTATTTTCATCCTGCGATCAGTGATCAAAGTCCTCTTTTCATATCATTTTAGGAGTCCCACTCATAAATTTTTTATCCTTCCACTAGGTCATGCAAAAAAATTAGTCACTGATGGTAGCCCCAAGTCGAAAAATCACCACTCTTCCACAAATTTGACTACTTTCTGGCATATCTCCATACCTTGCTGACTGTACACCATCCATAAGATCAATATCAGTCATGTCATCTTGAAATTTAGTCCTTCAAGGTCTCATTAGGTCTTTTAGGGTTTTTCAAGGTTCAATAAAACTCCATTCCATTGCATAAGACCAACAAGTAAAGGGTGATCAAAATAAGCTTCTCTTCACTATGTGAAGATGATTTATGAAGAAAATATCTCATTCCAGCATGCATTTTAAGTTAAAATGCAATTTTTTATGTTTTTCATTATGTAATTTTATGTCTTTAAAATGTAATAATTTCACCATCCCAAGCTCCTAATATAGTGTTCCAAATATCCCTAAACATTGAAATGAAAATTCAAAGAGTTCCTAGTCCATGAAAATGATCAATTTCCAAAGAGAAGAAGTCAAAATGAAAGTTAATGTTTCAAATGGTTATGTGAATGATAAAGGAATATAGTGGGTCCCAAGGCTCAAATCATCAACGCCATGAAGTATAAAAGCCCTCAAGACACTCATTAGTCCTCTATGTTATCAATCCATCACTCACATAGCTCAGAAAATCAGAATTGAAGGGTGAAAGGTAGAAATTATTAGAGGTACTTCTCACCTGGAAAGAGGCGTTGCAAATAGAGCCAGGCCATTGCGCATAGAGCCAGGGCACTTCACATAGAGCGAGTGCGTTGCACATAGAGCCAGAGGCACTGCGCACTGGGAAAAATTCACTTGAAATCTCCCAAACTTTGTGTCAACACTCCAAACCTTCAGCAAAGGTTTTCACTACTTCTTGGCAAGTAAGTAACTTGAAAATACACCCTCCTTCCATTCCTCAAGTGAAAATTTCATGGTATTTAAGTTTTTATGAAAAATTTGGAGAGTTATAGGCTACAAACTCTAGTTTTACTTCCTAATCCCAAATTTTATCCTTGAAGAACCCGTTTACCCTTCCCACATCACAATAAATCCTATCCCTAATCCTATATAATTAAATCCCTATCCCAAACCCCTTTATCCCATAAACCCTAAGAACTACATATTTCAAATTCCTAGGCTCCCAAATCCCCATACTTGTAAAAAAAATTCCTATTCCCAAATCCTGCAAAATTTTCACTCCTTGTCACCTCCCTGAATTCAACAATCCCTTCCCCCATCTCCCTAGGGTTTCTAGATAAGACACTATGGAAGAAGAAAATTGAGAATTCAGAGAGGAAGAAGAAAGGGAAGAGAGGAGGCCACAAAAAGGATGGAATATCCTCAAACTTGAACCTACAAATACCAGAGAACTGATGGCCTCTCCCATGGCTGTGACATGTTTCAAGCATGTAGGGTGCTTTCAATTTTGTGAGAAAATACAAAAGGTCCAACATCACCCTATTTTGAGCAGGATTTTTATTTCTAATCTTCATGGTAACTAGGTAACCCTTGCTGGTGTCACTTTCATAATATCTACAACCATCATAGAAGATGCCATCGAAATTCCAAATGTTGGTGAAAAATGGTACAAGGAAAAGGACTTGGAGAGTCATTACTTTGACCCATATATCAAGCAAAGGTACAAGAATTAAAGAAAAATGTTCTTTCCTTTCTCTTACCTCATGGATAGGTATGTCCCCATGATGAAAATATTCATGAGGTACTTCTCTTGTGAAGGAAGGTTCTCTAGACTCTACACCTACCATATCAGGTTATTAATGCACTTCACAAGGGTCAAAATGCTCAACATACCTTATTTTCTCTTCGGGGACATTGAAAAATGGCATACATTGTTCAAAAGAGAGATTATGGCCAGAAAATAAGAAGTATTTTTCACCACTCTCTCATCAAGATCATTGTCCTCCATCACCTTCATAAATTGAACATCTCATGGGACACTTTCACAGCTAATGACATTTTTACTGCTCCACCAATTCAACATGCTCAAGCTGTGCGTCCACCATCTCATCCTTCCACATCCATTTTTCCACCTCAGCCCACAATATTTACTTCTTCATCAACTCAAACTACCTCACCCATTTCACCACCATCATCACCATTTCACATTCAAATTGGGTCATCTAGCATGGTTAAGAAAAGTGAAATTCAAAAGACCAAAATGGATGAGATATAGGCATTGGAAAAAAAATATCAGAGAGGGTACATACTGGTGTTTTCTCCAAGGAAATTGGAAGGGACCCTGCCTTCTTCACCAACCAAGCAAGTAAAAAAAGGAAAATAAAATATGGTAGAGGAGGATGTACATGAGGCAACCATTCATGATAAGGATTACCTCTATGAAACAGAGACTGATTTTGACCTTGTTGATTTAGATGATGAGCATGATGATGAGGCCTCCAAAATTATTATTAAATGGAAGGGTGCCAAAATCAGTGAGCTTCAAAGAAATTTAGAGAGATCTCAGTTTTTCATTGCATTTCATGAGCGAGAAAATGAACAACTCAAGACCAAGCAGGCCATCATGGAGATTCAACTTCTCAAGTAAAAAAGAGAAGAAAACAAGGCAAAGGCTTTTCTTGATGAGGAATATGGAAGGTATAGTAAAACCAATGAGGCAGAAGAACGAGTTCCAATAAGAAGGCATAATACTAGAGGGTTGAAAAGAGCTCTAGAACTTGAGAGGCAAAAGGAGGCTAAGCTTGCTAATCAACTCACTTTGAATGAAAAATTTATAGTGATAATCAATGAGCACCGAGAGCAATGGTTTGATAGGGATAAACATCACCTTGAGAAGCTTCTGAAGAAGGAAAACAAGGATAATGATACATTTATGAAGATGGCCAAGTACTATGACAATAAAAACAAAATTGCAAGCTCAAAACTTAAAGAAGCCAATGCAAAAATTGAAACCTTGACCATGCAAGAAGAGAAAATAAGGCTTTATATCCTTGATGAATCCTCGCTCCATGCCTAACCATCATCATCAGCCTCCATTCAACAAATTTTGGCAAGTTTTGACACATTTTTGCAATTTTTTGAACTTTTGTGCATACCTAGATAGTCATGTGACAATTGGACTGTCCTATGCGCAACGCCCTAGGCATTGTACACTTTTTTGAGGAATATTTTGGCCAAACAGAGACCACTATTGGATTCATAATTATGAATAAATGCACCCTAGCAAATTTTCTAAGTTGTTTTTGACAAACTAGTCAGTGAAAATGTCAAAAATCACCCAAAAATCATGTTTCTGCCCTGTTTTTGAGCCTGGCGCTACGCATAGAGAAGTATTGGGAGAATCACTTTTTGAGATGTCAAATCAAGTAAATTCGTAAATAAAGCATATATTTGGAAGGTATACTGGATACAATTTCCAATGAGCTATATTGAGCTCTATTTCGACATTGGGAACCCCTCCAAAACTCAACTTGAAGTTGGTGTTGTGCATAGGACAGTGGCACTGCGCATGGGACAAATTTTCTAATTTTGCTGATATTTTCCTATTTTCTAAGCTTTTCCAGTTGACCATGGTAAATGGGACTCTTACCAATGTAAATCATGAATGTAAAATTAAATATAATGTGGTTTAATTACCTAGGGTAAATACATTAGGTGAAAATTTTTGATGACATGTATTGAATCAATTTGAAAAAAGTGAGGGATGAGTGAGTTTGACCTCCCTACACTCTAGGTATTCAGCTCAGTTTTTGTTGGAATTGCTCCTCCTCTCATGGATTCGACCCCTAAGGATGTGAGGAGTTTTTTTGAGGTCTATATCATGTACTTTTTGAATCATTACACAGGTTGGAAATTGTTGGATGTTAAGGCATTGATCATAGACTCTAGTGTAATCATTTTGGCAGGAAATTAGTGAAAGGGTTATAGCTATTTCTTTGGGATACATGTGGTATGAGAATTTAACATTTTTTTTCTTATGTCTCATTATGTATGAATTTTTTTTTCATGATCCATTTCATTTGTATGATATGCTGGTTTTTAAGTTGATGAACATAATACATCTCTCATGCTCTATTTTGGAAAAACCTTCATAGTTTGTCCATATTCTCCAAGTTAGAAAGAATTCAATCCTTTCCTTTCTCTTTCTAGCTCCTCACATGTCTGATCCATCTCACCCTAAAACCCTAAGTGTTAGGTTTTATACCTACCTTGCCCCATTGAATCTCTGCAACCCTAATCCTATTTGTCGTGACGTAGTCTTTTGACCTATTCATCATCCAACAACCCAATTCAACCAAATAAAACCCCTGTACTTATACCTAGCCCAAAACCATAATTCATCCAGCCCTCTCCAGTTTGGTAGGGCTAGATACCAAGCCAAAATATTGGTATGTGGTTACCTTTATTGGGATTTCTTCTTCAGCCTTAGAAATATGGTGGAGCGATAACACCTATGAAGACATGGAAATTTGACCTGAGATGTTTCTTAGGGCGCCACCATAGCTTGTAGGGCTTGTATTACCAAGAAATGCACCATCTAAATTAAGCTTTATGAAGCTTACAGACGGGGGAGACTCGGAATTAGGAATCATAAGTTTAGGTGGAAAAAAAGGGTGATGGTCGAAGACCAAGATGGTGAAGGATTTGATGCTCAATGGGTGGGAACTCCTAGTCTTGAGAATTCCAATGTGAGGAGGAAATTGTTTCCTGGAATAGAGAGAGGATTATGGACCCAGCATATACCAAGGAGGAGGATTTGCCTTTAAATATTCACACATTGGGCTCCTTCCAAACATTCTAGGTAAGAAAACAAAGGCATAACAACTAGGCCTTATTGAGAATGGGATAAGAATAAGGAAATTCCTTCCAATTTTCAAGAGTAGTGATAATAGAGGTTTGATTGAGGTTGGTGTTTGCGGGAAAATTTCCCTAAGGAAATGGTTGAAAGCCTCAAAGAAGCATGATAAGATAATAAACAAAGAGAACTCAAACAAGCATGCCAAGAATATGAATTATCAAAGTTGGATTTGGAGACATACCCAAAGGTCCTATGTTTGAAGATGTTCCCGTAGGGTCCAAACCCTCTAGTTCCTCCAAGACATGCAGACCTGAAAATCAATCACAAAAGCATATAAATAATAGATAACTCAATGTGAATACACAAGAATATGTTAGATCATCATATATAATCATATAAACTATTATTCATGAGATGAAAAAATATATCACGAACAAGACATGATATTATTTATTGATTAACAATAGTAAGTGCAGGAAACATACAACCTGATCCAGGCCAAAGGTACCAACAAAGCCTTCCTACAGATCCATCAACCAGAGCCATGAAGATAACCTCTCTAATTAGTACATGTAGATGTTAGAAAAGGATGTTGAGAATCTGTGTAAAGGAAACCAGGGTTTCCTAGATACTGGGAGTGTAGGAGGCACCAGAAAATAAAACTTGATCTCGGATAAATCGAGTATAATGTCGATATCATTCTTCTTGTATCAATTAGGACTACCCAAGGGGTGTAAATATACCACCTAAAATTGGTTGTTTCAGTTAGGATACATGATCCTATAGGTGGGTTCTCGATAAAACATGTAAACCATGCCCGAAAAATATCATATTATATTATTTTTTTAATATTTTCAAACGTATACATGGGTATATTGTTATAAGACCCACATATGTATGCAATTTAGTATGGGAAAAGTGGCGTATGGTTTTTGAGATATTTTCTTTTAGTATAAAGTCAATTCTGCATGGGAAAATGGATTGCCCAGAGCCATAAAAGAGCATCAAGTATACATGAGTGTTGAACGACGCTATAACAGGTGCCCCCTAATATATGAATTCATAATGCGGAAATGATGGCCAAAATACATTAAACATAGAGAGAGGATTCATCCAAAAACCCAGGAGGAGATGACCAGATTTCAGCCCATTGAATACCTCTGGAAGGAGTCAGAAATAAAACTCATGGCTGAGGTAGGCATACCCATGCTCAGAAGTAGTAAATCATGTCCAATTATTAAGTAGCAAACGGATCCAGAATTTATACATAAGTGTGTAAAAGGAGAAAAATAATAAATAGTGGATCATCATATCATAACTATGAAAGAACAAAACTGAGTTATGTATCAATATCACATATAGAATAATGTCTTATCAATAATGCTAGATGATTTTATGATCAATTATGCTGCATAACTGATCCTCATAAAAGTACCAAGTCATATTGGTGGAATACTGATACTGCATAAAATTGGGTGCCAACATATAAGATGTTGTTGTGAAAGTCTGCAACATATAAAGGTGAGAGGTTTCACTGGCAGAAAAGTGAAGGAGTTGTCAAGTGAAAAAATATTTTGACACAACCTGAGATCTTCACCGATTGAAGATGCTACATTTCTACACTATGGGAATAGATGAGCAGAAGTCGACCATGTGAGAAATATTTTGATTACCAGTCATTGATATATAATATTAACAAAAGTGAGACAAATCATCAATAATCATAATGAGAGTCAAGGTACCCCAGTACAATATAACAACTGTGAATAGATGTGTTGAAGTCGAACACTTGAAAGAATCTATCAATCATGATACATTGATGTATTCTCACTATCGATAGCGAAGGAGTCTGCCAGTGATGACTGCAAACCATAAGGTACTAAAAAAATAACTCTAGACCTTGTTCCCAAAGAAATGAGTTGGAGTCTATGGGAAAATATTTTATGGAAGGAAGGAATTAAGGCATCCTACATCACCCAACATGAGTGCAACCCACATGCCAATAATTTGGAACAACTCGGGCGAAGAGATATGAAGTAACCATTCTGAAGTACATTCCTGACGTACACAATATGTAGCTAGTGCACGAAAGAAATTGTATGAAACAACAAATAATGAAATAAGACACATAGGCGAGGAATCCAAGAATAGGGTCAAATGGAAACCAAGGTAATACATGAATACTAATCTGTGATATCATAAGCTCATGTCGAAAACAAGGGAAACCACTCATTCAAAGACTTATAATGTTGATCAATGTTGAGCACAAGGTCACCTATCAATGATGTAAATAGTTCCAGGGTGCAACTCTAGGTCTACTCTGAGAGAAATTTGTTGGAGTCGATAAGAGTAGACCCGCTAGAAAGAATTCAATGGGGACCTTCTTAACCACCACAATTAAAGGACCATGTAGCTGATGTGATGCTGAGAAAAACTTGACAGATCGGGTATGGACGACAAAAACGAGCCAAGATACACATCAGAATAGATAGCAATAGGTTTACTTCCATTGAAAAAAACCACAACTTGATGTGACTTTATGACAGTGTAAAATAACTTTGTATAAGTTTACAATGTAGGAGGCATTAAAAAAATATCCATATGATTGGAAGAGATAACCAATCAATGGAAAAATGACTCTAGAAAAAGGTTATGGCTTCCCTAAAGTCAAACTAAGTCCCTTCCCAATGGAGGAAAGACTCATTTTAAGTGCTTTGTTCAAGGGCGACATGTTTGAACCTTGCTGCCATAAAATTATGAAGAAACTATCTCGTTCCTGCTCTTTTTTTTGGAATAGTTTTTTTTCATATTTAAAGCCTAAAAAGGAATAAAATAATCCCTATAGTACAATGGAGAGAATGAGTATCAAGGCAAAGTGCACTAGTTCCTAGGGCTAGAACGTTCCTATTCTGAATGCAAGGTGACAGATGTTGGCCATAGACACTCAAGGGATGTTCCCTCCATGGAAAATGGTGTCAAGTTGCAAAGGCTAATGATTGCATGGTTTGAACTTATAGAAAATTCATGGTCAAAATTTTCTTATACATGAGTCCAAATGAAGCTGACTTAAGGCAAAAAGGTGCGTAAGTGCACAATATGAAATGTAATAATACAACTCAACACATGGCAGCCTTTGGGGTATAAAGCCAAAATAATAACGAAGAAGAAGAATAATGAGGCTTCAACAAAAAATCATGGCAGGACTAAAGAGGAATCCTGAGCCTACTCAATACTTACAGTATGGGAAACATATGCTAGCTAGGTTCTAACTAGGAATCCCATGGAAGGAAAGGCTCTACCACTATGTTATTATTTTACAAGACAACGAGTGAGAGAGGTTAAAAAATGACAACATAATGGGGTCGAACTTATGGATAAATATCACAATATGAGGTAAATATGCATAATAAAATGGAAAATTTATATTTCTTAACCTAATTGAATCATCAATCAAGGAATTTGGTCAACACCATAAGTGGAAAGTGGCTATATGGTTTTTTGGATCCTCACCAGACTTCCCTTCAAATTTTGGTATATCAGATGGAATTTTAGTAGGGACCGGAGGCCAATCTGGGTTGTAACTGATCAGATCATTAATCAATTTTGAAATACTTAGAAAATTAAGAGTTTACAAGAATGGTAAGTGTGGATGGACTAGAGAATTCCAAGGTCCAAGAGTGGAATTCCCAAAATTTGAAAAAGAGTATCATGTATTTTCAAAGGCACCAGGCTGCTAAGGATTGCTCATAGAAGCAACTGGCCTATATGTAAAACCTTGTAGTCCTAGGGTATATGGAGGGTATCCACTCCCTACTATAGGATTACTAGTCATAGGAAAAATTCCTCCCAATGGAATATTATATGAAGGGGAGAGCCCTTGGTATGGATTCGAAGCACTAGTCAAAGGAGGGAAAACCTGTGAAGAACCAATAGTAGGGAAGAGAATACTCCCTATTGACCAAACAAATGAGAGATATTCCCAATCCAAACACCACTAACAGAAGTATATACCAAGCCCTAACTTCCTTGAAAAGGATTACTGTTTTGAGCATGGTCAAAGAAAGTCTTTGATCATACATTTAACGATTGATTGGAAGGAGGAACATCTCCAATTCCAAATGAAAAACCTTGTAAATATGTTGAACCACTATCCATCGAAGTCATAGATATAGAAGAAACAGAAGGTAAGGTTGATGAGACTAAGGGAATCCCACTAGATGGCCTTCCAAAAGGATAAGCACTAGTGAAAGGAGTAGAAGGTTGGGTTCCCCCACTTGAACTAGGGATGGAGGTAGAGCCAATAGTTATCGTACTAGGTGTAATAGTAGAGATAGAAATCAAACCTCCTCATATAGATGAATAAGTAGTATGTACACCATCCATATCGGTAGCCATATTTGTGCCACTAACATTATCCATTAAGAAGAAAGAAGGAGAGCGAACAGGGCTAGTCAGCCTATGATATGGAGTACTCACGTACAATACAATGTAAGGAAGATGAGAAGTAAGAGGTTCTGTAGGAGTCATAGGGGACACAGAAATGTATTCAATTTTTACTTCGTCTTTCGATTGGAATAGTACTCTAGTAAGCACTAGAGCATTTCCACCCAGATTATGGACTAGACTAGGTTCACCCTCTGAAATAAGAGCCCTCAGAGAAGGATTTTTCTATGTTGTGTTAACTAGTACTGGTTCAAAAGAACCAGCATAATTACTCCTATGCCTTCTAAGTGAAGGCTCGGTACTCACAGGTGAAATCATGTTAAGCATTCTAGACTGATGAACTAGTCTATCAACCACCTTTATATATAAAGAAAAATTAAATACTCAAATCACCTACAGAAATCTATGAGCATAAAGAAATCTCTAAAAAAATTCGTGAAGATATAACCAAGAAAGCACCTTCCAAGTATTTATACTTCGGGTGCTTAGGACCTGACACCAAAATACAAGAGAGAAAATATCAGGACCTTATGAAGGTAGTTTGGGATGATGAGGACCCAAGCCTACTCATGAAGGTCTTAGAAGTAGTTACGTTGACCTCTAGGCAATAGCCTTTTCTAGTTCAAGTACCCAATATTTGCAAGGGAACCCTCTAGAAGTACTGTGAAAGAGATGCAACATATTCCTTAGGTACCATCAGAATTCCCCCTGGAAGTCACCTATGTGGTCCCTAGGAAAGGAAACTAAGGTCATTAACCCATGATCAGAATTTGGGAAAAAGAGTCATGGGTGTGCGATCCCATAAGTAGGAGAGGGGTTATCTCTATTTCTTTATATTCACACATCCTCATACTTGACTCTCGTGCTAGAGGAGATTTCCCAGATAGCTTAAAAAAACTATATTTCTACTATTTAATAAACTTATAAAATTTCAGTCTAAGGGGCCTTGGAGATTTTACTCTCCAGACACCTATTCCAAGGCCCTAAATGCCCTAGACTAGTTAAAGTTTCTATGACAAAAAGAAAAATTCTAGTTAATTTTAATTTCAAGTGTTAATTTTAGTTGGTTTTTATTTAAGACAAAAGAAGCAGAAGTGTGTCTGATGATGTTTGACGCAAAATAAATCCATAGAAAACCTAGGCTGCATGAGAATGCAACACTTTTTTTTCTTCAATGAAAGATATTTCTACTAGGGTTCTATGAGAAATTTAAGAAATAAAAAGCTCTTTTTCTTTTTCTTTCAAGCACTCACACATTAAAAACCTACCAAAAAAGAATAAATGATGTATAAAAGTCATATACCCTAATGCACACTAGAATTTAAATGCAAGATTCAAGGAAAGGCTCAAAGATGAAAAAATTTGATCACAAAGGAAAAGGATAATTCAACAAACAAGGAGAAGAAAATCCCAAAATAAAATACACTCCTAAAAGAAAAAATACTCTTAACATTTAAAAAAAAAATTCACATATTTTCCAAAAACTTGAAAGACTACAAAGTCAAAAACAAAAGAAAATAAACACAAAGAAAATGTTTTTGTAACACCCTCCTCCCACATTTACTCAAG